>OZ005656.1:237679140-238239140 GCA_963930645.1 Salticus scenicus
AGAAAAAAAAAAAGTCTAAAGTTAATGTCTATAAACCATTATTTTAGAATATTAACAATAAATATGATTTTCCTTATGATTTTTACAGTATAAAGTTATTTAAATGTAATTTATAAGATTGCTGTCCCAAAACACATTACATTGGCATTTTTTGTTTGTGACGGTACATAAACCAATTGCAGAGGACATATTAATGCCATTTTAAATAGGGAATATCATATAGTAAACCTGAATAACATATATAATTTTTTTTAATTCCTGAAAATGTTTACAGATGGTGGGACCAAGCAGACAGACAGATGGACAGTCAGACAAAAAAATATGCTAATTGAATTCATATTCACAGTTAAACATTATTAGAAAATGTTTAATGTAAACGAAAATGCAATTCCAGCAAATGTCAAATAATAACCCTTAACGTAACTGAATATTTTTGTGTGTCCTGTAAATCAAAAGCTAATCGTACTGTACACTATAGAAAGCATTCTTTTGTGCATATAAAAAACATATTTGAATTTCTTTAAGATTTATGCAAAGTAATTAAAATTTGGTTTGTAGAAACATCTTCACATAGAACTCAATGCTTTGAAACATTTTCGGGTGTCCCTGTATACAAACCATTGATGGTGTTTACTACACTTTCCATAGAAAATATCCGATAGTAAACTTTAATAACATATTTCAAAATTTTTAATATATTCATAAATTAAAGGTATTAAAATATAGATTATAAAATACCTCTCATAGAACACGATGCTTTGGAATTCTTTTGGGTGTCCCTGTGCACAAAGTAGCAGAGGTATTCACTCCATTTTCAACAAGGAACATTCGATAGTCAACTCAGTTGCCGAAAATTCTATGAATATTCACGGGAGTTAGAGCGCGGGCACTCAGATAAACGGATGGAAGTCCTTAAGAGGCCTCTCCACTTATCGTCCCCAGAAGCCAAAGCCAATGTTATTCTATGGAGAATTTCGACACATTATAACTTATTAAATAATATATATTTTTTAAATTCCATTTTCACATTCAGGAACTTCACAACTATTAAACAATTTTTCGCTTTCTGATTTTTTTTTTTTTTTTTTTTTTAATATCTTATTTGGAGGTTGCGAATTTTCACAATGTGAATTTTTTCGTTTAAAGCTTAAAAATGAAATCTTAAAAATGAAAAAAATCAATTTTTAAATAGCGATAAATTGTTTAATAGTTGTGAATTTTCGGAAAATGAAAACGAAATTTAAAAATTTGTTTTAGTTAATGAATTATAATGGGACAAAATTTGCCATAGAATAACATTGGCTTCGGCTTTCGGAGACGATTGGTAGAGAGTCCCCTTAACACCTTTCAACCCTGCTGGAATTGTTAAAGAGCCGAAGTCATTAAATTTTTCAGCCATGATGGAAAGTGATAAAAATAAAGTGCAAAAGTTTCACGCGATTTTGCTAGTATTTTAATTCCCTTCCTCTCTTAACGTGTTTAAATTTGCAGGTGACCCCAAAAAAAATTAAAATTTCAAATTTTTTAACAATACAGAATAATATAAATTTGAATTAAGTTCTTAAAACTGTTGATTTCACGTGTTTGAATGATTTTAGTTTTTTGTTGCTATTTTAAAATAAAGTATCTTTATTTTTTTAATTTTTCTCATCTCATAGATAACCCCCTAAAATGAGCTCATTGGCGTCGAAAAATAGATGTCGAAATTGAAAAAAATGTGGTATAAGTCATCGTTTTCAAATTGCAATAACTCAGCAAGATGACTTAGAGAGATGAATTTTTTTTTCTTGTTAGAGCGAGGAGAATATTTTTCTAAATAAAAGTCATATGACAGCAGGGGCCATATAAAAAAAAAAAATGTATTTAATGTGCATACAGCCCATTGTACAAAAAAGTTACTCTTAATTTGCACTAATTTTGTAATTGGAAGTATGTTTATATCTTTCTTAGTTTACAAGATAATCGCTGTAACATCTAATATATATATATATATATGTATATGTATATATATATATATATATATATATATATATATATATATATATATATATATATATATGTATGTATGTATGTATGTATGCATATGGTTTTAATCATGAAAGTAATAACTTCTTCGTTTTAATATAAGCTACTACATGACGCTATCTAGTACACGTAGAAATAATTATTTAAAATTAAAGGAGGGGTTTTTTGTTTATTGTAGTTCTAAATATATTTATGAAATCTAATTTTTTATGCAGAAATTAATTATTAAAAAAAAAAGAAAGAAAGGGAGAATTATACTTATTAAATAAGTTATTATGGGTTTCAAAGTAAAGATGTTATTTATTCATCTTGACGTGTTTTTCAATAATTGCTATTTGACACGTTTTTCATAAATTTTAATTATATTTTCATGTTTTATTTTAATATACAGTGCATTTATCCCCTCTTTCATCCCCTAGCCATTATTGCTTTAAGTAATAATAAAAAAAATAGTTTGATTATGTTAATATTTAAAATATTTATCACTTTAAAGTCTGAAAAGTAAATATTTGAATAAACTCTAACTGTGTTTTAAAAAAAAGAGATTTTTAATTCTTAAAAAGATATATATATATAACTTGTATTTTCCATAAATGTTAAGCTTAACTTGTATTTACTTAACTTGTATTAACTTTAGCTTAACTTGTATTTTCCATAAAATTTTATTCCAAATGATTTTATCTTATTTTTAAAATTTTAGAAATGTAGAGCTTAATTTACATTTTGTCTATTTCCCCCCCCCCAAATATTTTTATGAAATAATTTTTACCTGCACCTTTGATTGAAATTTCAATTGTGAATATTGGAGCAGTATCTATACTTAGCCTCAAAAAAGAAAAGAAAAGAAATAAATTTCCATTTTTAATATTAACTTGATTTTTTTTTTCAATTGTTTAATTTACATTTGTAAATATCTAAAAATAAACTTGCAAAATGTAAATTACGTAATTCTAACTTAAATTTAAAATTTCCCACTTATTATTATTATTATTATTATTATTATTATTTTTAATTATATGTTTGAGAATCCCACTCAGTATTTTTTTTTTTCTAGTGCGAAGCTTCTCCATTTTGTTTCCAAGTGGCAGGCTACTAGAAAAAATGTTAGCATGTTAACGTTTGAAATACTGAATAAATTCATACTAAATTTGTAGTGTATTTACCTCAGAAAAGTATTTGTTATGTCAATTTGCCAAATTAATCTACCCTTTTTTCGCTGTGCTAGCAAACTGTAAATTTCAAATTTACTTTACAAATGTTCTATGAACATCTATTTGTAGCTGCCATTTTGAAAAAAAATGGTGGCAACTTCATAAAATAAGATAAATCAGTTTACCCTTCCTAGGAGCCAGAAGGACTTGTTTTAATTTTTTTTATTAATAACCCCTAAAAATTAATGATATCAGAACAAAGAACCCTTAATGGGTTAAAAATTTGTGACGCTGCTACTTTATGGCTATAAGAGTTTAAAATATGAGTCTTAAAAATACTGATATCAAATTTTAAGTGATGCTTTGCTTTTAGTTAAAATATACACAGATTTTCTAATTTGATCATTTTACTTTTATTTATATCTATAATGCAAACTTAATATGTTTAGCTTCAAACTCAGACAGATATATAAAATGCATTTACTGATGCATTTTCATTCACATTTCAAATTCAAAATAACAGTTTTAAAAAGAATGATATAAAAATTCCAGTTGCGCCTCGGTGTTATTTAAAAAGATTTGTTTTTAGATTGCATTAAAATTACTGTTGTTTTGTCTAATAAAGTATATTTACACATTGAAACAGTGCTTTTAATTTTCAAATATACTGTCAAATAATCATACATTTACTGAGTTTGCATTATAAATTAAAACTATTTATTTGAATAAATTGATTTATCTTTTGCGTCACGCTATTAAAAACTGCAAATAAAATTTGTGTAAATGTTTTCTTTACGTCACACTACCTCTTTGCGCAAATTTCATTTAGTTGGATACTATGATTCTTTGTTTTGGATAGCGTGATGCAAAAGATAAATCAATTTATTGAAATAAATAATATTAATTGATAATACAAACTCAATGAAAGTATAATTATTTGTGAGTATGTTTGAAAATTAAAAGCAATGTTTCAATGTGTAAATATACATTATTATACAAAACAAAAGTAATTTTATTGAAATCTAAAAACAAATCTTTTAAAATAACACAAAGGCGCCACTGGAATTTTTATATCATTCTTTTTAAAACTGTTATTTTGAATTTGAAATGTGAATGAAAATGAATCAGTAAATGCATTTTATACATCTGTCTGAGTTTGAATCTAAACATATTAAGTTTGCATTATAAATATAAATAAAAGTAAAAAGTAAATGATCAAATAAGAAAATCTATGTATATTTTGACTAATTGCAAAGCGTCACTTAAAATTTTATATAATTATTTTTAAGACTCATATTTCGAACTCTTATAGCCAAAAAGTAGCGGCGTCACAAACATTTAAGCTATTAAGGGTTTTTTGTACTGATCTAATTTACGTTCTAAACCTGTCGAGTCGACAAAGTTAACTATTAATTTAGAGGAAAGTGCACTCAATGAAACAGAAATATATGACTTCGTTCAATCTATTACTCAATGCAATGGACTTGTTCTCTAATACGCCTGCCTTAACGCATGTAGTATTTCACGAAATAGATACGGGTAATCCTGGCCATAGTAAACCACATCGAAATGATCAGGTTAAAAAAGAAATTATATTCTAGCACATTGACAAGATTTTACAGAACGATATTATTATGCCAGTGACACCCCCCTTTGCTTCACCAGTGGTCTTATGCCGAAAGAAATATAATAAACCATGTACTGACCCAGAGGAATGCCGATTCGCTATTGATTATAGAAAGATTAATACCATTACTTCCCAGAACCCCCAATATCCACTCCGAGTTATAGATGATTTACTAGCGCATATTACATTTACTGAATATATGTCCACTTTAGACCTCACGTCAGGCTACTTTCAAATCGCCATGAAACCGGAAGATATCGTTAAAACAGATTTTATTGCAGAGCGAGGAACATTTTATTATTATTATTATTATTTTTTTTATGATGTTCGGTTGTTCGGGGGCTGTATCTGCTTTACAAAAATCGATGGAGACGAACCTTTAACCTATTCTAAATAAATTTGAACACGTCCATTTAGATGACATTAGCATTACTTCGTCCTTCTTTAATAAGCATTTTCAGCACTTACAAAATGTCGTTTCATTACTAAAAAATGCAAGATTAACTCTTCTGAATGTCATTTCGCGCGAAAATAGATTAAATATCTAGGCGTCCGTATAATACCTGCAGGAATTTCAGTTGATAACGAAAATGTTCAACCAGTTTTAGGTATGTAACCTCCGGCGAACCCAAAGCAATTTTCTAGATTTTGAAGCATGTGTGCCTGGTATGGCAAATTTATACCACATTTTGCTCGTATCTAATAACCTCTTCTCAAGTTAAAAAGGAAAATAGTTAAATTTCACTGGTTGAACGAGGTACAAGAGCCTTTTGGAAATCTTAAATGGATTCTCAGCTCCCGTCCCGTGTTAGCTCATCCAAATTATGAAATAACTTTTTAAGTAGCGACAGATGCTTCGTCATATGGCATCGGAGCCGTTTTAACCTAAGAAGGCCGTTCTATTTCTTTTGCATCACGTACGCTTAATACAGCTGAAAGAAATTATCCCGTCACTCAAAGAGAATGGTTAGCAGTGCTCTGGGAGCTACAAAAAATTAGGTTATATTTTTCGCACATTCCAGTAACTGTACTAACAGATCATGCAACATTAAACCCGAGAGTAGTCCCGTCATTTTTATAACACTAGTAGTCACATGTCGGTCTTTTTGACACCGCTGTTTATTATTGGAGGAAAGCCGAAAGAAAGCCAGTAGAGAAAAAATAAGTGTCTTTAAGTTTTTTCCCGCAAAACTCTAACCTGTCTGAAAAACCGAAATTGGGGAGAAAAATGAATCAACTTTAGTGGTCACGTCGCGGTCAAATAGACCGATTTGAGAAGTAAAATGTTTTTAACTGTTCAAAGAATAGCAGGAATATCTTTAAAACATGCTATGTTAGAGGACATCCACCGAAGGTCAGGTACACAGAGTTTACCCACTTTATTTTTAAGGGGTGATCTGCAAGAGGAATTTATAAGCGATGGGCAGCAGAAAAACCGATATGCGACTACTAACGGGTTAACTCGGTTAAATACCGGGAAAAATCTTTCACCACGGATGATACATTGGGCTTTAAAGTTATCCAATTAAAATAAGCAACTCGAACACCCCCCTGAATCTGAAAATATGTTTCCTGAATTTCTTTCGACAGCCCCTCCTAATGACTGTTCTTCAGAAAATTCAAACGAGGTTAAATCGTCTACAGAGCCGTGAATTACTAATTGTACTGAAAATATTGCTGTAGCACTCATGTCAGCTTCGGTATTAAATTCCAGTGAACGATTAAACTGAAAACATCGTAACGACCCTGAATTTTGTAAATTGTGCAAATATCTTGAAAATCCAGATGCAGTTTCTGTAGTGGAATCGGGTATAGTAATGAACTGTCCTAGTCGTTTTGTCTAGTAGATGGCTTGTTATTTTATTTTAAATACTTATCATCTGATGGAGAATTGTGAGTTTTAATTTCGAGATCTCTTCGGCAAGATATCCTTTTTGAGTTTCCCAACTCACTTTTTAAGGGCACCTAGGTATTAGGAAAATTTATAAAAGTCTTGTGGATGACTGTTACTTCCTCAAAATAAGGAAGTCGTTTTGTCCTCATGTTTCGAGTTGTCGCTTGTTCCAACAATATAATTATTATATATATATATATATATATATATATATATAATATATATATATATATATATATATATATATATATATATATATATATATATATATATATATATATAATAATAATATCTGGCAGGTGATTTAATTCCTATAAAAGTACAATTTCCAAATCAAATTCTCGGACTTCATCTAATAGGTCCTTACTTCATCCAATGTTCTCTCTAATTCTAATAGATTTAGATATGTGCCTTTGCGAAAAGCCTCGGCACACGCAGTGGCCACTGCTTTCTTTGAAAACTACATTTTTCGTTATGGCGCCCTCCTTCAAATAGTAACGGACAATGGTATTCAATTTATAAGTCAAATTTTCAGTGTACTCTCGAAATAAAACATATTTTTACTGTTCCTTATCGGCCTTAAGCAAGTCATGTCAAAGGAATAAATTGAACATTAATTCAAATTATTTCAACGTACATTGGTCAAAATCATGAAATTTGGAATCAGCTCATCCATCATTTTGGTTATGCTCTACACACGTCAGTCAGTGACGCTACGGGAAATACCCCAGCTGAACTATTTTTGGAACGAAAAATTCTAACTTCTTTTCAAAAATTGGTTATGATGAGTCAGAACGCCTCCAAATGTATGACACAGAATATTGAAACACTACTAACTGAAATTTAACGAAATCTCCAGAAGGCACAAAAAACAGCTAGTTCATTATTACAACCTCTGTCGACGTACTTTAGACATTTGGAGAGGAAATTCTCCTAGAATCTCATTTGCTTAGTTCCAAGAAAGATAAACGTGTTGGAAAAGTTGGGCCAAAATTTATCGACCCCCATCAATGTCTTAAAAGTCGAAAACAACAATTTACAGATAGATTTAAGTGGTACATCTACAACGATTAACGCCGGCCAAGTGTGAATTTTTAAACAGCGTACGGACAGTACTTATGAACTAAGTACTTCGGGTTCGAACCCAGGGGACCAAAATTATTTTTCCTCTCATATTGCTAATTACGATTCCAGGGAGCATGAAATATCGAGAGCAACAGTTTAAACGAGCCACAATCACCACCGAAGAAACCCCTAAGCACTGAAAGTCCTATATCAAACTCTACCAGGCTGATAGATCAGCATGAAAACGCTCCAATAATTTCCTCCCTTCAGATCATACCACAAAGACAGACTTGTCACAAACGTGACCATACGTTTACAAATTTATCTTTTTTCTTTCACAAAAACAGAAAAGGAAAAGTTTTCGAATAAATTTTTCAAGCTACCTCGCTCCTGGACATCCAAGAACTGTGAGTAGACAACAGCATGCTATTTTTTTTTTTTTTTTTTGCCGCTCCTGACTCAGTCCGGATCAATGACTATCTTCCATTCCAGCGTAAGAGGAGCCCAAAGCGGCCCCCTCCCTCTTCATCAGTCAGTGGTCGCTACGTCGAAAAGGCATTTGCAGCACTTGACTCTCTACAAAATCTACTGATTACCAGCCTCAGCACCATTTTAACACCAGATACCAAGCCCGCCAGAGACTGTTGGAATCCCCGCCTTTCCAATTCAATATGCGTTTCATACAGCTGCCATCATATTGCAGCTAAAGTCTTCATCAGCAGAGTAGGTGAAAATAAACTCTTTTGTAAATCAAATTGAATGGCCCTTTGTATAAAAACCCCCATTTGCTTATATAATTCTATATCTGTATTTAAAAAAAAAATGTATACCT
Organism: Salticus scenicus; assembly: GCA_963930645.1. NCBI lineage: Eukaryota > Metazoa > Arthropoda > Arachnida > Araneae > Salticidae > Salticus > Salticus scenicus. The sequence goes on from OZ005656.1 coordinate 237,687,735, forward strand.
AAAAATTTCATGTATAGATTAATAGAGGGAAGAAAACCTTTTTTTCTCTATGAGCATACAGTCGAGTTTAACTTTATAACATTAAAGTGACTAACTTTTGAGTTTTTCCCGCTTATACTTTAACTAGGAGGGTAAATTCTGCTACAACATGCAAATGCACATTTAGTTTATATTTCATACTGTATAGTACAGTTACTATTATTTTTTCGTTCTTTATTAACGTAATTTTGCTTCGTTATTAAATTACGATTAGTTTTTAAACAACCCTGTAACATTTGAAACATGGCAAACATCATTCCTACCGAACATCATCCAATACCATAAACAATCTTATATCATTTAAACATCATGCATAACAAACATCATTCATAAAGTGCATTCTAATATACACTTTATTTCACTATTATTATGTTTTTCGTGTACAGAAATTTAGAACGGTTAATATGTAATATTCAGTAAAATTCTTACCTTTCATAAAAATTAATAACTTCTTTTTCGGAACAAAAGATACATAAATATGTGTTAAAAACACAAACGATATATATTTAATTACTTCTTCAAATGCATTTTTTGCGTTACAGTTTTCCATACCTCTTAATCAACATGGGAATAAGAGGTATTTAATTAAATTCTGCCGTTATACATGATTCAAAAATATTTAATTTAAATCACAAAGGTAAATGAAATAAAGTGGTTAAAATGAAAGAAATATTCTTTTGTATTTATCGGCTTTTATAAAATGCTTCCATTGTATTTAAAATGATAATTTCATGTAATTCCGCAAACAAAGTAAATAAAACAAAATATTAAATACAATGCATGTTTGGAAAATTAAAAGTTATTATTTAGAAACATTTATATTATTTTAACGAAGAATTCATATCGTGTTCATTTAAATATTTAATGTGATATCTATCATCTTTTATATTTAAAATTATTTCCGATTGAGAAAAATAAACTATTATTATTATTATTATTATTATTATTATATTATTTATTTATTTATTTATTTTTAGCTAGGTGTATTTTAAAATAAATTTGAAGCTAAAACAAACTGAGAATGTTATTGAATGTTAAAATCTTTTTTTTTAAATTAATCATATGCCAATTATTGTACACTTTGCAAATAGATAAATAAATAAATAAGTACGTAAGTATTCAATACTAACAATAAATTTTGCTCAGTAGATAAAAATGGCCTTTTTTGCAAAGAATAACTGAACAATTAGTAAAACTGACATTTTAATTTTAAACAAACTTAAGCTTAAAATAAAACATTTTTTTCATAAATGTAAGTTTTAAATATTCTATCAATATGCACACAAAAATTTTAACTCATAAACTTATTATAGTGAGTAGGAGATTTTATGCCGCTAGTGCTGAGGATTTTGGCACACTATGGACATTTGGCGACGGCCTGCGGTACACCCCTAAGTATAGTTCGGATACATGCCATCATATTTTGATCCACGGAAGGCATGCATCTTCCCCTTCTGTGACCCCCTCTGGTACAATTAGGATGAGAACAAGGAGGAAATTGCGGAAGTGACAGATTTTGCGTGCACCAGCCACCATTTATGTACACATAGTCTTTGAACCTATCGAGGATCGAGCCTGCGACATTTATAACTTAATACTAAACAACATCAGGAAAAATAGAATAGTGATTAATTCAACAGAGCTTCACAAAAAAGAATGAAATTATAATACGGTTTTCACTGCGTAATCTATAGGAATGCATTAAAATAGTAACAATTTTGTATTGAAATAAACAACAAGAAGACCATGCATCTCAATATAAAATTCATGATGTTACAGCCAGCAGAAAACATAGTGAAACGCTTGCAATAATTCGCATTTAAAAGATATGCAACTAATACAGTTTTGTTAAGTAAATGTTCGTCGAGTCATGATCTCTGTCTTTACGCAGTTTACAAAAAAATAAGTTAATAAAAAGCGTTAATAAAAGTTAATAAAAGTTAATAATAAGCGGTAAAACTAAAAGAAAAAAAAATAAATAAAAATGTGCGTGTGTGCTTCAATAATTTTTCTGTCGACCTTCACACATAAAAAAAAACAGTTTATGTATTTTTGAAATATAATAATATTAGGGAAAATACAATCGTTCAGCGAAAGGAAATTTGAAAAACTGAATTACGCAGCCGATTATATTTAGCACAATATGATGAAATAAATAAAAACATTTGCCTAGGAGTGTATACTTACTGCGTCATTTTCGGTGTCTACACTAAAATTCTGAAGATTCTACATGATATAAAATTCCGGATACTAATGTTTTCCCGTGGCCAGGAAACTAGCCAGATTTAAATTCTATTGGGTATTTATGAAGTATAAAAGACAGAAAAATATCCCAAAAGAAAACAATAATTAAAGTTTGGCACAGTGGGATACCGCAAATTATTTTTGCAAAGTGGTTTGACACTTAATAAACTCGTTTTACGTAAATTGAAAGAATATAATTATAAAAAGAAGGTGAAACTTATGTTATTTTAAATATGTTTTCATTAATAAATAGTTTTCGATATAAAATTTAATATCGCTAAAGCATTTTTTTCCAAAGAAATAGAAAGCGTTTATCGAAAGATATTTATTCATAATTTAGGATGCATGAAATCTAAATAGAAATAAAATTGATTAGTGTTAGATCATGTATATCTCCTTGTAATGAATTATATAACATGTACGATGATTAGATTTCATCGAAAAAATTGTATTACAGAATAGAAAAGCCAAGAATAATTTATTACTTTAGTAATATTTTATGCGAGAAGACATAAATCTATGAATATAAATATCTGAATATTTCGTATATTTGATGATAAACACTTAGTTTCGATTTTTTTATGTAATAAAGAATTTTATTATGATATTTGTCAATAAGAGAATGCCATAAGAGATTGCGTACGTACAAGATAGGAGGGGCGGAATAGAATTCGAGGGCTGTTACTCCACGCAGTTGTACAACGGCAATAGTTGTGTACCTACGTGAATGTAAAATGTTGATTGTTTCGATTGTCTAAGACAAAACGTGGTTATTTTGTCTTATTTTTAAAAATAAATGCATTCATTTTTCATATCACTTCCTAAGAATTTCAGTAGAATGACAATATCACAAATAATTTTTAATTAACCCCTTCCGGTAAAATGACGAGTCTAGCTTGTCATTGGTTTTTCATGCCATATCGCACAATGACGAGCTACACTCGTCATGCTTACTGTTGAATATGATATTTAATTTAGTTTAAAATTTCTAGTGTACTGAATTTGGCAACACCTTTTTTACTTGTGGAAATATCACAGATCCCTATCACATATTGTTTACCGTTAGAATTTCTTGGTATACGTCACAGCCGAATTGTTGTTAGTCTGTAAGATTTCATTCTTGTAAAAATTTAGTGTAAGCATCGGTCAATATATATTTCTGAAAAGGAAAAACGTGTTGTATAGTAAATACCATAATGGATAAGAGTTTTGCAGACTATGAAGGTCAAGGTGATTGGAGCGATTATGAAGAATCATAAGAATATATGAAAGGATATAAGAATATATTTTTTTACATGTTTGAAATTGCACTCTACAATTCATATGTTTTATATAACAAAATCAATAATGCCAACAAAATCGGAAGGGGGGCTTTCGACTGGACATAGCAGAACAAATCCTACAAAAAGTTACACTACCGGATTTTAAAACACGTGGACGTCCTTCATGTAGTGACACCCCGGCTAGGTTGCAGGCTAAAATATGGGGACATTTTCCAGAGTACATTCCTTCAGCTCAGAATAAAAGAAAAACTACTAAGAGGTGCCGTGTGTGTTACAAGAATAAAATTAGAAGTGAGACTCCCTGGAAGTGTAAACAATGCAGGATTCCTTTACACTTACCAGAGTGTTTTGAAAAGTACCACACGCTTGAAGACTATTCACTATATACCTTATTAAAGTTTTGCTCTGATTTTTTCTTAATTTTACCGTTTTTAATGTCATTTAACAACATGTAAAAATGAATATTAATTAAGAATATGTAAGAATTATAAAATGAAACAAGTTTTTTTAAATAAAAATTAAATGGTTATTTCATGCACACTTTTTCATTATTAAATCGTACCGGAAGGGGTTAATCGATTTCTAATAAGCTGCTAACATAGACTGACGGTTTCAACATCAATGGTTCTCTATAAAAGCGAATAATTGTTGAAAAAAGGCTGGGAATTACTTCCTACCTAAATGGGAGCGTTTGCGCATTTAATGCTTAGGAGCGATTGTTCATTAATTCCATTAAATTCTATATTAAGAATAATACGCAACTTATGGTAAGGATAAGACAGCACGAGACACCTTTGGAACTGTACCAGTAGACAAATTCGAAAAGTGATTGGTATAATTTAACCCATTCGAGGCGGCTCATGTTTTTGGAAACTGTCCTAATAATACGAATTTAGACAATATTTAGGAGAGGCAACGTTAGCCTTGGAGAATTTATCGCAAATTACTTAAAGTAATGATATATCTGTTTAATTTTGCAATATTTTCAAGTATGATGCTTAAGTTCTGTGCAGCTGTTGGTTATCTGAATGAAACATATATATATATATATATATATATATATATATATATATATATCAGCCTTCGCAATTTTCTATGTATGGACGCTAGTCGTCTAAATTTCAATAATATAGTATAAGTTATATTACCACAGATGTTTTTTAAATTAAAATGAGAAGATTTCAAACCAAGTAAAATTGAGGCTGTGCGTTTCGAACATCTTTGTGCAGAAGATTTTGAGAAAACATCTTTGAATAATAATAAACGGTCGGTGAAATCTGGGATTAGAAGTGGACCGAACAAGCCATCATTGATTACAATGTGTTCTAATATTCTCATTGTATCGGAAATGCATTTCATACACTTGTGTCGAATCGTCTTGAATGGGTTAACATGTGATTGGCGATGCACGATCATTCACAAAAATAAGTGCAACGATTGTGGACAACGTTAACAAACGTTAAACTTAACAACAAATTACGATAAAAACAAAATATAAATATTTACGATATAAAAGGCATAAAAGTGTGAAAACGCACTGTTAGGAATTTTTATTAATAGGTGGAAAATTCTTGAATTCTTTATCCCTCTCCTTGGGTGGCATTGTATATGATATTGTTTATGTTTTGCAAACATATCTTAATGTAATAAACATAATTCATTGCGTATTATATATATATATATATATATAATACACACACAGACACACACACACATATATATATATATATATGTATGTGTGTGTGTGTGTGTGCGTGTGCGCGTATGTGTGTATGTATATGTATACATATATTATTGTTATACGTAGACAAAATATATATCAATTTCTGTAAAAAACAAAATAATAATAATAATAATTTGTATTTAGCAATACTTAATTTTATATTCCTAAAATACTGTATATAAATTAGGTTATTTTCATATAACTTAGATATTTAGAATTTATTTAGATGATATATAGTACTAATATTTATAAAACAAATTAACGGGATGAAATAGTAAAAATGTAAACGTAGTAAAATATAAGACATATCGAATCTGTTCTCTTTTTTTGAGAAAAGAAATGCAATAATTAGATTACAAATATTAGAGAAAAAAAAAATATTTATACACAGTATTTGTTTGTTACTGGAGCTTAATTTGGTTAAAAGTTTTTATCTGTTTATTATATTAAGAAGTAATTGATTTGAGAAAAAACAAAATCTTCCTTTATATGTTTGCCAGATAAATGCAGCTGAGAGAAAGTTACTTCGATTAAGTATGGTAAAAACATACTAAACTCATTTTGTTAGAGTTTTTTTAATGCTTATAAATCTTAGCTGAAAACGATTATTTTTTTTGAATGGTACATTTATTCTTAGTTAGAAAATTGGAGCGTAAATATGCAGGCATTTTTTCTCAGATTCAGACATTTCACTTTTATGTTTCAGTGTTGTAATTATATTTATATAATATATTTACTTCAAAGAAAGAAAAAAAATATTATTAGAATCTATAAGTTTGTGTCTGATGTTTTGTAAAGAGAATATTTTGTTAAATGTATTTTTTCTGTAAACGATAGTAATAAAATAATATAATAAATGATAAACAAAATATATACTTATTTATACATATTAATTAATTTTGTGCCACCATCATTAATATAATATCGTTCACTGAACAATATAAAACATGGTACATAACGGTGTACAGTCATTATAAACATTTATAGAAAATATGTTGGAATCACAGTATATACCGAATAGTTTTAAATTTTAGTAATGTATTGTTTTTCATATTTTAGAGAAATTATATTCGTGCTAATGTACATATTAAAAATGAAGCGATATAAAAAATGACACAGAATCTCATTTAGGTTAGTTTCATTAACGTGAAAGAAAAAGGCTGCAGGTTTAAAAGTCTGTAAAATTTTGATAATCGATTTTATAACATTTATTATCGAATTCTGCAAGATATTTAGATATTTCAATTATATTTAAATTTTTCATATGTTATGTTTGTTTTAAATTGGACGTAATATCTCTATTAAAAAAAAATAATAATAATAATAAAAAAACTTTTAATAATTTCACGGTTTAAATTCACATTTCACAAAGGAATTTTAAATATTATAATTGTCAAGTAAAACATGATTTTTTTTTTTTAAATTGAAAACAAGTTATATAATTCCAAAAATTATTTTTTTCATCCCACGCTTTTTAAAATTGTTTCAATTTACTTAATTATTTAAAAGATAAAATCAAAATTAGTATTGGATCATAAAAATGAAGTTTTCATTGATATATACATATACGAGGTGTGGCTATTAAATAACAAGACTATTGTTGCTACAGATGAACTACATATGCACCAAATGCGAATGACCGACAGCTGTGCAGCTTAAAGCCTTCTCTTTCGATTGCAGCTCTTCCTGTGTTTGTAGAGAAATCAGTCTGGCCGTAACCTTCGCTTCTGTAAGAGGTGTTTGTTTCGTTTTGCCGAAAAGTGTAAAAGTAAAACAAAGAATTATCGTGAAATTTCACGTGAAACTTGGTAAGATCGCTAGTGAAACTTATCTTTTATTAAAACAAGTTTATGGCGATGAATTTTTATCACGTGTGCGAGTTTATGAGTGGTTCAACCGTTTCCAAGATGGCTGAGAAGACTTTGGAGATGATGACCGAAATTCAAAGCGATGATGATCCTTTTTTTTCGTCATTCATGGTATTGTGTACCTTCACTGGGTTCCTGGATGTCAAACTTTTAATCAACATTACTATCTTGAGGTGCTTGCGCAACTCAGTGAAGGGGTAAGGAAAAAAGACCCGAATTTTGGAAGAACAAGTCATGGGTTTTCCATCAAGACAAGGCGCCGGATCACACGTCATTGTCTGTCAAGGCCTTTCTAGCCAAATACAACATCCCAGTTTTAGACCATCCGCCTTATTCGCCTGACCTGGCCCCATGTGACTTTTATTCGTTCCCCAAAGATAAATCTGAATTAAATGGAACAAGATTTGAGTCAGTTAAAGCTGTAAAATTAAAAGCGGCACGCCTCATGCAGGAGTTCACAGGACAAGACTTCCAGCACTGTTTCGAACAATGGAAAATTCGCATGGAGCATTGTAGGGATAGAGGAGGTGTGTATATTGAAGCGGATAATAACTAAATATGTATAAATTTAAAAAAAAAATGTTTTAGAGCAATTGCCTCGTTATTTAATAGGCACACTTCGTATATATGTTTTTAAAAACGTGATCACAAACAATATAATTAAAATTAAGACATGAATATCTTTAAACCTCAGAAATAATCTTATAGCATTGGTTTTATACTAAAAATAAAATACAATATACATATTAAACTTATCACAAAGTAAGGAATTTAGAAGCTTTAAAAAATATATAGAAACAGAATTTTGAATTTTTATGTTAAAAAAGAGAATTTAGAAATGAAATATGTCTAAGATGATCGGTTCTATTTTCTATCAAGACTTTAAATTTTTTTGAGAAAAAAACGTTACATAATAAATGTTTCCTATTTTTGTTTTTAATAATTTTGAGAAACAAATCTCACTCTAATTTCATATAAAATAATGTAACATTTATTTACTTTAAATATGATAATTTTTTCTCAAAGACAGTATAAGATATCTGGTAGCCCTACTTTAAAATTATCAACGATTTTTATCAGAAAAATATAAACAAGTTTATAAGCATGAGAACGTCTTTCAAAAACTTCATGTTTTATAAGAAGGATTATTTGATGTTGAAACAACAAATTGTCAGTCACAACTATTAGGTAACAAAATAATCTTAAAAGTTTAAAATAAAATAATTTTTATTAAAGGATAGTTGGGTTTTACGTCGCACCAGTGCTGCGAAGATGGGCAATTGGCGACGGTCTTGGAATCACTCCTAGAGGTGGTCCGGAGACATGCATCGTGATTTTGTTTCGGTGAACCCCAGAGGTATAATTTTTGATGGGAACATGGTTGACATTGCCCCACAACAGATTTTACGTGCATCAGCCACCATTAGTGTATACGACGTCCTTGGCCAGCTCGAGTACAGAACCAGCAATCTTCCAATTACGACGCCGGCGCTCTACCGACTGGGCTGCCGCGGCACTTTTATTAAAAGAATTTTTATTAAAGAAATGTTATTTAAGGCAATCCGTACAAAAGTAAAGATTCTGAGATAAATTGTAGATTGTTTAATATTGAAGTAGAAAGTTAATCATTTTCCCTCGTAAAATGGGAAAAGAAATTTTATGTTCTAATTTAGCGTCTATTATAAAATTGAAAGTTATATATCAGCATAAATATATTATGTTCTACGATGACAAACCCTTACACTGAAAAAATATAGAAATATATTTTTTTCCAGTATTCTCAAATATATTTTCAAGCTGTTCTGTCTCCTTAATGTTGATTCGTTTTTGAGATTTTGTCTCCTCAGGATAAACGAAAACACTAATAAACTAACAAACACACAAACTGACTAACCTTTAGACGTACATATTCTGTTTCAATACGTGTAAAAAAAAAAATTCTCACGTGTGTCGCAAGAGGTGAAATAAGAATATTTTTCACAGAAACAGGATACATAAAATGAAAAATTTTAAATAAAAAGTAATTGAAATGAATTTACATAAGTTTATAAAGTTAAAAAAGAAAAATATATTGTAAATTTAAAATTGTCTGTGATGACACTCATTTGTAAATTTCAAAATGAGTAAATAAAAATAATGCAAGGGAATATTCAAAGTAAATGTTTTTTAAATTGAGGCAAAACAGAGTCATTAAATGTTTCCTGTAGCCTGGAAAGAGAGAAGTCGTCTTATGGGTGATCTAACGTAATTTAATGAAGCAAATAAGAATAATCGTAAAAATAAATGTTGTTTTTCGAGGGAATACAGCTATAAAAGGGATTCTGATCTAAATACGTTGTATATTTTGCATTAATTCGAAATGTTTAGTGACATCATTTTCTTTCTTTCTTTTTAAATTTTTGAATAGAAGTTTTTCCTATTTATCTTTTGAATTCTGAATATAGAGGAATCAAATATGTTATTATGACATTGAAAGTTACATAAAATACATATAGAAAATTACATATAGAAAATAATATAGGACGCTTATTACTATTATTTTAATATATATATATATACTCTATAACAAGAAAATCGATGCACAAAGAAAGAGTTATCCAAATGAGACGAAATTAGTAGATGTAATGTACATGCGAAGAAAAACAAATTATTACAGTTTCAGAAAATTTGAATGGTTTAATCATGTGAAACGGCCTCACAAATGTCAACACGTCAATAACGCATTGGTCCATTTCTGAACCTTCTGTAAGCAGGCTTGGCATTAATTGATAGAGTTGGTAGATATGCTCCTGCGTCTGTCCAATTGGTGCGTTAAATTGGCAAAATCCCAATCTGGTTGTAGGACACTTTTCATGATGCTCCAAAGATTCTCAGTAACAGAGAGATCCGGCGACTTTACTGGCCAAAATAATGTTAGACAAACAGGAAAACAAGCAGTAAAAACTATCTCTGCGTGCGGGTGGTCATTAACATGCTGAAATAAATTATCAGGATTGCGTGATATGAAAAGAAACACAATGTGGCGTAGAATGTCGTCGATGTACCTCTGTGCTGTAAAAAAGCCATGGATGACAATCAAAGGGATCCTGCTATGACATGAAATGACATTCAAGACAATCACTCCTGGTTGTCGGGACGTATAGCAGGCGACATTCGGGTTGGAATCCATCCTTTTTTCGGGGCGTCTCCAGACACGTCTTCGCTGGTCGTCGGGGCTTAAATCGGAGTAGTACTCATCAGTGAAGACAATTCTACTCCATTTAGCGACATTCCAGTTCGAATTATCTTGATACACAGTAAACGTGCTTGTCGGTATACAAAATGTAATAGTAGTCCGCAAAAGGGGCTCCGTGAGGTCCACCCCATTTCTCGGAGCTGCCTATTAATGGTCTTTGAAGTCACTGAAGTTCCAGTTGCCCGCAGGATCGATGATAATGATAAAATTGGGGCTTTTAGTACCGCTCTTACGATTAATCGGTTCTCACGTGATGTACTCTCTGTAGGCCGGTCGCTTCCTCCCTGAAACTGTGTTCGGCCATGATTCACCCATTCCTGTCAATATCATCTAAAAGTGGCATCGCTCATATCCGATTGTCAAACAATTTGCAGATTAAACCAACTGGCTTATTTAAGCTCAACTACACACCTCTCTCAAACGCTGTCATTTGCCCATATTGTTCACGCACCTGTATGCGAGACATAGTTACTGTCTATCTGAATAGAGGTAATGAAATTCTCGAAGAATTTGTCACCTGCAATGAAAATTTATCATTTTTAATATTCTGCCAATTTCGCAGTACAGATGCGCTGCAGCGTCACATGCTCATTCGATGGCAGCCAAACTTTAAAATTTTGCATTTTCCATCAAAACCTATATGCAATTTGTGTCCGTGTATATATATTCTTTAATAGTGTATTATAATATACTTAAAAAATAAATCGTAATTTTTTTATTTTATTTAATGTATTTTACAAAAAAAAAAAAAAAAAAAAGAAAGAAAAAGGCCAAAATTATAGTTTATAAAACACAATAAATTACGGAATTTTGTAGAATATTTTAAAATTACTATAATTCTTATCCACATTATTAGATTTAAAAAAAAAAATTTTACAATACAAAAATATTTAAGTGTTATTTCGAAAAAAAAAAAAAAAAAAAAAAAACGTTTCATAGGTAAAATATTTTCGATTGTATGTATGCTCATCAACGATTTAAAATGTAGGCTGAATTTAAAAATAATATCGTGTTGGTTTCCTTGAGATTCTTATGTTTTTTCATTATTAAATTTGTATATGTAAACAAAAAAATATCTCTATACTTTTAATCTATATATATAAAAGAACACTTCCTGAGTGAGTGAGGGGGTGATCTATCAACGCCCAGACCAAACTCCTGGACCTAGAAGCATGACATTTTGTGACAATGTTCTTTCTATGACGTAGGCATCCACTAAGAAGCGAATTTACAAAATTCGCCCCCCAAAGGGGGGGGGGAGGGGGGGGCAAAACGTGATTTCTCAAAATCCTTCATATCTCAAACAAAAAAAAAAAAACAGATATCCGTAAAATTTTTGCTTTAAAATATAGCTAATACAAATGTCAAAAAAACAATTTCTGGAATTTTCAAAATTCGGTCTCCAAGGGGGGCGGGGGGGGGGCAAAACGTGATTTCACATGCGTAAAACGTGATTTCGCATAATCCTATATATCTCAAACAAAAAAATAGATATGCGTGAAATTTTTGCTCTAAAATATAGCTAATGCAAATATCTAAAAACCAATTTCGGGAATTTTAGAAATTCAGCCCCCAGGTGGGGCAGCAGGGGGGGGGGCTAAGGGGCAAAAACAAATAAAAATACAGATAGGGCGTTCAAAATTGATACAGATAGGTTTTAGAGGCCTGCAAGTCGAATGAGGATATTTTCGATTGTGTAAAGTTATTAGGAGGGGCAGGAAGGGGGGGAGGGGAGAGTGGGGGCAAAAAATAAAAATAGAGTTAGATCGTTCAAAATTGGTATATAGAGGTTTTCGATACCTACAAATCGATTTCGGATATTTTCGCATTTGTAAAATTATTAGGAGGGGCGGCAAGGGGGGTGGGGCGGCAAGGGGGGGCTATGGGGCAAAAACAAATAGAAATACAGTTAGGCCGTTCAAAATTGGTACAGATAGGTTTTAGATGCCTGCAAGTCGAATGGGGATATTTTCGAAAGCGTAAAAATATTAGGAGGGCCGGGAAAAGGGGAAGGGAGAGGGGGGGGGCAAAAAAATAAAAATAGAGTTAGATCGTTCAAAACTGGTATATAGATGTTTTCGATACTTACAAATCGATTGCGGATATTTTCGAATTTTTAAAATTATTAGGTGGGGCGGTAAAGGGGAGGGGGCTATGGTCAAAAACAAATAGAAATATAGTTAAGCCTTTCAAAATTGGTACAGATAGGTTTAAGAGGCCTGCAAGTCCAATGGGGATATTTTCGAAAGTGTAAAGTTATTAGGAGGGCCGGGAAGGGGGGGGGGCAGAGGGGCAAAAAAAAATAGAGTTAGATCATTCAAAATTGGTACATAGAAGTTTCCAATACCTACAAATCGATTGCGGATATTTTCGAATTTTTAAAATTATTAGGAGGGCGGGAAAGGGGGGGAGTAGAGCGGCAAAAAAAATAAAAATAGAGATATAGCGTTCAAAACTGGTGCATAGAGGTTTTTGATACTTACAAATTGATTGCGGATATTTTCAAATTTGTAAAATTATTAGGATAGACAGGAGGGGGGAGGGGCGAAGTGGGAAAATAATAGAAATAAGGGTTACAGCATTTTGGGATTTTTTTCCGAAGGCAGTGAGAACCCGGTGCGACATTTTTCCTACTCAGATTTTGTTTCTCTTTTTTTTCACGTGATAAAAATTAATGCAATTTTGAGAATTCATTATAGTGATTCATTTAAAAATAGGGACCAGCGAAGCGGGCGTTGCCTGCTAGTCAAATATAATGGATCTACAGATTAAATAAAATAATATCTCTATAAAGTTAGTTCTTATACTGGTATATACGAAGTTTTCATTTTATGATTTCGTAAATTTAAACATTTTATAGAATATAGTATTGGAGGGTTTATATATATATATATATATATATATATATATATATGAGCAAAATTATGAATTTTAATGATTTATTAGTAGTTTAATGGATGGTTTTGAAACTACTATTCGTAAATACTTTTTGACGCATAATTAGATATAATTTCGTTTTATTTATTACCGATGTGGTACCTGATTAAATGCATTATTTTTAAATATGTTACCTGTATAACGTTTGTCGATATTTTTCAGAATGTCTCATTTATTAAATTTTTTCGACATAAGCTTGGGAAGTCTAAATTTCATAAATTTACATTTTCATTTTCACACTTTAGTGATATCCTTTTATTATTTATTTATATTTATTTATATTTTGGACATTGATATTTTAGTTCTTATTTTAGTTGATGATTATAACTATATTCATATTATATGCTGAGATTATGTTAATGAAAAGAGATAAAATAACAATTGTTTATGCAAACAATTGTTTATTATTTGTAAATATTAATTGTAAACAATTAATTAGATACTTTAATTATTGCACAAAATGTAAACTACCTGTATCTGCCTTTATATAGAATATTGTAAGTGCAATATCTTTGAATAAACAAACAGATGCAAAGATAAAAATATCGATATTCTATGTAATTATTAATTTTTCAGATAATTACTGTTTATTATCGGCATCCACATTTCTTTTTAAACGTTTATTAAATATATATATATGTGAGAAAGTTATTATTTAATTTTAATTTGCAAATGATTAATGAATAGATTGGAAAAAAAATATTGATATATGCATTTAATGTTCATATGTCTTGAGGTATAAACAAATTTCTGCTCAATGAGTTTAAAAATAATTAAATATGTAGTTTATGATAAAGAAATATTTATAATATTATTTATTGGCATCTTAAAACTTTAAGAAGAAAAACATATAATAAGTTAGTGATATATACAATACTAATATCAACTAAAAATAATATAATTACATTAAAATTAAAATGTTTTTTTAATAAATAAATCTCTAAGCGAATTTCTAATAATTTATTTAAATATTTAAATATTTATTTATTTTTAAAAGAAACTGTAATAATTATTGATATGAGAAAATGTTTAAATATAATTCAAATATCTAAACATATATGAGGAGCAAATATACAAACCATGTTTTCTACTTCGGATACAATTCTTCAGACAACACTAAAATTATAAAAAAAAAAAAAAAAAATACTAAACTAGAAACCTAATTATTGTTTCTTTCGATATATTATTAAAAAAATACGTAGGCATATCTAGAAAGATATGTATTATGTTAAGTTAAAAAAAAAAAAAAAAATTTTTTTTTTTTTTTTTTTTTTTTTAGAAAACACAGTTTGAATGTTATATATAGATGTTTATATCTACGAGTCATTCATTCTTGTCAAATCAACACAGCTAAAAACCTGACTCCCTCATATTTTTTATGAAATTGGGCTCATTTATTTGCTCTTTTGAGAAATAAATGTATACCATATAACTACTCCCTATCTCTTTCAGTTTTTGATGTAGAGGGCTGCAAAAATGGGTAAAAAATACAGGTTTCGGAAATTCTTCTACTACGAATGTATCTATTTTTTTCCTAATTAACTTAGAGATAAAAGGTTGATACCATTAGAAAGCTTATATTACAGTCTTTGAAAGGAAATATAGAAACATACATTTTAAAATTTTTCATTTTAAGGTGAAACATATTGACCAGTGACCTCCATGCTGAGTTATAAATTAATATACAATCCTAAATCATTATTTTCATACTGACATAGTGTAATTTTCCCCCATATTTTGTTCCCTAACTAACTTTGACATTGGTATCATTAGAAATCTTACAATACATTCTTTTAAATGCTAACACATGTATGCATTTTTTTTTTTTTTTTCATTCTAAGGTCAACCATTTTGATATCTGACTTTCAATATCTCAAAAAGTACACATTTTCTCTTAAAAATTATATGTTATTGTTACGTTTATTATCTAGAATTACTGTAAGTTTCAACATGGTACGGCCATGGGATAATGAGTTATAGATTAAAATGCAACTCTACCAGTATTTCCATATTAACATACCGCACGATTTACAAAAAAATGGCCGTACCATGTGGAAACTTACAGAATACCCACCTCATTTTCAATATACTGGGAAAACAACAGAAAAAAAATCTGCTATTCAGTTCTTAAAGTTCTATAATGTGTGTTTCATAAAATGACTCTTTTATGTATATCGGCATGTAAATTTACGTATTTGACTCAGTTCTCATCTGTGAATATTATAAAATTATTTGTCCATTAAGAAAAAAAAAATCTGAATGAAGGAAGATTTAAACAAGGAAATAAAAAAAAATTACTGTCTTTTTTTATTGAGTATTTGTTTTGCATACCTGATACTTGTTTTGTATATCTCTTGCACACTCATTTATGAAAAATTGAATTTCAGATTGAAAAGCGCACAAGTAATATTCTTGTATCAATAATTTTTCTTATAGTTAGAAGTAATTAATTTATGTTTGTAGTTATACCATCCCAAATAAAATGTCTTATTCCTTCATTTCATTATTACAAAACAAATAATGCACTGACATTTAAATTTATTATTTTATTTTATAAACTTCGTTAATGAAAGAAATCCAGTGACTAGTGTGTAAATTCTTATATTATAGTCTATAGAATATTTCGCAGGAATCAACTGATGATACGAAAAATAGGATATATATGTAACAAATGCTTCAGATAATTTACTGATGTGAAAGTAAATAGCATAATAGGAAATAAAATAAGCGGAGCATGAATTAGATAAATGGATAGTTAAAGCTATGGAAAAGAGGAATATTGCTGCTTACTTTCAGTTAGAGCAAACCAATTATTTATCTACATAACACTGTTTATGAACACGTAAACACGTTATAAAAATTTTAAATGTTCATGATATTGAAGCTAAATATAGTAATAATAATAATACAAAAATAATAATAATAATAATAATAATTATAAAAATAATAATAATAATAATAATAATAATTAGGTGACGGTTTAAAAGTAATTCTATTAATTAAATCAATACTATTATCAATAGACCTTTTCAAACTTATGATTTTGAAAACTTCTTTAGTAATATTCCTATAAATGAACTCTATGATATCATTAAAAATATTTTTGACAATTTTTATATTGAAGATGAATTGAATATTCCTAGAGATTTTTTTCTTAGTTTGTGTCATTTTTGTCTAAATAATAATTACATCTTTTTTCATGATAAAATATTCAAACAATCACATGGTATTTGTATGGGAACTAATTACTCTTCCAGTGCGGCTAATCTTTTCTTTATTTTCTTTGAATATAAGTTCAGTGTAACTCATAATATTTGCTTACATGCTTATGATATATCGATGATTTGATTATTTTTAATATTGATTTTGATAATTTTTTTAATTTAATTTATCCAGACAATTTAAAATTAAATAAAGCCAGCAATACTATTTTTAAATCTAATTTTTTAGCTATTTCATTTGTTTTTAAAAATAATAATTCATGTACTGATTTATTATGCAAAATAAAAAACTTCAACTTTGTTAGTAACTGTATGCCGCATTGGTATTCTAATCTGAGCCATAGAATTTACATAAATATTGTTATTAATCAAATTTTAAGATTTAAAAGATTATGTAATTTGAAATTCAATTTTGATAAACAAGTATATATTTTTCAAGCTTTATTATATTATAAAAAAATCGTATCATTTAAGTTTCATTTCTCATTATACTAGTAATTTGAATTTTTAGTGTCAGCTTCGCAGCTTCGCAGCTTCTAGCTTTTATGATTGACGATCCAAATAGGTGTCCAGTTTGATGCTCACGATTTAAAGCTGATGTTTGGAGTTATTTTGTTTCGCCAGACCTGGTAAGTTTTTTGGACATCTATGGATTTGGATAAAGAATTACAATGTTTAAAAGGTTTTTAAGCTAGGATGGATTTTGCAGTTGTTGTTTCTTGCAGGTGGCGAGTTTTCTTCTTTTTCTGGCAGGTTCGGGTGGGCGTATGTTTGGTATACAAAAATCTATATAAATAAGCTTTATTATAAACAGCTTTTTGGTTTCAATGAGCTGTAATATATGGTTTTGAAATTTCAATATTTATTTTTCAAGAAATAGAAATACTTTTTTAATGGCCTTTCATATTTTACAATTTTTTAAGTTTTTCATTATTATTCAGTATGAAATATATTTGGAGTATGCTAGCCTGCATGTCTTTTGAAACCTGCTAGTACTACATAGCTATTAATAGCTGTGTTCTCACCTGCTGAGGAGATTGGCACAGCATAATTTAATTTTCTGGCTTAAATAGAGTTTAACGTTAACCAATTTTCTTGTTTATTAACATTGTTTAATAATTTAATTATTTATTTATTTATTAACTGGACATATTCAGATACATGTACTTGAAGTATTGTTGTTTGGTATGCTTTAATGAATACTTATACTGGGAGTAAATTAAATCAAATTCAAAACAATACAAAAAATATTATATGGTCGTGCAATTTTGGATTAGAAAAAAAAAAAAAAAAAAAAAACCTGAAATGAGTTTGATTGAAGTATACTGATCGAATTTCGAAGAAAGAAATAATCGAAGCAAATGAAATTTAACATAGCAGTGGAAAATTAAATGCGTTATGGGAAAGTTTACGCTGGAATATACAAATATCAGATCGTTAATAAAATAAAATAAAACAAAATAAAATAAAATATGCTTTTTTACGTAAAATGTAATTATCAAAGTCGTTACCATATAGTGTAAAGACGCTCCGTATACCCATTTATAAAAATTTGAATTTCATATTGTTATAAATTTGTAAAAATAAAATATTACTCATTTTTATGTAATTTTAATCAAAGAGGCGTAGTCATTAAATAAAAAAAATCTGCATTTCTAGTGTGCTTTGGTGATAAAATAGCTCATTTTAGCGTGTTTCTAGAAATGTACAATGCTAATATAAATAAAAGAATTCCTATTCAGCCACTCGGTTTAGTTTCACACGAAGCTAATTGATATGAAGAGCCATGTTACTGATTAAGTAGAACTTATTTTATATATGTTTTGCCGATAGAACTGTTTATGCTGTGATTTATGCGTTGCCATCTGATAATTAAGCTGTGTTCGCTATTGAAACTGAAGGCGATACTTGTTTAACATGCCTGTAATCTTCATGACTTTTCTGTAAATAAACTTTTAAGCTGTGCAAGACTTGCAATATTCAAATATTCTTAACGAACTCGAAATGCTCTCAAGATTGTTGAATAATATACCAATATTATACGATTTTTTAAAATACACTAATTATTAATTATATTGATGTGGTAATCAATAAAAATTGAATGTAATATATCTGGTTCTACTGATATATCTCCAAAAGACATTAAAAAAAAAAGTATGATCTATTACTCCGTTCCGATATCAATAAAAAAAAATGATGTATAGATGTTCCCAATTAATGCACACAAATTGCGTTCAACTAAACAAAATCCGCTAACTGGTAGAAAATGTGTGTGAAAATTTCCATGTTGTAGTCTATAAAATATCTCATTTAAAAGAATGTGATGTTAAGGAAATTAGGATATAGAACAAATAAATATATCGAAGAATTTATTGGTGTAGAAATAAAGATCATAATAGAAAATACAGTAATCGATGCATGAAATAGAGGAATGAACATTTTTTCCTATGGAAAAGCTGAATATTGATGCCTTCTTTCAGTAATACCCAACGAATTATTTTTTACGGTTATAAATAGAATTCTATAGGAATATATATATGAAGTTTAAAACTTATTAATTTGCATGATAATGCTTTAAGTATAATAATAATCAAATAATAATCAATAATTAAGACATATTTGACAATCAGTAAAAAGTTAACAGGTGTATGAAATTTAGAAATAACCACATTTTATTTTTTGGTTGAAATAAATTTATATTTATACTAAAAAAAGTAGAAGAAAATATATTTCAAAATCCATCGAATGACATGGAGTTTCCAATGAGTATTTTTGAATACAAATAGCATTGTTTTAAACTACCATGGATAATATATTTTTTCTGTCACAAATATGATAATTTTTAAGATTATACCTTTAACCGATATCTTGCATTTGCATTTGCAGTTGAGATTATGGTATTCTTAATTAATTCGACTGAAATGTAACAAAACAAAACCTAGAACATTATTTGTTCTTTTGATTTTTTTTATCACTGTATTCATCTTTATTCTTGTGGTTTCTTATATAGTGTTTTACAATAACTTTATTGCATAAATTTTGACAAGCATTTTATTTTATTTCAATAAAAAACAACTAAATCATACTGTAGTATTCCATTTTTTTTTAAAACAAGAAAAGTGAAATATTAATTTCATTTTATCCTTAAAGAAGTGATATTTTTTCTAGAAATATGTGTGTTTAATTTTTTTTCGTTAATTTACATCAGATGCATTAATATATATATATACACCGTGACCAATAAGTTCTCATACAACTTTTGAAGCACGTTAAAAAGTTATACATATGTCTTGCTGTAGTCCCAAATATTTTGCAGGCAATTTAGTGTAAGTTATAAAGCTATTCCAAGTGTATATGACGTAGTAATTATAATTTTTCTTTAATTAGGTAGAATGAAGAAATTGAGAGAAATTGTGATAAATAAATTCGTCAAAGAAGAGCAGCCGGTGAAATTTTCAGAGACTTCAAAGCCCTGGGGGTGAAGAGAGATTTCATTTACAGAACTATCAGAAGGTATAATAAGACGTTCTATGTCGATGACAGAAAAAGATCTGGCAGGCCGAGGTCCGTTCGGACAAAAGAGGCTGCGAAAAGGGTCAGGGAAAGGATACGACGAAACGGATAAAGATCTGCTAGAAGATTAGCACGAGAGCTCAAAATATCGAATGAGTCAATGCTAAACATTCTGAAAAAGGACCTTGGGTGCAAGGTTTATAGAAAACTTAAAATTCACGGAGTTTTAGAGTCTGCTAAGATGAAATGGAAGCAAAAGGTGGAAGAAATTCTTGCTTGGCACGATGGGGATGAATTTGTTATTTCAGACGAGAAACTATTCAGTTTACAGCAAAGTCTCAACCCCGAAAATGACAGAGTATGATCAGTTTCTATTGATAACATCCCTGAGAACCAACATTACGTTCCGCGTTATCAAAATGCTTCGTCTGTGATGGTTTGGACCGCTATTTCCAAAAGAGGAAAACTCCCGTTAGTCTTCGTTGATAAGGGGTTAAAAATCAATGCCTAATATTATAAAACTGAGGTTTTGGAAAACGTTTTACTCCCAAATGTCCAGAGAATGTATGGGGAGGAATATTTCTGCTTCAAGCAAGATGGTACCCCTTCTCATACCGCACGTGTGGTTCAGGAGTGGTGCAGTCAAAATTTAGCTGACTTTTTGCCAAAGAATGAATGGCTCCCCAACTCCCCCGATATCAACCCCCTTCATTATTTTGCGTGGTCATATTTGCTTTCCTAACTGAATAACTATAAAATCACTGATTTGAGCAAATTTAAAAATGTAATTCAAAAGATATGGTAGGAAATGTCAATGGAAGCCGTGCGTGCCGCATGTGATCGATTTCAAAAAAGACTTAAGCTCGTTAAGAAACTAAAAGTCGGAATTATTCCAAAGGATTTATTGTAAAGATACTTAATGATTGTTACTTTAATTTGATACAAAAAGTTTTTGTATGATTTATTTTGTGTTCTTGTAATAAAAATTTGAAAGTGTATGAGAACTTATTGGTCACGGTGTATATATATATATATATATATATATATATATATATATATATATATATATATATATTATATACATATATATATTACATATTTGCAACATATAACTGCGGAACGGTATTGAATTTTCTACATCTTGCAATTAACAAAATATTTTATAAAAACCATTAAAAATCATCAAATCGTACTCTCTACCTTTTAAAATGTATATATAAATCAAAAATCCGAAGACAAAAAAATTTCCGAGGTCATTACTAGCATATATAAATAACTTTTTGAATACGCTTCATGAAGAATTTGAGGATAATCTTTGAATATTTGTTTTTTATTTCTGCAATATAATTACATTAAAAAGTATTATTTTAAACGATTATATATATATATATATATATATATATATATATACAGCTTTATATTATATTTTGACATTATACTTTTTCTGTAATTCTTCAAAATATAATACGTATTTTTATTTTATTTTATTTTATTTTATTTTTATTTTTTGATTTTCGTTAGAGTTAAAAATTATACAGGAAATGAAGAAAAAAAAATAACATTCCCCACTAATTTTAGCTTTAAGAGTACATGCCACATAAGAATACAATTGCAGTCATGAAATACTTCGATAAGAGATTTTGGCGCTACTATACGGTTTGAGATCTCTTGTAACCAAGGTTTCATATTTGATATTTTAAGGTTATACAGTTACGGTGAGTAAACAAGAAATAAATAATAAATGGAATTTAAAGAACAGTAAATACAGTATTAAAATATTTTGCTGCAATATACCAGTTCACATTTAGTTCACCTCTTTTATGCAGATATTATTATACCTCTTAAATAAATGTGTTTTTACTTCGTTATTTATTTATGATTACATTTTTTTAAACAAACGTATACCATTTGAAACATAGCAAACATAATTTCTATAAATAGTATAAGATTTTTTTTTTAAAGCGTTTCTTTCATTCACAGAAATTTAGAAATTTAATACGGAATATTAAATAAAATCTCAGTCTTTCATAAAATTTAATAACTTCTATTCCAGAACAAAAGGTATAGAAATATGTGTTAATAACACAAACGATGTATACGTAATTACTTCGACAAGTGAGTTCTTTCTGTTACTGTATCCCATACCTCTTAATCAATATGGGAATAGGAGGCATTTAATTAAATTCTGACATTATACATGTTTCAAAAATATTTAATTTAAATCACAAAGGTAAATAAAATAGAGTGGTAAAAATAAAAGAACATCGCTTTTGTAATGTATCGTCTTTTTTAAAAAAAGGTTCCATTGTATTAATATTGGTATTTCGTGTAATTCTACAAAGTAAATAAAACAAAAGATTAAATAAAATGTGCGTTTTGAAATATAAACGTTATTATTTGGAAACATTTCTTTTATTTTATAGAAGAATTGATAGCATGTTCATTTGAATATTTAATATGATATATAGCAACTTTTATATTTAAAAAAAATTCCGTTTGTTAGAAAGAATATATATACATATATATATTAAAAAAATTAAATTTTTAGCTGGACATATTTTAAACTAGAACTGAAATGAAAATAAATTGACAGATTTGTCGAAGATTTAAACTTAGTTTTAAATAAATTAAATTTCAGGTATTGGAGCATTTACAAATAAATAAATGAATAAAAATAATTGAATAAAAGTAAATTAATAAACGTTCAACATAAACAGGAAATCATGCTTTATAAATAAAAGTGAATGACCTAGTTAACCATGACAAAATATAATTTTTTAAGCTTTTACAAATTTTAAGCTAAAATCAAATGTTTGTATACATTTTTTTTTTTTTTTTTTTTTTTTTTTTTTATGCGCACACAATTTTACATTTTTATCAAGAAAATTAATAGTGAGTATGTTTTACGACACTCTAGTGCTACAGTACGGGCAACTGGCTACGGCTTTGGATCACAACTTAAAAATGGTCTGTTTTTGGTGTTGGTGTTACGGTCGATTGGCTGCAAGAGCGTCCTAGGTCTAGGTGGTGTGCACTTCATTGGAGTCATTCTAAGAGTCCAAGCCAATATTTACACAAATAAGGATGATCCACAGACATGCCTACATGATTTCGATCTTCCATAGAAAGCATGGTCCTCCGCCTTTGTCACCTTCTAAGAGGTAGAATGTGGATAAGGACATACAGGAGAGAACGTTCACAACAAAATTTATGTGCACTAGCCACCATTAGTGTATAAGACGATCTTTGGCCGACTCGTGGATTTAATCTGCAATTTTTCAGTTCCAAACCTGCGCTCTACGTACCTCTAAAATCCTTATATAAAACACTATCTATCCCACAGTATTTCTTGGAGAAGGAGAAATTTCTAATGCTGTTTTCATTAAATAATCTTTAGAACTATATTAAATCAAGTGTGATTTCTCATAAAAATTGGAACAAGAGGGAAAAAAAAAACATGCGTGAAACATTGATTATTATCACTTTCCAAACATACGTATTTGTTGTATAGGATAACTTTTAAGTATCCCTGTTTACGTAATCCCACAAGGTGCAGACAGTAGTTCTGGTAGGCATACAGGTAAATTAATTACGTTTCTAATCATTCTTAAACAATGTCAGGAAGTGTTAAAGAAGTTTAACAAATCAGAAAACGTATTCCTTATGTTCTGATTGCAGCTATTAATGTATCTGAATATTTTAAGGTAGTCCTGTAATGCTGAAAGTTATCAAAATCAGACGCTATAAAAAAAATCATTTTAGCATATAAAAAATAAATGACAATTTCTTTATGATTTTTACAATTGAAAGCTCCTTAAATGTAATTTACAAAAAAGTCTGTCCTAAAAGAGAATGTTTTGTCTTTTTTTTTTTTTTTTTTTTTTTTTTTGGTGTCACTGTACACAAAAGAGTTGCCATTTAAAATATCGACATTCCATAGTGGATTCGAAATATATATATATATATTAATCTCTGAAAATATTTACGAAACATGGGTCGGGCAGACTGACAAATAGACAGATTGACAGTCGGGCAGATATATACACAAAATAGTTGAAATTATTTTCACACTTAAAAAAAGTTAAAAGTGTTACATCGCTTAATATAAACGAAAATGCAATTCCAACAAATTTCCAATAAAAGCTCTCTATGTAACATAATGTTTCTATGTGGCCCTGTAAATGTAATGCTAATAATACTACATTTTCTAGAAAGCAATATTTTGTGCATATGAATAGAACATTTCAACCTTATGAGAATTTGTTCAAATTAAAGTTATTAAAATTTGGTTTATAAAGATATCTCTCATAATACGAATGCTCTGGAATACTTGTACGTATCGCTGTGCACAAATCACTAGTGGTATTCACCAGTGTATGAATATACAAATCAGGTTTAACATAAGATATTTTAAATATATTTTCATGAATAAATGATGGTTGATATAAATGTAAAATATTTTTGTATTTTCGAAAGAAACATCAAAATTAATTAGATCGATAATAAATTCAACAATAAGCTATCGTAAGTTATGTATTCATAATTTAAATTTCGTAAGGTGTAAATAAAAATAAAATTGATTAGTTTTAGTTCATGTATATGGCCTTGTAATAAATAATATACTATATACTATGGTTAGATTTGATCAAATACAATGTATTACTGAAGGGAATATACAAAAATATTTTATTGACTTAGTAATACTTTATGGCAGAAGATATAAATCTGTGAATATTTCCTTGGCTTAATGATGAAAATGTAGTAATGTTGAGAAAATTTGATTAAAAAAAAAACTAATAAAGAAACTAACTAATAAGAGACTAATAGAGAATTTTATTATATTGCTCATCGATAGATATAACTGGGTATTTATTTTGTTGTAATGTCTGTGTGTTCATTTGTGTGTTCGTAAGCGTGGTTCATAGCAGATTTGACATACATCGTTAAGAATTTCTATGCACATATATATGCATGTATATGTTTGTGTGAGTGTGTGTGTTTGTCTTGTTCTCTGCTTTTTGGCCACCTGATTGGCCTATCCCCACCTGATTGGTTATTGCATGTTGGTGTCATATAAACTTGATTTGTAGCTCCACCCCATTAGGTTTTTCTCTTTTCTCAGTCGAGTTTTTGCCTCAAAGTAGTCGTACAACGTGTTTTTTACACCTGTAGAAGAAAGGCCACGCCCTGTAGAAACCGGCAGTGTTTTTTCTTTATTTTATTGTGTATGAAGACATTTTAAGTTAAAATATTTATTGTACACCCGTTCTTTAATTTATATATAATAATACATTTTCTAACCTTTTTTTGTATTTCGCTTTGCAGTTTTTCCTCTGGTGATAGAAATATGATGCTTTGCAAAGTTTGTTTTCGGGAAAACGACTGCGATTTTGTAGGTATCTATTGTGCACTGTCTGAAGCTTCAAATCTTGTAGATTTTTGTGTAAGAATATAAGGCTCATATTAATAGTAATTTAGATGTTACTCTTAATCTTGTAAATTGTGAATTTTTCCTATGGAAGCAGTTTTACAAATGGATATTTAATTTTTAATTTTTATTTAATTTTTTTTTTTTTTTTTTTTTTAAGGAGAAAATACGCATATTTAAAATAAAAATACTTATGTAAAAAATGTAAAACAAAATGCAAAGGGATGTTATCTCTCTTCATCTTTGGTTTAGACATTTTGTATTATATACAGCAAAGAAAAACATATTAAAAAAAATAGCCGCACTATGATAACTTTTCCTTTGAAATACGTATAATTAATTTATTCAAAAGTACAAATAAACGTATAATGGTTATTTGGGATTAGACGTATCCATATACAGCAAGCATTAATCATTCAAATGTTCGATATCCTGAAAAACCACTCCCTGTTTACATACTTACATTTAGATTTTTTAAATTAGTAATTTTGGAAAAAAAAATAATAATCTGGTGCATCACTCACACGGCTTTCTCTTACCCTGAAATTTAATATTATAAATACAGATTGGAAATTAAGGGGTAAGATAACGAGTACTGCTTCGGAAAAGTTTCATATGAAAATAAGTTCTGTGGGAAGGGACTACCGCCTCCCTCAACCACACTTTTCATTATTGCACCTACATTTATATAGAATTAAAATATGTGTATTAAAATTAAAAGTTCACTTAAACCTAATCATAAATCTTTCACACCTTATATACCTCGAAACTTAACAGTTTGATCAAACTTTTCCAGCAACAAACTTATATTAACTTAAAAATACAACTTTTGGATCTCCTGAAATTATTCGCTTTTAAGTTACTCTAAGAGACACAAAGAACAAACGTTAAAAAACTTGACTTCGAATTATATACAGACCACATGGTGCACCTAAATACAATTCTATAGTAGTAATGCACAGCTCAACCTGACATGCACTTCCATCAATATTCAAGTATTGTCGTACTATAATCTAGTTCTTTCTATTAGCCTTGGAAACGAACAGTGGATGAATTCCCTACCATATTCTACATGTGAGACATGTTTTTCCGCATATAAAAAATATATATTGTTTCATTTGGTTTAGCGCAGTCTATAAATGTTAAACTCTACTTACCTGCAATTTCCCTCATAGATATAATGTACTTGAAAATGCTTGATTGTCCCTGTACACGAACCATTTGCTTCATCTGAACGAAAAGCTTAGTGTAGCATCTCTATATCACACACATTTAGAATACCAATTTTGGACTTTCTGCTGCTATTTTTTTTTGTTGAAATTTGCTGACAACACACACACACACACACACACAGACACACACATACAGAGGGAAACACGCAGAGCAATCGCTAATAACATGATTTCCCTATTCATAGAATCTCAAAACGTCTAAATATAACAAAAACGCACTTAGGAAAATTTGACTCAAAAAACAATACTTTCTCTACCTTATGGATAAGGGAAAGTATTGTTGAGTATCTGGATGCGGCTTTTTCCCCCTTTCGTAACTTATTGTATGCAGTTAAAATTTTACTATATATATTAGGTCTTTTCATAAATTCATACAGTTTTTTATTGCTTAATTTCATAAAAATACATCAAAGCAAATGACAATTTTTTATCAAAATACTCTCCATTACTTTCTACAACATTTGCCCATTTTTCTTGTAACAAATGTATACCACCGCGATAGAAGCTCTCGTCTTTGGAGGCAATAAAATCATCCGCGTCCGCACGAACTTTTGCAACGACCTAATATATATATATATGTATATATATATATATATATATATATATATATATATATATAAAGAAAAATATAAATGCACAAATTTGGAAACTTTACTTTTATTATTTTAATTCATTTCGAACAAGGATGACATAGATGTAATTTTATTTTTGCCAGCAACAATGTATAATTGAAGAAATATTGGAGATAAAATATTACAAATTATTTAATCGAAATAAAAGTTGAGAAATTACGTTAAGCAGTAAAAAAAAAAAAATAATAAGCAGATAAATGAAAAAATAAACAAAACTTGGCCGTAAAAAAACATTTTTGAAATCAAAATAATTACCAAATTATTATTATTATTATTATTATTTTACATTCTGCAATTTAGTAAAATCTACTCGTGTAAATCAAATATTTAAAAATAAATATAATGATGTAAAAAAATTAAAATAAAAATAAAATAAAATAAAATATAAACCAATAAATAAAAATATATTAATTTCTCTAAATATTGATTCTTTTAAATAAAATATTCATGTGATGAATTCGTGTCTTGAAGAGTTAGAAATAGGCATTTCAGAAATAGGAATACTGTTATTGAATGTATAGGTAAATGAAAATCAGATAATACCTTCTTCACATTTCAATAATCTTACAAAATCAACCTTGTAAAAGCTTTGTAAAATGATCTTCTCTTCGTTTCGAGTATTATGGAGATAAGAATAGTCATTATTCTTTAAGTTTGTTTCATTTTTCTTCATTCGCCTTAAATTTCTTAAAAGTATTAGAATCTTGCGTCGATAAATTACTTTTCGAAATGTATAACTTTGTTTTAAGAAGTGAAAAACATTAGAATGTCAGAGCATTTTATTATTTGATGAAATTGGATTCAGAAAACCGAAAAAAAAATGTGAATGCATTTTAATTTAAATGTATAAAATATGTTAAAGAATTAAATCTATATATTCAGATCTCTAATAATAATAATAATAATATTAATAATAATAAAACATATAAAATGGTTTTTATACTTACATAAAACTGTAATAAGGTAGCAAACTGGATTAGAGAAAAAGTTGTATTATACAGAATTTCTGCTATCATTAAAAGTTTATGATATAAATCTGAGTCATTAAAAATATTTAAACAGTTAGAATATAATATATTCAGTTTTAGTACGAACAGTTAGAATACAATGTGTTATGAATATATACAAAATTCTACTTTTATAATTAAGTGACCTTCTTAGAAGAAACGTAACCTATATTTTTATAACGTTCAGAAAAAAATAAATTGCCAATGATTCTTCTAATCAAACCATGCGCCATATTTTTTATCAGATGTTATACAATTTAAAGCATTACTTTCTCGACATTTATTTATACTATGGCCATGACGAATTTTCATAATCAGGAGAGAGTAATACTTTTTACTCACTTACTTGTGAGTAATACTTTAAAAGCAAATTTCTAAATGCTTTGTAAATCATTGCTTGGTCTCTTCTGACATATTTATTAATCTCCAAGTATTTATTTTTGGGAAAGTAAAGGAAAATAAATTTCAGTAGCACCGAGATATGAAAACTTTAAAACAGTTGTAATTTATATTAATAGTATATATATATATTTTTTTTTATTATTTTTGCAGTAATATGAAATTGATAGTGCTATAGACTTCACTTTCCATTTCAAATACCGGCTCTTTCATGAAGGTTCGTCGTAGTTCTGAACCAATTTAAACCGAAGGTCCCGGATTTAAAAGCATAAGTGTGAAAAAAAAAATGGCTGTAACATGACAAATTGTACACAACCATTTTAGATTAATTATTTTGCATCTTTGTAAAAGGCATAAGGCATATACAACAAGAATAAAAACAGAACTTATATTTTTAAAAGACCACCAGCAATATCAACATAATTCATAAGACATGTAAGCAGAGACATAAATAATAAAAATCTATATATTAACAGTCAAAAATTCCAAATAAGAAGAAAGACAAAATTTACATTTCGTGTATAACCTAAAGCCGGAATAATTAATCGTGCGTAAAATAATTAATCATAAATTAATATTTTACATTTAATACATATTTATGAAAATGGATCTTTAATATTAATGATTCTGTGATATATATTATTATGATAATGAATTTATGATAATGGCATTTAATGATAGATCTAGTAATAGTAATGTTATGAGATCTGTTGACTTTCATGCGGTAAAATATAGTTCGTTTAACGAATAGGCAATTTCTAGACACTTAACGCAATTTATTTATTGGACATTCTTAAAACCGTCCAACACTCCTGTTATCCGTTCCACGGAAGTCAAAGATTAAATTATATTCTCAAAACAGATCAACAAATTACTCCTTCTTTTACAAAAGTGAAGAAAACATTATGTACAACATAGAGTAGAAATTTTGCTAATTTAGGAACAATGATTAATATTTTGAAACACAGTATCACCGAGACGATAACTCAGTTCGGAATCTGAACAAAAATTGAACTCTTTGAGAATAATTCTTGTCTTTTTATAGTTTCGTTATTTATTTATTGAAATTGACAGATAGTTTTGCGTTAAAAATTAACGGGTCATTTCTGAAAATTGTAGAACTATTCTTCTATTAAAATTAGTTTCAAAAATTGGGAAATCTAAACTACAATTTATTATGTTTTAAAAGCTAACTTTTTGGTATAAATTTGGTACAATTTAATATGTTTTAAAAACTGAGTTTTTGGTATAAAGCGTCATTTCTGGTCACTAAATTTTGTTAAAGAGTAAAGAAAAAGGAGATCATCTACACTCAAAAGAATGTCATTGATTCCTAATTTATCCATTTATTTATTAAGAGGTTCTGCTGTGTAATAATATTCCTAAACAAACTACATTTGTGTCCTCGGTTGTGCTAATAACCTCAGTTTGTTGCTCGAGGAATAGTTTATTCGATAGTATCGAAGACATTCATAAACTACAACCTAATATACAGGAGGTCCATAAAAGAATGTCCCAATTATAAATTTTAATAGTACCAACTATAAGCGTTGTAGAGTGCTGGTTCAAGATTACGATTAAAGAGTAACTCAAACAGTTTTAGATAAACGCATGCGCGAGTACTGCTTTGTTGTTTTCTCGTTTTCAGCGCCACATACGCAAAATGTTGACTCCTGAGCATAAAGCATTTTGTGTGGATCGAGGCGACAAAGCTCTTTTTCGTTGGCCTCCACGTTCTCCTGACTTAACGCCATGCGATTTTTTCCTGTGGGCTATATAAAAGATCGTGTCTACTTTCCGCCGTTGCCTAATGATTTGTCAGGTTTGAGACACAGAACTGAATCGGATATTGTTTTCTATTACATCGGAGTTGTTGACCAATGTGTGGAAAGAATTGGAATATCGGTTGGATGGGTGACGTATAACTAAATGTGCACATATTGAATATTTGTAAGAAACAATAGGTTAGTTTACCTTCAATTTGATGTATGATTTGTTATAAATAGTCTAAATTAAACTGTTATAATATAACAGTTCATAATAACAAAATTTTAATTTTCCTTTTAAAAAAAAATCCATTTCTTTTTTCACCAGCTTAAATATATTAATTAAGACATAAATCATAACGGTTATGCTAATCGATGGTTTAAAACAAGGTCACGCAAAATTGCAGCACATGAGCGAAAAACATAATTTTTGTGACAGAGTACTGGAAAAGTATTTACCTCATTTTTCGATTCATTCTCATACATGTTTTTTATTCCTTTTATTTTTCTTGTATTCTTTTGTTTTTTGTTACAGTGTACTCTTTGTAACTTATTTGTCTAAACTTTCTTAGTCCTGTATACTGTTTATAATTTTCCAAAATGTGTACATAAATTTGATACAAAAATAAAAATACATTTTGCATAGTTAGATACATTCCGAGTTACTTCCAGTTGTTTCCCTAGTATGTATATATATGTAAATATATATATATGTATATATATATATATATATATATAATAGTTCGGCTTATAATCCGCAGGTCAGATCGGTCAATTTTTCACCAGAAATTTTATTTGACAAAGAAAATTATATTTTTTCTTTGAAAATATTATTATTATTATTTATTTTTTTTTTTGTTGTTGTTGTTAAATACAATTTATGGTGAAGGAATGACATAGCCTATCTACGAATTATACTTAGAAAATTATGGTATTCATATATATATATATATATAATTTCGTGGAATTGAAAACGAAGAAAGAAAATTTTCCCATCACATTCTATGTAAAACTAGCGTCTCTGATCATATAAATATTTGCTAATTCATTTTCGTTTATTGTAGCCTAAATATGTTAAACTCTACACACGAAATATTTTTCCCAGAGAAACAATATATTAGACTAAATTCGTATATTACTATATACGAATCATTTCTCTGCTCGCAACAAACGTTTTCAAATAAGCATTATCTTTCCAATTTTTAATAGAAATTGCAAACAGTTAGCAAACACAATTTTTCTAAACTGTTTTCAGACATTTTTTGACCGTTGTTGTTTGATATTTTTCTCTCTGTGAAACTAAGATATGCTAGCTCCTAGCCATTGTGTTATATAAATTAAACTTTCCCCAATTTTCTGTTATTTATTTTTTGGTGTCAGTTTATTTTCTGTGAAACTAAAATATAGTAACTGCTAACTATTGCGTTAGAGAAAATATCTACACCTTCTAATTTAAACAAAACTTTAACAGTTTCCATATATTTTTTTAAGTTTCATTTGATTTTTTACTCTCTTTATTCGTCTGATTGGGTATTTTAATAGATGTGCTTTTCCTGAAAAAAAAAATATATATATATATATATATGTGTCTTATTCAAAATACGGTGCACAATCAACGTTCTGCTAAAATAAAATTAACATTGTAAGAGTATATTAAGACACCTCAAACTATTGCGCGATGCAATATTTTCTTTCTTTTTTTCTTTATATATATATATAAAGAAAGTGTGTTTCATATATATATATATATATATATATAACACATATCCAATTTTTTTTTTCTTTTTTTTTTTTTTTTTTTTTTTTACAAGAACTTCAACATGATTTTCATACGTTTATAATCAATATTAATAAAATCAGACTTTTGTCTGTAAATTTGTCGGAATCGAAAAATTTTGCGATATCTTCACGTTTCACACCCCATGAAAGCCGAAAATCACTTCAGAAAATTTTGCCTGTGTGTGTGTGTGTGTGTGTGTGTGTGTGTGTGTCATCGTGTCCGTATGTCGCTTTTTTTTGTCCGGGCATCACTTGAGAACGGCTGAAAGGAATTCAACGGCGCTTGGCATGGATTTAGGTCTGCACCCAACTTAAAATTATATCTATTAACTTTTCAGAAATTCCCCCCCGTTCCCCCCTGGGGGGTAAAAGACTAAAACACGTTTGTCCGGGCATCACTCGAGAACGGCTGGACGGAATTCAACGGCGCTTGGCAGAAACTTAGGTCTTCACCCAACTTAAAATTATATCTATAGAAATTTTCAAAATTATGATTAGTGTTTAAATTGTGGGTAAAAATCGCCTGCGCATGCGCCATAACTATTTTTTCACTAAAACGCTTTGAATGGAAAAATATAATGCAAAAATAAATTTTTAAGATAAAGACTTTTTTTATTCGCGTGATTTGCACTACAAATTATGAAAAGATTGAAATGTGCCATCTGAGTTTCATACTTTAGTTAATTTTAAAACATCTAATTGTCGTATCTAAAAACTGTTTACACCCCAGGATTCAGAAAAATCACCCCTTTCATTTGGTATCAAATTTATAAATATAGGTCTGATATTTTTAATTTATTTTACCCTTTTTCCGTTTTCAACCCAGATTCGATATGGAACAGATTTAATATTGGATCCTTTGGCAAAATTTGAAATTCGGAACCGAAGTAGCTCGGACGTTTCTCGCCAAGATCTTTAATTGCACAATTGAGATAGCCAATTCAGTTCATCGCAGAAATGGCTTAAAATATTTAAAGTCACCAAAAGGTTCCCATACTAAAGCTGTGCATTTTGTATTTATTTATTTATAATATTTTCTATTAAAGACTTCTGTGGTCACGAAATTTGGTGCGTAAATTCTTTGTTTGCATCCGGCACTTATTGTAACTGGATTTCACGAAATTCGAAATTCCCCCCCCCCACACACACACACCTTCTCGGAGTCGGAGGGCAATAAACGGTATAACTTTAGTATAACCCCAGAGCTGAATTTGCCGATTTTTCTTTAGCGCCGTTTTGAAGGATAACGATGTCGTTCTGGACTGTTTGCGATATAATATGCAGCCTAATATGTTGTTTATTTTGGATTTTTGATCTTATGATTTAGATTATGATTTTATGATTTAGATTATGATTTTATCATTTATCATATATGATTTAGCCATAAGCGCCAACAAAAAAAATTGCCAAATATCGTTGTGGGGTTATACTGAAGTTGTTCCCAATAAACATGTGTAAAAACATGTTATTCCGTTTGAATTCGCTTTGAATTATCTTAGAATGGCGAATTTTTGTGCGCGGGTATTGATTAAGTGTACGCATTATGTACATTAGTGGGATTTTGCAAAACTTTGACTTCATCCGCTGAGGAAGGGGAAGTAAGAAGTGTGTTCCGAAGGCAGTGGGGACCCAGACTGGATATTGATTAAGTGTACGCATTATGTACATTAGTGTGATTTTGCAAAACTTCGAACTCACCGCTGAGGAAGGGGAAGTAAAAAGTGAGTAAGTTGTGCCGAAGACAGTGGAGACCCAGAGTCCTTAAACCTCTACCAATCACAGCGAGAACTTAGGTTATTAATAAAGATATGGTATTTTGAGACTTCATTTAAGTTTAATGTCCAGCGAAGCGGGCAAAGCCTGCTAGTTAATAATATATTCGTAAATGTATATTTTTCTATTTTAAATTGCTTAATAATGGATTTATATATGGAATGTATATTCTTTTCTATAGATTCGTTTGTTTTTTATATTAACATATAACTACAAAGAAAAAAAAAAACCTGTTATTTTTATTCTAAAATTGGAAATAGAAATCTAAATGGAAATCTGTAAAAAAAAAAAAAAAAAAAAAAAAAAAAGAAGTAAAGCAAATGCACATTTAGTACATTATTTAATATTGAATCAACTGTTCTACTTGAAAAAAAAAAAAAAAACTGTTCTCTTTGAAAATTGTTATAATAATAAGAAAGCAATAATAATAATAATAATAATATTTCATAAAAATTCATTTTATGCGAATTTTTTTAGCTAACATATTTTCAGATAATGTGAACAAAAAGCATTCCTCAAATGTGAAATGACAAAGAGATTTATTTTACTTACCTTAATTCAAAAATATTTCTCAGGAATATGGAACAAAACAATATTTTTTTATTTATTTTTATTATTTATTTTTTATTTTCTGATTCTTAACAACGTAACGAAATTATCTGCTGAACTTGTTAAGAATTCGAAAAGAAAATTGGGTTACGAAAAATCTTGATTTGAGCTGGATCATTTCCAAGATATTCCGTATAAAATGATTGTAAGATTTCTATCATCTGATGTCAACTTAGAAAAGTTGTATTATATATAAAAAATTATAAATAAATACTTATAAATATATATATTGTTTATTTTATCCATTTCAGAAAAAAAAAAAAATTAAATAAAAGTTTGGCAATACTGACATTTTCAATGAGTATTATATACATTACTTTTTTTTTCAAATTTATCGGAATTTTTTAATCTTTGTAGCCAGTTTCTGAAAGTATAATAAGAATTTAAAAAAGAAATATCCCTTTTTTGTCAGAATATACAAAACTTTACACGGAAAACTTAAAAAAAAAAATACCTGTACTGATAAGTATAAAGGATTTATGTACATATTCTTGATTTTTCAGGAAACGAAAAATAAAGTTAAGCTAACTAAAAACTAATCAACAGAATCAATTAGGAAAAGGGGATTATGTTGGTTTATACGCTTTATACCATTCAGTGATTGTCAATCTTAATTTAATAAAGCGAAAATTTGAATTAAATATTTTATATCAAAGATTAATGCTAAATTTCTGACTTGAATCTTTTTTTACCAATGCATTTTCTCAAAGACTAAATGACATGGATTTAAATCCTTTATACCA
This sequence comes from Salticus scenicus, assembly GCA_963930645.1. Lineage (NCBI taxonomy): Eukaryota > Metazoa > Arthropoda > Arachnida > Araneae > Salticidae > Salticus > Salticus scenicus. Next base: position 237,723,166 of record OZ005656.1, read on the forward strand.
ATCGATAGAGAATTTTTCTGAGTCTGACTATGTACTTAACTCAAAATCGACATGTTTGGACTTAAATCCTTTATACTTATCAGTACAGATATACACTAAGATTTATATATCTATATTATCTATATCTATTTCTATATCTATCTATCTATCTATCTATCTATCTATATATATTCTGTTCTAAGGAAATCAGTAGGGACAAATATACTTTATTCATTGGGAAACAAGGTTTGGTGTTTCTATACGATTTGAAGTCCACTGAGTTTATTTTGACAATTTTTTATGATGGTGTAAGTATGTACATGTGCGTGTATTATGTGAGTGAACATGATTACACCTAAACATTTTGTTCGAATGTGCTGAAGGTTGGTATGTATGTTATACGTCACCATAGCACGAACCTTATTAATTTTGATGAATCTAGGACTTATAGTTTTTTTTTTTTTTTTTTTTTTTTTTTTTTACAGGGACTCAAAAACATTCTTTATCATTATGATCTATTGGCTCAAATAGTTTTAAGTACAATAACGTAAAAGTAAACAATGGGGAAAATTTCTCAAACACCCTATTATAATTTTCTCTTTTGTTTATTTAAGGACTTGTCTTACTTAAGTTTATTTATACAACCGTTAAATACTCAATGCGAGAAAAGTCGAAAGGAGTCACACCAGATTTTTGAGTCTGTGATTGTGTGTATGTGAAAATCCAGTAACATTTTACAGTAACATTTTAAATAAATAGCAAAATTTAATCTTTCGCAGTGGAAAGAGAATTTACAAAATGTCTGCATTTGTAGCTTTCTATAGCGAACATTATACTGTTAAAAAACATGATAATACTATACATTGAACCAAAAAATGTAAACTGTTAAAATGAGTCCTCATAACACAACTTAAATTGTCTTTTCCATATCGATCCAATAGTTACACTAATCATTATGTTCCCCATGGTAATGGAGTGATTTAATCTTTTCAAATATATAGGAGATATATTTACGTGTATCTAGATTATGTTAACTTATTTATAATTTGTCCAGTATAAAAATATTGAAACGGATTCAGGAAATACATTTCATATAATGCAGTATACAGAGCTGCCAACCTAATCCAGCAAATTGTTAGTTCCGCCCATTTTTCTACACCAATTAATTTTTAGAGTATTTGTTTTCTTAATTCATCGTAACTATATTTGAAGAGAATTACTCTAAAAATTAATTGGTGTATGAAAGGGGGCGGTACTAGCATTTTGCCTGATTAGGTTGGCAGCTCTGAGTATATCCAAGCTCTATTAACGTGTACGTTTGAAAACCAATTGCGTGCTTTACGCCATTTTTAGTATAAAACATGCTAGAGTCAATAGAATAGCGTATATTATAAGTAATTTCGAAGTATTCTTAATATATTTACCTAAATAAAAGGCGAGAAGTGGGAGAAGACGAACATATTGATAATCAAACCGTGTATATACACATATTTATTTATTTATTTATTTTTAATAATTATTTTTGCATTGTAATTATCAATGTATGTACTTTTACGGTAATAACACTTTTGTTTGAACGAAGGCATTTCTTTTAATTCCAACAATAATTTAACAACAATACATTTTGGTATCCCTTCCCAATACACATGATTCAAGTTCACAATTGACAAGATGTTACTTAAGTAGTTGCCATCCAACAGGTTACCAATTTACAATATATTTCCACATCTGTAGCACGTCTCATAATTGCTTAAAGTTGTGTAAATAAATATAAAACGAATATTTACTAATTGCCGAATACTCACTGAATATAATACGTACTGAAAGTTTTTGTTAAAGAAATCGTCATTTAACTAATGAATATTGCATAATAATGCAAATTGAAATATGTATGTATATTAGATAGATAAGTTAAACAATGCCTGATCAAATATACATTTACTGTTGTTTAAATGCTATCTGAATTAAATTATGAAAATGATTATGTAAATTAATTTGTGTAAATAAAACATGTAAGTAACAAGATCTTTAACGACATTTAAAAAAGAAAAAAAAAAAAAAAATACTTTCAATCTGCTATATTTGGTTATGAATATGGTTTGTTTATGAATATGAAATTTTCACATATCACATAATTGTATCTTATTATTATTATTGTTATTTTCTTTAAAAAAATGATATTCAATAATATATTTTTATAATAAAATTTTAACTATTGCACTTTTAGCATATAACTCCTTGCACAGAGCTTACCCATTTCACAAATGAGCTTATACCCACAATTTCTTATTTTTTCTCTTTTGAAGAAATATAATTCATGTTAAAAATGGCGAAACATGAAGTGAGAATAATATCATGAACATAATAAAAATGTGGATTTCGGGTTTTTTGCTATTTTAATTAACATAATTAATTATAATTAATTTTTTTATGAATGAAAATATATGATCTTTCGTCATTTTAGTTATACCATTTTACAGTACATGCGAAGAAACTTTCATGTGTTTTTTGCCTACTAGTTTCAGAAAAAAAAAAAAAAAAAAAAAAAAAAAAAACATGCGTACAATGTATAATATTTCAAAAATACAATGGTGTAAAATTTCATTATAAAAATCAACCGATTTGTATTTATAAATGTCGATCAACAAATCAGACAAATTCAATACGTATGTGAAATTTTCACATTTATAAACAATTTTTTTTATAGATTTAGCAGTTTGAAACTAGCAGTTTATTTTCCTATTTTATGTCTTTTAATGTCGTTTACCCCGCCTCCCTTGTTTAAAAATATATGTATATACAATTTTTTTTTTTTTTTTTTCAGCATACTTTGGAATGATAAGTCTGGAAATAGGTCTAATTCATATTATTTTAAAATAGAGATAATGCAATCATAACCCCCCCCCCCCTCGAAAAAAAAAAAAAAAAAAAAAAAAAAAAAAACGAAATTTTTTGTGAACTTTGCTTTGTAATATCATTATCATTCAGAAATATTGATTACATAGAAAAAAATCTGTTTTGTGCATGTTTGTAGGTTAAGGCAGTATGCCAATGTGACGTACGCCGACTGCGGAGGCCGAAAACGGTGTTAGAATGCCTATAAGTATTTCTAATCTGCATTTACACAAGTTTTGTTAAAAATCAAGAATGGCTAAAAAATAGCATTAAAAATTGAATCATCTAGAAATATCAGGCTACATATTTATCTCGTCTAGAACAAAATAAGAATTGACGGTGCAAAATCGATAACTAGAATCTACTAAATTTAAAATGAAAGATTTTCACCTCTCTGGTTTAGAAACTAATAATTAAAAAACATACAAAAAAGAAGTAAAACTCATGTAATTTAATAATTTACGTTCATTCTACAACGCGTGAAGAGAAAAAAACATAATTTTTCATCTTAACACTTTCCTACCAGGAACATTTTTTTTTTATCTAAACGCATTGAATCCTTCTGTTTTTGCAAACTGAAAGAAAAATATGGATAATAACTGACATTTTATGATTAAAAATTGTACTTTACACTTTCTGACAATTAGCTTAATCATTCATGTCCTGATTTTATTACATACGACTGTTCCAGATGCAAAAATGTAAGTGGATATCGTGGATGTCTAACCCAAACAAACGTAAGGCCTGGGTCAGAAATGTGAAATACTAATTTTATTTATGTCTAGTTGCGATTTGTTGTCACTGGAATTATTATGATAAGTACTTTTGTTTCAAGAGCAACGATAAAGATTCTCACTTTCTTAGAACCTCGGCACAAATTATTATCAACAGCAATAATAGTGCTTTATTTTTCAGGTATATTATATAGGACAACATTAGTCTCAAATTCATTACACGTTATTTCTTCATTATCTCATAATGATGTCTTCAAACGATAAATATCCACATTTACAAAGGAATATTGCTGGCATTGATGGTGGCAATTTTAAGATTTTTTTTTATAGAGGGAAGGGGACCAAAGTATTTATTCAATGCAATATGGAATTTTAGATCGTAGCTTCTAATCACTTAAGCTTCTTTGAAATCCTAATAAACTTATAGTGTAGAGACGTATAGTGTAGAGAGCGCACTCTGGGCTCAAACACGTTACTTTTCAACTACGAGATTTGCGATCATATCAACTAGATTAGTTCAGGGATAATAGAGAGTGAATATTTAATTGGATAATTTTATATTAACCTTTTGAATATTTTTTATATTACTGTTATTAAAAAATAAATGAAAATAAAATCAAAATAAAACATTCTTAGTTTGGAGAATTTTGTTGCAATATGCTTTCATTTTCATTTAAGGGGATTTAACACCTTTCACGGCACCACTGATGTAGGTTTCATATAAATGATTATATATACATATTGAACTACAATATATTTGTTCATATTTATATATATATATATATATATATATTCAGCCACCGATTATTATGGTTTTTGATGTATTTGTTTACATATTTGAAATCTTTAAATTAAATTTTTTTAGTTTGCATTTGTACTGAATTTATGATCTTAAAAAAAGCTAAAACTTCTACAGATATTTAAGAAAAGAATTGATTTTGTTTTTCTTCGGATGATTAACAGAATCTACTCTAAAGAATCAGGGGTGGGTTTTGAAATATATTAATTAGTTTTAGAAAGGGGTGGGGGAAGTGCATTTATACGTAAAAAATTTCAAAATAAAAAAAGCATTTTTTGTTGTACTTTTATTTTTATTTTTCCTTTTAAATATATTGCAAATTTCAAAACCCATCCCTGATTATTTTAGGCAGGTTATATTTAAAAAAAAAAATTGTGTCTCTACTTAAAATATTTATAGAGGTTTCTCCATTCAAAAAATATTGAAATCGTGAAAAATACAAACTGAGAATTCACAAAATCTGATAAAAATATAACATGAATATTTTACTGAACAAACCTAATATGGTTTAATCTACCCGTATTAAATGGGAATATAAGCTTTTATAGAAAATTTTAAAGGTGCTAAGTCAAAGTGTCAAGTTCCCGTAAATATATTTTAGCAATGCAAATTTATACGTGCAGCATAAACTTGCAATAAAACTACAATATATATTGTGTTACATATAATAGATTTATATCCATAAATAATACAGGTTTTTATTTCTTTTTAAAAATGTATTTTAAATTTAAAGAAAGATTCTGTAATTAACCAACAAACAATCTTTGAAACATTAAAATCTAATTTCCTGCTGTCATTGACAAGGAAAACGTAATCATGAAGAACAGTTGCTGAAGACATTTCTTTATTAAACGCGTATCTAACAATGTGTGGCTTTTCATTTCCTGTTCTCATCCTCTAATCCTTTTTTTTTTTTTTTTGAAAATATGTCTTTTCTAAAAGCCAATATTTTTAAAATGTTGTCATTTTCTATTATGAAACGAACTTCCTATTATACAAATTTTACAGAAAGAAATAATTTTCCATTATTCTCTTTAATAAATACCATTAAGGGAAAATACCGTTAAAGAATTTTGATTTTGATTTTTTACTTTTTTTTCTTTTTTTTTTTTTTTTTTTTGTTAACTCTTCATACATAATTTATATAATTAAAGGAAATTGCAAAAAGGTGTCATGTTTGTATTGCAACATGCCATTTGGAAATTTAAATAATTAGAAATAGTAAGACTATATATATATACATATATATATATATATATTACAACGCGGAAATGAGTTCTACAGATAATTATAAAATACTTGATATTTTAAGCTAAAAAATATATATATTTAATGAAATAAGTTTTATTTTACATAAATAATATGTATAAAAAATTGCATAATAATTTATTTATTTTATTTTATTTTTTTTTTTAAGCAATTTTTTTTTTTTTTTTTTTTTTTTAAACTAATTAATTAATTTTTTTTCATAAAATGTTAAAGTTAATCAAAATATCTATGAAATAAAAAGTATTTCTAAATGCGTATATGGGTCTTTCATACAGAATATAACAGAATGCATGACAGGCAAAACATAGTTCATAAAATATAACAGATATATTTACATTAAAAATAAGATTCCAAATTAACGTATTAAATATACATATATTAAACAAATTATTTACATTGTCAGCATTAAAACTAATAAGACATTTTTGACTCAAAACAAACAAAATGATTAAAAAATACTTAAATATGACACACTTTTTTTTCCGTTTAAATTTTCCTACATTTTTACATTTTAACACTGTGCAAATGCGTTAAATATAGAGGGATAAAACTACCTATAATGGATGTACTAGACATAAAACACAAAGTAAATATTTTTTAATTACAAAGAAATATCATAACTTTAATTAATTGAATAGAATATTCACACAAAGCGTTATAAAGTAAAAAATATATTACGGCAAAATAATGTTTAATAAAATATAAAATATTTTACAATAAATTATAAATGGTGAAAATATATGTGTGAGTATGTATGTATGTTTTCAGTCTTCAATCTGGCACATTACACTTTTTATTTGTCACTTGTTACTCCACTATTAAGACTCCTTCTCTCTGAAACATGACAAATAATTAAAGTGGTACATTCACCATTATAATAATAGTTACCGTCCACTATCGAGTAAATTTTTGAATGTTTGAAAATATTCTACATATTTGTAAACAACATAAAAATCACATATTTCTAACATCGCTTAGTCGCGAAAAGACTGCGGATAGAGTGTTAATCTTAATTCGATTTGTAACCTGCAATAAACGTAATAGAGAGGCGCACTTCTGCAGGCTGGTATACAAGAGGTGCCATTTTCGGTATAAAGTACAGAAGCTAATTAGAAGTGATAAAGACCCTATTAACCCACTGGAAACGGCCGGTATATATAAAATCCCTTGTAATGACAGCCACGGTAAAGAAATGTGTTATATAGGCAAAACAAAAGAAAAAAAAATAACATGCGTAAAAGAGCATAGTCATGACATCGCAACCGGAAAAGTAACCATTGCTTTAACGCAAGTAAATAGAGATGAAAATATAAATATTAAATTTGAACATGTAAGAAAAATTATCAAAACCATCATTAGGCCGCGGTTAGGGAGTTTGTAGAAATTTTATCTCATCTTAATAATTGCAATGGCAACGATGAGGCACTACTCGATCGTCAACGGCGCCGAGTTTTTAAAGGTGGAGAAGCTAAGAGGTTTCGTCAGACTTCGAACACCGTTTAGTCGGTGAAAAAGCTGGGGCGCCCCATGCGAAACTAGTCCGTCACTCAACATGAAGAAAAAAGGTTGTAGGTTTTAAGTAAATTTATAAAGTACAGTATTGCACAAATTCACGGATAAAAAAAAGGAAAAAAAAAAAAAGAAAGAACTGATTCAGTAATTTTTTTATTTGAAAATATCCTATATATTTCTAAACAACATAAAAATCACCTTTTACTAACATCACTTACTCGTGAAAAGACTCTACAAATAGAGTGTTAAACTGCATTCGATTCACGAAACGTAACAGAGAGGCGCAATTCTGTAGGCTGGTATATAAAAAAGGTGTCATTTTCGGTATAAAGTACAGTGTTGCGCCAATTCACGAAAAAAAAAAAAAAAGAAGAAGAACTGATTCAGACTTAAATATATTGTCTAAAAGCTTAGCTTGTGCTCAGATCAATATCTGAAAAAAAAAATCCTGTGGGAACCGCATGACTTCCTTATGCAACCATTGGTATATATTGTTATGAAAACATTTACATTTTTGTGAGGTAACTGATTCGCAAACAAATAGGTAGTTTCCAGCTTACGAAAATTCCTGAAAACAATCAAGGAAAAAAAAAAAAGCTACTCCAGCCACAAATGACACGATAATTGGATTATATACACCGCAAATGAACAGCTTGAGTTCAGTACAAAACATTTGAGAATACACTCCTTCTCATATTTATAAGGACACTTTATATTTTTAAATAACTAACGTAAAAATAATTGTAAACAAGATTATACTAAGTGCACTTAATGTATCTAGTATTCTAAAAACCAAAACTGCTATAATTTTTTATTATAAAATAAAATTAATAAACAATAATGCAAAATATGTTTTTCTCCACGTTTTTAGATGTTCATAATTATGGGGACAATCCAGATTTTTTTCGTTTTATTTAACTTACTAGCGGATACTATACAGTTGACATGCAAATTTGTTAACTACTGGGGTACATTAATTCATATATAAGCCTTCAATTTTTCTTGGACAGACATTACTGATAATTCCTCGAAGAAAAGAACGTTCAAGTAGTGAAGTATGATAAATGTGTTTTTTAAGTGGAAGGATAATTTCAATCCGCCGAATTTCTTATGAAATTCGAAGATCTAAAATTGCTGGAGGAAATGTGATCAAACATTGAACTGCTGGTTCGATAGGAGAGAGATCTGATGCAAATTCAGAGTTGTTTTACAGAGATCGAAGACTCATAATTCCTCTTACTTTTCTACTCATAATGATTGTTGACGAATTTGCTCGTAATTTTTAACCCCTTAACCTACAATGGCGGGCATAGCCCGCGTACGATGGTCGGGCCAGAAGTGAATATTACGGGCATAGCCCGCGTACGATGGTCGGGCCAGAAGTGAATATTACGGGCATAGCCCGCGTACGATGGTCGGATTTTTTAAGATAGAAAAACGATAACACTTTTAAAATATAGTCTATTAATGAAATTCAAATTAATTAAAAATATATTTGTTTAAATAATATTGTTCAGTGTTTAGCTTATAATTATAAGAAGGAGTGTAGATAGATGGCCTACTTTTGTTCTCTTTGGCAAAAAATAGTGACGAGAAACAATATATTTTACCAAAATAATTTATTCTATCAAAATTGAGAAAAGGTTTAGTAATTCTGGCTATCCTGAAACAATATTTGCCGCCAAATTTGATCGCAAATCTCGCCAAGATGCCAACTTTATACCCAACGCATATTTTGGACTTGGCATAGATTTTGGCGGTTTGGCATCAAATTTGGCGACTTAGCGACCGAATTTGGCGAAAATGTGTAGTTTAGGGTTGCCAACGTATGGAAGCTCTAACTTCAGCAAGAACGAAGTTTTGGATTTTTCTAAAAACTTTCATTGATTTATAGCGCAGAACAAAATTGTTTGAAATCTCTATAAGTGACTAACAGGACTATAAAAAAAAAAAAAAAAAAAAAAAAAAAAACAAGAGTGATTATTGATGATTGTAGATTGAAACTTGCTGATATCTTAACGTGCTACATTCTATACGGTATTCCTGTAAACAGATTGTAGTATATGTTTGGGTTTTTTCCGAGGGTGAAAGTTGACTCAGCGTCAAATTAGGCATTCAAATGGGGCGAAAAGTGGCAGTTAAGTTTACCAAAGTTTGGAACCTCTAACTTTATTAGAAGTCGAGTTCTAGAGCTTTTTGTAAAGATTCATTAGATTTTAGCTCAGAAACTAATGAACCATTACCTTCGAACATTCATTATTATTTTTTTTTTCAGAACAAAAAATTGTTTTATTTCACTGTTTCCTGAATATTCAATAAATAAAATTCGTTCCTCAACTAGAACCTGTTTATATTTAAAACAATCGCTTTCTACATACAAAAAGGTAAATATATTTTGTAACGATATCATTGCGGGCTCTATCTACGGGCTGATTATTCATTAAATAAGATCCATTCATCGACTTACAGAAATTTTGCACACTTCTTTAAAATAGTATTCACTAATGCTTAAACGAAGGATTTAAAGAAAATGAAATTTGAATTTTGGATGAATTGTATGAGTAAACTGTACATATTTCAGTACATTTTATTCCCGTGTCTCTTTGTAAAATTACTTACAATGATAATTTTAAAAAGAAGAAAGAAGAATTACTGAACTCCATTTTAAAAATGCATGCACAATTTCTGCAAGAACGTGCGTTATATTTTGTGATATTGTTCCTACCGCATTTTTGAAAGGTTAAAAAAAATATATATATTTAAAAAAGTTATGTTGATTTAATATGTTAAGCACATAATATATATATCAAATGGAGCGTTTAAAAAATATATTCCCTAGAATGTTTTCCGAGTTTATGTGCACATTTTTTTTTTTTTTTTTTTTTTTTTTTTTTTTTTACATACAAACTATTTAGTACGATAATACGAATCATGCTATGATCAATTTTTAAAACATATATTATATTCGTATATATATATATATATATATATATATATATATATATATATAAATTATTTAAGAATTCAGAAAAAAAAAGAAGCGGACAACCCGCCGCAATAAACACTTTTAATCTTTGTTGGTGGTTGTTAAAATTATTTCGCAAACTATTTTCAAAGCATGCGAAACAGATTATGTAAAAATCAGTGAAATCGTTTTTCTTGAATTATTGAATACATTAGAATTCAATGAAGAAATTTATTACATATATAATATTCCGAATTATTGTTATATATTCCAAAATTAACGATTTTGAAACTTATATCATGAAAAATTTACTAAATGGATATGTTAAAAACTTAAATTTATAAATGTATGTCTCTATACTAAAATTACTTATTTATAATAATATTTTAATACATGATCCTATTATTTGTAATTGCAAAATACACCATTAAGCAAAATTCTATTATTATTAAACAGTTGTTCACAACTAGTTAACCAAAATAACTCAAACGTAGTATTCCCGAATCAGCGATCGCAATAGAAAAGATCATACAGAAAACCCGAAATGCGAAACATTACATTCATAGTTTATATTCGACTACCTATATTCCACGCAAATGAATTCAGGCATTAAAATTGAAATTGCATTGTGGAGCATGTAAGCATATTAGAACAGAATTGTAATTTACGCTTGACTACGCTTCTAAATAGCAATAATTTTTAAGGAAATATTGTAAACATATTGTTCAATAAAAACTCAGTTTACACCTTAAAATATTGTGATTCAAATAAAATAAAACAGAAAAAAAATAAGTAAATAAATTTGTTTAGCTTATGATTCAAAAATTTTTAAATGAATTTTTAAATGAATGTAAAATATGTATATGAAAGTAGCTTGTACATATACACCTTACAAAGAGAAAAAAAATAAATAAATAACAACTGTAGCTTGAAATTTCAGGTGAAAAATATTTATATCCGAAAGTGAAAATGCCAAATCACACAATAATACATACCATTATTAAAATATTGTAAAAATCTTCTTACAAAAAAAAAAAAAAAGATATATAAATAGAAAGCAAAACAAAAAGAAATCTAAAAAACCTTTACGATATTTTAACTATTACGTTATCAGTGATAATGTAAGATGGATAGGCTATCGATTTTACGATGTCGGATAAATTACGAGAATAAACTTTAAGACTATCGTAATTGTTGCATATTATTTTAATCCATTTTCAAATATAAAACATTTTTCAAAACTTTAATATTTACACGTGATAATCTGTAAGTTCAATGTGAAACCTCAAATTCGAAATCTAACTTTTTGTCATAAAATCCAATATCCCGAGATTCATTAACTAACTAAATTTTTTAATTTGAAAAAGAAATTATACTTTAGTTATACTATTTTATTAATAGTATTTTTTTTTTTTTTTAATTAAGGATAAATATCTTTAGAAACCTCCCAGGAAGTTTTAAAATTTAACACTATAGGATCATCACTATACCTAGAGATTTTTATATCAGTACTAATTTATTCTTATAAAAATATAAATTATATATATATATATATATATATACAAACGAAAAGCAATTTTTCAGAGAGCCTTGAAAAGCAATTTTTCAGAGAAATTCTTTTAAACTGTAAAAATATTTACTACTATTACATAAATTATTTTTATACCATTTAAAATTTTTTATTTACAAAAATTAACAAACTTAATCAAATAATTTATTGTGCAGTCTTGAACTTAATTCGTTATATAACTTTCTACAAATCATGATAATGTCACAATGGGGGATAAAAAAAAAAAAAAATACATCTATACCACAAAATAAATTTGCAGACGTTATCACTAGTACTATTGGTAATATTATCATGCAATTAGTTTCCTAAATGATACCAGAACTTGTAAAACATAGTTCCATACCACTGACCAAATGCAAATCAGATCTACAGCATGTTGCAGCTTCTCATTCTAGACAAGCATGTACTATTTCATGCGTTTTCAACTGATTCTATTTTGTAGCAACATGAAATTCTGACAGTAGGTAGTAAATATCTCTTGATTCCAATTTTATCTTCACAGAAAAAGCGCAATATTGAATACAAAATATCTTATAAGATATAAATTTATGAATTCAAATAAAATAATAAAAAAAATAATGTGTAAATATAATGATTGATATAATAAATATAATATTTTATTCTTATTTTTTATTTTAATTTTAATTTATTGTGCATTAAAATTATTTATATTTTCTTCCAAATTAAATTTATTTTTGGATAATAAAAATGTAATATTTTACCGAAGTAGCATGGGGCAATAATTTGTGATGAAAATTAATATAGATATAGTAAGTAATCTCGCTTAAAAAAAAAAAAAAAAAAAAAGTTAAATTGAACACGTGTCATTTGTTAATTATATTAAAATACTTTAAACACACGTAAAATTAAATTTTATTTAAAAAATGTTTAAAAAATATATATATATATCCGAAGCTTTTCGCTTTAATAGTAAAGCATCATCGGCGATTTTAATTATTCGTTTCCAATGAGCAGTTTTTAAATATTTTTTTTTCTTTTCACAGTCTACATTTAATTCATTTAATAATGTGAATATCAGCGAAGTCAATTTGAAGTCCGGTAAAGGTTGGATCTAGGGGCTATTAATATAATAAAATGCAAAAATACAATAAATTCCAACGATGCTGCAATTTCGCCAACAATTTGGCACAATATTATAAAATAGATAATAGTTTATTTCTGCTAATTCATGATGGTTTTTCCCCTACAATAGCCTCGTGTGATATTTCAATAGCTCCAGCTTCTCTTATTTTTCTTAGCTCCCTCATACAGCCTTTACCGGACTTCAAATTGACTTTGCTGATCTTCACGTTATTAAAAGACTGTGAAAAGAAAAAAAAAATATTTAAAAACTGCTCATTGGAAACGAATAATAAAAATCCCTGATGATACTTTACTATTAAAGCGAAAAGCTTCGGATAATTTTTTTTAACATATTTTAAATAAAAATGAATTTTACGTGTATTTGAAGTGTTATTAATATAATTAATACAGATATAATTTAATGATTTTTTTTTCTTTTTTAATGGGAAAATAGAGGATATAATTAACAATCTAAAATTCCAATTTCATATGAAGTTTATACATGTGGCTATATAAAATATCTATATGTGTTACTGGCATCTGTAAATGAATTCTTTTGTTATAATTTTTCAATGCTAGTCAGTAAACAGAATCTGCCATTCGCAGTAAATTTTAAAATGACACTTTTTCGGAAAACTGAATTACGGAATGTTTCATCTAGTAAAATATTTAAATTAATTAAATGAACATCATTTGTTGTCAAAACCGCATGAAATTCTGTTTGTGGTTACAAAGAAGAATTTTTTATTATAGAGAGATTTCAAAAGCAATTTCCCTCTTTTCAGTATCGGGAAACGTATTTATGAAACACAATGTGTGACAAATTTTAAAATATACTAAATATTTATTTATGGAATAAGGCTTTGATGTGTTATTTTGATATAGTTTTCCAAATATACAGTTTTTAGTTCTTCTAATTGATTATATTTTTTAGTTTTTACAAAATTATTCAGCGAATGGAATATTATGTTGCAAATAGAATAAGAATGAAAAATATAACATTTACAATAAGAAAAAAATCAACGCGATTTCTTTATAAAATTTTAGTATGGCATGAAAGAAAAAGTAAATATGATAATAAAAACCAATGCCTATTTTAATAAATGTAAAATGTGAATCTTAAATGCAGAGAAATGTTTGGAATTATTGTATTTGGAGAACATAAAAATATTCAGAGTAAATGCAAATAACATTTTAGTAGTAAAAAAAAAAAAAAAAAAAAAAATGAAAATAAAATAAAATAAATAAAAATTTTAAAAGTTAATGTAAAACGCTTTATGTTTATGTGTACAGAAAGGCATGATAGATGATTTATATATATATATATTATTGAAATTTATATATCGTTAAAAACAAAAGTAATGCATTTCATCAAATATTTCAAATACATATTTTTGTGATTATTGTCTGTATGAGACAACTTCAAGTGACTGCATTCTTACTGTAGTCTTTCATAAAGAGTTTCAGAGACTAAAATTAAAGAAATAAAGCATTTGCAATGCATTGGAATTCGGGGTTTATGAAACTACTCTCTCGATGTATAGTGGAAATAAGTGTTCTCATCGTTCATTTAAGAGTAAGATTTTAAAGGCCTAAGTATAACAAATAAATGGCTAGCAATGGAACAGCAGTCAAACTGCACATAACTGTGCGTAGCTAAACGACAAATACGTTATAGTAGAATTTTTGTACACTGAAGAATCAATTTACATTCTTATTAAAATACTTGTGGTTCTTTAGAATAATGTATTTATTCTTTATGAATTTCAACAGTGTATTTGAATTTGTGCAGCCTCATAATAACAAAAAAGAAATTAAAATAATGTTTTTATTTCTAATTATATGAAAAAGAAAAAGTTTAATATAATTTTTTATATAATGTTAAATATTCTCTTTTTAGAGTTTGATGATATAGAATACAGAATTACTGCTAATGAAGAATATTGCGTTTCAAAAACTTCGCTAAAAATTTTGTTAAAGTTACAAATTTGTTAAATATAGATTAATAATTTTTTATAGTAATTTCAATATAGGCTAATGTTTTTGTTAAAGTTTTCTTCGCATAATTCAATGTATTTTGAAACTAAAAATAAATAAATAAATATATTTAGACACAGTTTTATTATTTTCGTCCGCTTTCATTAGACATGTTCTAACATTCAGTTCTTCATAGTAATGTATAAATACCAAAATAAAGTTATTTCCAGATAAAAACATCTATTCATCCCTAGAGATTGAAATAAGGATCTAGTAAGGTTTCATATTTTCTGTGTAAACATTTATTTTGTAAAATTCAGAACATAACCGTTGCTAGAATGAATATTCTTCGCTAAATTGAATGAGGGAAGTTGTATAAAAACTAAACCACCAGGCTTTCTCATTAGGGCATGCAGAAAAACTATGTTGAAATAAACTGTAGTGAGCTGTATAAAAAAAATTGACAAACAATTTACAGCATTTTTTTTATGTATTTATAAGAAAAAAATATATATACATTTAGAGTATAAATGAAAAATATTTACTTTATGGAAGTTTTATGGAAGTTTATTTAAAACAATATGATAAATCTTTTAATTGGTAGCTATAAATCTGTATGAATGGTCATTTGTTTTTTGAGGTGGCTCCGACATTTTGTGTATAATTTTATTATTTATTATAAGTTAAGAATTTAACTTTTAATGGTTTCCTTATTTTAATCTACAGCTCATTAAAATGAATTGAAATTTAACAAACCGTACGCTGTTCCATACACCTTAAAATACAAGAAAAATAAATTGATAGAAAGTTATCTAGGCTAACATAAAAATATTTATTGTATATATATAGTTAAAATCTAATAACTACTTAAAATCTTGCTCTTTCAAAAATGAAATGAAACTTTTATAAACCGAGTTGCAACTAACTGGAACAAGTACATTAAAAAAAAAAAAAAAAAAAAAAAAAATCGCATAAAATCTTAGAAAAACATTCACAATATTCGTATTTATGATAAATTTAATTATATTGTTAATATCTTATATTATTTTTTTTTCTTTTCTCTTTGTAATTATTTTCTTTTTTAGAAAATTAACAGTTTCCGACATGAGTGCGTTCATTTGCGAAAGTTACTAAATACATTTTGCTGGAAATTTTCCAGTTATATCAAAACGATTTATAAAAAAATATATCTATAATTTGAAAAATTTACTTGATTGTTACCACGTTTTTTGTTCTTAAGATTAAAATATTGCTTTCTACTGATTGAAAGCTACAGAGAGTCCAATCCTTAAGAAAAAAAAAAAAATTAAAAACATCTGTTGTATAATGATAATTCCGGATCCACATATACATATATCAAACTAGTATGTTGTGTCCACCACATGATTTTCTTCTATATTTTCCTATACAAATACACTAAGTATAAATAATTTATTAAAATCATTATTAAAAAAAAAAAAAATTGTCTTCGATGATAATGCCGACGATTTCCATATCACAGAAGTAGTGTAACACTAAATATTCAAAAAAGACCATTTTATTCTCAATATTTAAAAAAAAAAAAAAAAAAAAAAAAAATGAATTTTTATTTTTTTTTATTTATTTATTTTTTGTTTCGTTAAAAGTAAAAAATATAATCGATAACTTTGTTTTAAAATATCACAGATCTATAGTTCAAACATTCATTTCAAAAGTACTGACGAGTAGGGTGGTTCGAAAAAAAACTTTTTTTTAAATTTCAGATCGCTATAGTGCGCAAAAGTTGCCATTGGTATAGACATGAAAAAAGCACTAATTATTATTTTTTTATTAATTTGTCTTCCGGTCGCGCAATGCCATCGAAGTTAGCGAAAAATTGTGAAAAAACCTTAATTTTTCATAATTTTTTAAGCACGCCAGATAGTTTTAATTGCGTTCCTATCCCATGAATTAACTACTAAAAGTATGTAAAATCAATATATATGCACTTGTTATACATTTGTTTCATATCTTCCGGTCGCGCAACATAGTACAAAATGAGTAAAATTAGTAGTTTTTTCAAAATTTCAAAGTTTGACTGTTTAGTACATTTTAATCATACGACTTCTAGAAATGCTATAGTGTAATTCTACTACAATAATATATTTAAAATCTAAGCATTGTAGATAAACATGGCTATAAGATAGACGTGGCGTACGTGACGAATGCCAGCAATGCACGCGCAGCGCAGCCAGTCACAGCCATTATCGTTTCCCGCTATTTCCTTCTGTCTGCTTATGCCGCTAGCTCGAATCAGTACTAGATTGTGTTGTACTTAAGTCCTTATTTTTCTGTCTACTTTTGCGTTCAGTGTTTGTACTTGAATACGACAGTTATTGATACAATGGATGTGCCAAAGAAAGTTGGTATAGGTACAAAACCTAGAAAAGATTTTAAGTTTCCTATTTGTGGTCACCCACGAGACTTGTTACACAACAAGCTTCCTACTCATGAAGATGTCCTTCGCTGCTGCTTTCAACAGAGATTCAACGTAGCTGTGACAATAAACAACAAGAGTGTATTTTTTTCAAGAGAAACCTTAACAGTGGCAAAGGAAATTATCGGTTTTTATGACAAAGCCTCGATCCCAACTGTTACGGAGTACAGAGTCATCTAGCTAATTAGTTCTTACTACGAATCATACAGTAAACTCAGAAAAGTCGTTTCATCGTGACAAAGATAAACCAGCATTCAAACTTAAACGTAACAATTTGAAGAAGAAAGGATGCTCTCTTTTTGATATCGCGGCGTGTAAATGTGTAATTGTTGCTAATGACAGTTCATGTAAGAAATCTCCAGATACATGTGTATGTCCTCAAAGTGTGAACTACATTTGAGGAAGAAAAAAAAATATTCCACCTTTCGAATTAAGGTTTACGTACTTGCACATTTACACGCCGCGACATCAAAAAGAGAGCATCCTTTCTCCTTGAAAATGTCAAGTTTAAGTTTGAATGCTGGTTTATCTTTGTCACGATGAAACGACTTTTTCAGTTTACTGCATGATTCGTAATAAGAACTAACTATCTAGATGACTCTGTACTCCGTAACACTTGGGATCGAGGCTTTGTCATACAAACCGATAATTTTATTTTCTACTGTTGAGGTTCCGTGGAGGATCAAAATTGTGATGGCATGTCTCCGGACCACCTCTAGGGGTGTGTCCCAGACCGTCGCCAATTGCCCATCTGCGCAGCATTAGTGTGACGTAAAACCCAACCACCACCATCTACTGTTGAGGCTACTCTTGAAAAATATACACTCTTGTTGTTTATTGTCACAGCTAGGTTGAATCTCTGTTAAAAGCAGCAGCGAAGGACATTTTCATGAGTAGGAAGCTTGTTGTGCAACAAGTCTCGTGAGCGACCAAAAATAGGGCACTCAAAATCTTTTCTATTTATTGTACCTATACCAACTTTCATTGGTACATCCATTTTATCAATAACTGTCGTATTCAAGTACAAACACTGAACGCAAAAGTAGAATACGGACTTAAGTGCAACACAATCTAGTACTGACTAGAGCTAGCGGCATGAGCAGACTGAAGAAAATAGCAAGAAACGATAATGGCTGCGACTGGCAGCGCTGCGCGCGCATCGCTGGCATTCGTCACGTACGCCACGTCTATCTTATAGCCATGTTTATCTACAATGCTTGGATTTTAATAATATTAGTGTAATAGAATTAAACTATAGCATTTTTAGAAGTCGTATGATTAAAATGTACTAAACAGTCAAACTTTGAAATTTTGAAAAAACTACTAATTTTACTCATTTTGTACTATGTTGCGCGACCGGAAGATATGAAACAAATGTATAACAAGTGCATATATATTGATTTTACATACATTTAGTAGTTAATTCATGGGATAGGAACGCAATTTAAACCATCTGGCGTGCTTAAAAAAATTATGAAAAATTAAGGTTTTTCACAATTTTTCGCTAACTTCGATGGCATTGCGCGACCGGAAGACAAATTAATAAAAAAATAACAATTAGTGCTTTTTTCATGTCTATACCAATGGCAACTTTTGCGCACTATAGCGATCTGAAATAAAAAAAAAAGTTTTTTTCGAACCACCCTACTGACGAGACCTTTCGAAAGATACCCATCTTGAAAATTTACCACCCAGAGGGGTGGGGAGCGATGCCCCCACATGCACATTTTTTTCCCAGTTAACTACAATATATTATCAATAATTAATATTAATTTTACAATCACAAGTTAAAAAAACTCGCATTATGTACATTTATACGAAATTTTGTTCCATACTGCCATGTTCTATACTGTCACAGCGCCACCTGTTGAGCGATTAATTTCCAAATCAAATCAGCACCAGTTTACGTCAGGGTCCAACTACATACCAAGTTTGGTTAAATTTTGTTCATTGGTTCGAGAGATAAAGTGTCCACAAAAATCGTGATGCACACGGACATACAGGCACCCAGACATACAGACATTTTGTAAAAACTGTCAAACCATCTTCAGGACATCCCAAAACGTGTAAATCCTTCGAAAACCGGAGGTCGAAAATTTTCACGAATCGAATACTTTTTCTATATTACATAATAGAAGAATGTAAAAACAATTATACATGAAAAATATTTCCTGTTAAAGATATACTTACATTAATTTAGAATTAATAATGAATTGTTCATTTATTATGAAATAAACTTTGAAGTATTTACTAAAAAGCAAATTTACGATTATATGTCAGAAATTTAATGGGCTGTCTATAGATAATCTTTATCAAGAAAAATAGAGTGTGTTTGATTAGATTCATGACAGATGCAAAATCCATTTTATGGCATCTGAAAATGACGATTTGTAATTCAAATCAACAGGTACTGAACTTAATAATATGTATTGAAATCTAGTCATTGGCAATATTTTTTAAATTTTATATAAAAAGCTGATAAGAGAAAATTTCATTTAATAATTGAATGCATAGTAAAACGCATTTTGTGATACATATATTCATATATGTATATATACATGTTAAGTTAAACATATGCTATATGTCGATAGAAATTAATAAATTAGTAATATGTTTATTTTAATTTCTAGAAACGTGTTATTAATATTAATTTTTTAAGGCAATATGTAATTTTAGTTGCCACTTACACAATAGAAGTATAATTCGATGTAATACAATTTATTATATAATCGATCCAACATTTGAAAATAACTTCTGTTAAAATATCTAAATATTTATGGCTTTAAAATACCTTTAGCATGTATAATATAAGACCCCGTTCAAAATAACTTAACGGTTTTCTTTAAAATCTAGAGTATGTAAAAGTTTGCAAGAGGACGCCTTTTTTATTACCTTCCATAAAACTATTAAGTTAATAAGGAAAAGTACTTTATCGTTCAATCTTCTGGATTATTAGAAAAGCTTTTAAGAGTGTAAATGCGTTTTAATTCGTTGTTTAAACAGAGAGAATAAATAGCTTTTGAAGACAAACATTATATTAGCAATTTTGTACTATTTAAATTTTATCGTCCATAGCATTTTACAATACTTTTTTTTTTTTTGCACCTTTTCAGGATGTTAGATTTTCTAAAGTTTGTGAATATTATCAATAATGTAATTTTCCGTTTATACTAAGTAGTAAGTAAGTTAATCCCTAACGCATTTAACATGAACAAAAATCTATAGAACAATTTAAAAGAAATTAGTAATAACTGTTTTATTAATTAACTGATTGTAAATTTACTTACGTATTTCGCTTGTGTTAATTTTGTTTTATTAAACGATTGCCTTTAATTAATACCTTTAACACATATAAATTTGATATCAAATGATTTTAACCTTTAATGTAACAAAATAGAAATATGTAAAATGAAATAATTTTTTGTGTGCTTAAAATATATTGGTGTTCCTTAAGTAGAACTTTTTAATTTAATAATAAAAGAAAAAAAAAAAAAAAACTTTTCCCATTTACGATACTCTTCGAATTAATTGGGACAAATGAAAAAAAAAAAGATTTTATCTAAAACCTTTTATTTTAATAATTACATACCTTAAGTAGACTGATAAATCTCTATATTAGTATGTCTTCCTTTAGCAGAAATGACATTTTGAACGCGTCTTGCTACTGACTCCATTAGTGCAGCGCACATTTTCCAACATCATAATTGCGGAATCATATTTGTGTAGCACTTTTTATCATTTGTTTTGTTGTGCAATTCATCTTAGCTAAACGATTCTTGAGAATATGATATAAGTTCTCGATGGGATTTATGCTGATGAATTACCAGCCCAATCAAACATTTTAATTTTATTTTCCCGCATAAAAGTCTAGAGCAATTTCAAATTGTGACAAGGGGCCAAGTCATGTTGAAATTTCCCGTCAAATGTTTCCATGAATTGATCAATCCTACTGCATAATATTTCTATGTATCTGATAGAATTCATAATGCCTTTAAGAGGAACTAAGCTTCCAGTGCCTTGATTTGTGAAAAAAACCCAAAACACCTGTTTAAAAGGGTGTTTTACAGTCTGTTGGATATGATCTGGTCTATACTTTCACCTTCACTTCGTCTAACTACTCTCGATTTGTATCTCTGCACAAATAAATGTATTTCATCACTACAAATAACCTTCTTCCATCCTTTAACAGTCAATGATCAGTATTTTTTGGCCCACGCTAAAAGTTTTTCATCATTTTCTGAGTTAAAAATTGTTTTTTCTTCGGTCTAGTTGAATTACTGCCAACTTCCAGAATCCTTTTCCGTACAATTGCGGCACTCAATCCCTTCAAAAGTCTGTGCTTGTCTTTCTTGAATTTATTTTGCTTGGAGTTGTTTTCCGTTTGCACCCACATTTTCTTTTCTCTTTGGCGTCGATGATCCGGAACCTTGAAATATTCTTAAATTTCATGAGTCGCTTGATTTGCCCACAACAATTGGTGGAGCTATATCTCTCAAAGTCATAAATGTGTGTTCATTAAGAGCGATTATTTTAGAACGCTTCCTCGGAGTCGTATTCATCTTTGATCAAGCAAAAGTAACGAGTATTACAAGAACGCAAAAGTATAGCCACCAGCTGCCACAACGAAAGGCCCACAACTGAACTAGTTATACACTAAAACCTGTCAAACAAATAAATCATAGTCAAGGTCTATCTGTCACACTACCTCTACATAGATATGACCACTCTGATGCGGTTCGGTACATCACTGGTAATCACATACCAACTCAGACAAGAAAAATATGTTTGTCCTAATTAATTCAAAAAGTATAGTATTTGTTTATTTATTGATTTTTCAAACGAGGTATAATTCTATAAAATGATAACCGAAGCAGACCAAGAAAAATATTAAATTGCATTATCCAAACAGTAAAAAACTTACTCAAAGATGTTATTTACAACATGTATAAATATATAGATACAGTAAGTTTTTACGAAAGGTTGTTTAAAGAAACGAAAATAGATTAGTTAAATGCAAAATATAAGGAAAAATTTGAAGATGATACAAATAGATATATGTAATGTGATATTGATGAATTATATAATTTCAGTAAGTAGAGTAATATATATATATATATATATACTTAAGTAAAGGGGATATCTTGCAAAAAGTTTATTATGTGATCCATCCATACTGTAAATTTAGTGTTATTTGCTTGTTTTAAAAATTTTTAGTGCAAAAGGTAACTCATTTTATATACAGTTATTACTCTATACTGTATTTGTGGAAGAGGTAGTTAAAATATTTTAATTCTTTTATATTTTTAGCAATATTTAGTTTATCTTTTTGGCTACAAAATCATGTACTACTCATAACGTTAACAATCTTAAAAACACTATTCTTAAGGGCTTGCAGCTGTGACCAGCAGAAGCGAGTTGGCATAAGCTGGTATAGGTAGGTATGCTCAGGCAGAATACCGAAGTTTTCGAGGAATGGCATTTAATTTTTGGAAAAAATTTTTATAGTAATATTTGGCTAAATATTTCTGAATAATTATATATACAAATAGTAATTTCTCAATAAATAAATAAATAAATAAATCTGCTTATTATTATACTTACATATATTCAAATATAAATAGTTTTGAATATGTTTGAAATAAACCACGAATATAGGAGTTACGCACTCATTTATTTGATCAGGTGGATCCAACTTTTACTTTTTTTTTTTTTTTCAGTCATAGAAAATTGAATTATTCTCGTTTGTCCATCACCATTTTTTGTTTTCTACTTTGACTATGGGGGTCATGCGAATCGCATTCCATCGGTTTCGTCAGTTTACCTATGTCGCTGAGGGGATCGGTAGTTGACTAAAAGAAAATCATTTGTTTTGTATTCAGGTTAGTCATGAGGCCCATGGATGATTCTTTGTTGGTCTTTTGCAATGTAACGTTCCGACATCATTTTGTGATTCTTCGAGTTTCGAAAATACTTTTGAATAAAAATTCACACCATCCTCTAGGCAAAAGGCTGAAGGGAAACTCTTAATCTTGGTGCGGTTTTTTCATCATTTGAAGCGTCACTAAGAAAAGTCAAGCTATGCTGTAAGCGATGTAATAGCACTTTCAGCTGGCCCCATTCACAACTATGTCAACTAGCCCTACAGGGATACCCAATATAAGTAGGATATAAATGAATCCCAGACGTCAGAAGATAGAGTAAATGACAACAGTCATGTACTCTTTTTAAAACCACATAAGCAGGGCCTCAATTTTTACTACAGATCCACTAGACTAAAAAGATTAGGATCAGTAAATATACTCACCACTCAGAAAAATCATGAATCAGAGAATTTTCGTTCATGACGTTTCTAAGCCAATTGAATGTACAGTACATAGTGCAAATACACGAGAACGTACACCTAGACTAATAAAATGACAGCGATGTACCTCTTTTAAAAAAGAAAAGAAGAAGCTGAGTACGAATTATCCCCGTTTTCCCCTACTTACAGAAATATAAGTATATGTAAGTAAAATATTCAAATACCTTTTGTTGTAATCAACTTTTACCTTATAACAAACACTGTAAAAAGCTTAACACTAGAAAGTAGATGACATTTAAAATCGTAAAAATTTAAAATGACGTTTACAAAAGTAATAGATTAAATGTTGTTTGCTAAAGTGTCATTCGAATAATGTGTATATTATTATTATTATTATTATTATTATTATTATAAAAGACGCGGATTTCAATTAAGTTCAACTGAAAAATACAAATCAAGATGTATAAATTCAAGGATTTATTATCGAAATCTTATTTTTGATTTCTTTTTTTCTATTATTTCCACTTACATAAATTTCCACCTTCATAAAAATATTTTGATTTTGTGGATTTCGTTATAAAATTAAATTACTTTAGCCATGATTTATGGGTTATAAAAATTTCAAATACAGAAAAAAAAAAAAAAAAAAAAAAACGCAGAAACTTTCAGGTTCAGCCAAGCCTGCCTTATTGTTTTATTTTGGAAAAATGTTGTTTGTGTAAAACGTGAATTTAATGTCTTTTTAAATAAATATTTTAAGGTATTTGTTTAGTGTGTAAAAACACGAAAAGTGACAACAAAACGTCTTGTATACCATAAGCGTAAGTACTTCTTCCGATTTATTGTTAATTATAATTGTACATCTACGTGTAGCAATTTATGCAAAAACTACGACAAAATAACACAACAAAGCACAATGATCCATGTGTTGTGTTCTCCCTAAAATAGATTACGATCGCTTATATTTAACATTTCTTATACTTTTTTAGATTTTAAAAAAGTTCATATATATGTTTTTTAAAAACTTTTTCTAGAGCAAGCTGAGAGATGGCATTAAGTTAATGGAAAAAAGTAACTATGTCAATTTAGATGAGGGAATTAAGAGAAATCTTTTAATGGAGGTAATTACTTTTCGTTTCCAAAACTATTAAAAAGTGGTCTAATTGTTGGAATATTCATTAAGAAAACGCGAACCCCCTCTCCAAATTAACTGAGATTTAAATTGAAATTTTCCATGGTAGCCTTTCTTTATTGTGAGTAAAAAAAAAAAAAAAAAAAAAAAAAAAAAAAAATTAAGAGAAATAAGAATATTTTATATCCTTACTATAACTTATTCGCAGTGGTGTTACCTATATCAGGTGCTTAAAAAGTTCCTAATAAATAAAAGTATAAATAAATCCCAGTAAGAAACTTTTTTTTTTTTTTTTTACTATAAAGTTTGGGTGATTCAGGAATAATAACTAACTTTTACTAACATACTTAACGGTGCATCATTTATTTAATGTATTTTGATATATTTTATGATTGTTAATGTTAAAAATAGCGAAATTTAGTTGCCGAAAATTTACCAGGAATGCACTCCGAAATTTTGTAAAGTGCGATAACGGACGTATTTGAAATTTGTTACAGCATTTCCTTTACATACATATCAATTTAGATGATTTTCATAGTAAAAACGCATTTAAGAAATTATTTATTAAAAAAAAGAAAAAAAAATCTTCTACAGATAACCGAGTAAAAAGCCACAAATTAAAAATGAATGGAGTCCCTCGCTCATCAGTCTTAACATATGTACAAGTAATATATGATTAATGCATGAATGTTCTCTAGAAAACTTTAATTTTCCTGCTAAAAATAGGAGAATAAAACCACTATTCTGAATAAAAATATTTATAAATTTACTGAATTTATGATTAATGCAGTTGCATTTAACGGAAGTTATTTATTACATATTAATATTCAATTATTAAATATTTAATAATTAATTATTAAAAATTAGTTAATTATTTCTTTTGGTTTAACATATTTAAAATATGTACATAACTAAACAACTTTATTTGAAAGCTGTCTACAGACAAAATTGTATTAAAAATATTTATGGGAATATGTGCAGGACGATTGTAAAGTGATACGAATTTTATTGACCGAGTAACAGACTTAAAAGCTTAAAACAGCGCTGCTACATCAGTGTTTCCACATTGCAAGACTTTTTTTTCTAATAGTCAGAATAATTTTGAGAAGTGATGTTTGTTGTACATAATGGACGATTTATCGTCGATTATGTACAAAAAATATCTCTTTTCAAAATTATTGGTGACTCTTGAATTAAAAAAGAAGTATCTGGCAACACTGTGCTGCATGCCATTTTTTTCTAATTAAATATACATTTACGACTGGCTTCTTATTTAAATTTAACCACATTTTCTTTTTTCCACCGTTCATACCAACGCAATATATCACACTCATTACGTTCTGTACATAAGAACGTGTGATCATCTGCCATCTTTGTAATCTGCGGCCTTTCCGATTTATTGAACTCAATCATATTTATAAAATTCAATAATATTCATAGAACTCCAAGTTATTCTTGGATTTAGGGGCATTTGAAATATCTGGTAAATCGTAAATAGCCAAAAATTGTACCTGAACATAAAAACAGCAGTCCACGATATGTTCTTAACATTATCTAAAATGCGATCGAGATCAGATGATTCCAGATAATACATTATTCTGATGAAAGTCGTGCTTAATATGTTTTGTTGTAGTAAAATTTGCAAACTAACATAAATTTATGATAAATAGGTAACTAATTAAAAACGCTCTCTGTTAGCGAAAGTTTGTACGTTTCCTTTACTTTAAAATATGTATTTTCTCCTCCATTCTATCCTTCGCAAAATTACACAATTTACTCAACGATAATTTTGGCTGCAGATAGCATTAAAAATGGTTCGTTTGGACATAATTTATATATATATATATATATATATATATAGTGTTATTTTTCATCTAAAATTTAGATATGTTTGGAAAGAATTTCATACACACACCCACAACCCCCCCCCCCACATATATATATATATATATATATATATATATAGAGAGAGAGAGAGAGAGAGAGAGAGAGAGAGAGAGAGAGAGAGATGTCATATATGAAACTTAATAAAAACCGGTGACTTAGTAATATAAATATTTAGGTTTTTTTAGTTATTTACTCCGGCGTTTTCCGGACAAACAATTAAGCAGAGCTGGGAGAACATGTCCTTAATTGTGGGTCCCGATCCGTGTACCACGCGCAATCGGATTAAAGGGGATTTTACCCGGTACACCTGTGGGCCATGCCAAACAGCCTCGGTTCGGCCTAACGAGCGCTAGGGCCTTGAGTATCCGCCGGGCATTGTATCGGCGGAAATTGAGTTTGGAGCCTGGCGGCCCACCTAATGCAATCGGCGCGGCTGCCAAAAAGGATCCTGCCCAGTGAAGCGGCTGATAAAGCTCCACTTGTCATCGATCTCCGGGACGCCTCCTTTTACTTCCCTCCCCCCACCTTACTTTGGGGGCCGTGGGACCCGCTACCACTCAGGTAGAACTCGTCGCTCGTAAAGTAATAGGTGATGTGTTATGTTCCGGCGGCACGAGGCGTCTGTGAAGTCCTACTTGTAATGGTCACCTACTCTTCACCCCTGGCCTTTTTCCTCTAATAGTCTCAAGTGAGTTCCAGGAACCGGCCTTGCACACCCGCCGGAGAGCAGCTAGTTTGCCCGCAATTTTTGGGTCTTTCTTGCCCGCGGACTTCTCCGGGCCCGAGCCTCTGCCCGTGGGGTCGCTGGAGAGTTATGATATGTCGTCCGTTGGGCAGGTACACTTTAAATGTCCAAGCTCTAAACCGTTGCCTGTTCTAGCTGTTTTCTGTCCACCTTACTTTAGATTACAGCCCTAGCTATGCAGACCTTTCCTTACGCCATGTTGATGCCAAAGCAGCAAAGTTCAGGTGCTCTTAAAATAGCTTTGTCAAGATAAATAGACCACTAAAATTAAGCAATCAAGTAATGTTTTATTAGGACGGTGGACTTTTTTTTTCATTCTGGAGCTTTTGTAGACCAGTTTTTGGTAATACCAAAATAAATTAGAAATATCAGTCATACAGTTACAAATTTGGTACCAAATGAAAGGGACGGTTTTCCTGAATCCAGGATACAAACAGATTTTCGACACAACAATTATTTTTTTAATTAACCAAAGTAGAAAATTTAGTTGGCAACGCTTCATTTTAATTCATTTCATTCATTTTAAAAAGTATGAGGCTCGTTAAAAATTCGGTACCTAATGAAAGAGGCGATTTTTCAGAATCCAAATGTACAATCGTGTTTTTGACGCGACAGTTAGATATTTTTAAATTAACAAAAATATGCAATTTAGGTGTCAACACTTCATTTTAATTCATTTCAGTCATTTTAAAAAGTACGAGGCCCAGTTTTACGGTCAAAAAATGAAATAAAAAGTAACTTAAAAATTAAAATTGAAAATTAAAAAATATATAAAAATTTTACAGATTAAAATTAATAGCCCTCAATCCTGAACTAAATTCTGTCTTTGACATTTATTTATTTATTATTATTATTTATTATTATTATTATTATTATTATTATTATTATTATTATTATTTGTAGGTATTTTAACAAGAATATTTAATTTATTGTTTCTACGCTGTTTGGCTGTGTGTTCCATTTAAATTAGACTTGATTCAAAGAAAAATATGAAATTCT
The DNA here is from genome assembly GCA_963930645.1 of Salticus scenicus. Taxonomy (NCBI): domain Eukaryota; kingdom Metazoa; phylum Arthropoda; class Arachnida; order Araneae; family Salticidae; genus Salticus; species Salticus scenicus. The sequence continues at coordinate 237,751,468 of OZ005656.1, forward strand.
GCATTTAATTGCAGTTTTAGGGACCTCCATCATTAAGTGAGATATAATCATTTCGTGTCATGATTTCCCAATTAGAAATCTCACAAAACGCCGTTACCAAAATAATAAAATTTAAACTGAATTAATTGTTAGAGATAGTAAGAGTTATGATTACTTACAGTTTCGTGCTGAGATATTTTAAATGAAACTAACATAAATTTCATTAATTGTGTACATTTTAGATGTCCATCAAAGTTATGTATAAATTTAAATATGCACAGGAAAATAAGAAATGACTTATTTACAAAAAGAAGGAGGAATGTTTCTATCCATTTAAATGTTTGTAAAATTATTTTTTTATAATTTTTTGTAAGCCTAATTTTCCTCACAATACTTCGTTCTGTATAGGTTAACGATTTTCGACATATTTCAAATAAATATTGTAAATTTTAAAAATATAATTATAATACATTTAATTATAATAAATAGTAAACTTGTGACGAACGATATCTAGACGCCATGATTCAATTTAACTTTAGCTTGAAGCTGAAACTTAATTACTTAATTAAATTTATGAAGTAATGACAGAGTCAGATATATAAAATAAATGAGATTTTATTTTGAGCTTAAATAAAAAGGTGGGCGTTGGACTATAACTACATTAAATATCTTTATAACTTTCAATGGACAGCCTTCTTAAATACTTTTAATTTACTTAATTAACCACAAATAATTTCAATTACTTCGTTTAACTTCATTAACTCTTACTGCTTAGTAATCTTTCGTATGTGGGAGGATTCCCTGATACCACGATACTACTCGACTTACTATCTTCAACTATATCCGCTAACAACTAACTCCTCCAACCCCCTACTACTTCTAATTCACCATCTACCTCTCTCGGCTACCTCTCTACTACTATATCTTTTCCAACCAACTCTTTTACTCTCCTTCCAACTAACTCCTACTATGAATTACTTCGCCTTTTATCCATCTCATTTTCCAAGCTATTAGCATATGGCACATTACAATTGCGTTTATCATTTATCATAGGAACTAACTCCATTGGTCGACTGAATCCTAAATTCTTCACATTCATGTTTTACTCGTAATGTGCGAATTTTAATTGTAGCTAACTTTGCTATACCTCACAAACTGTAAAAATAATTTATTTATAAATTAACACGTTAATTTTGAAGAAATTCTAAAAACAAAAGTGTCTATTTGACATTGTCTTAGCTTCGATTTCTGTACCGTCTTTCGATGCCCTAGCTTAAGTAGGTTTCGTATATATATATATATATATATATATATATATATATATATATATATATATATATATATATATATATATATTATATATATGTATTTCAGGTATCAATTGATTTTCTTGGTTTTTTACACTTGTGATTACGAGCTCTATTTCTGTATATACTTTAACTGCCCTAAACCTTTTATTTCCATGAAGATCAATTGCAACGTATAAAGAAAAGAAAAAAAAAAACGCACATGTAAAAGCGTTAAAAAAAAAAAAAAAAAAAAAAAAACTCATATTATACAGTTAAAAATATTTACACTGTTATTCAAGACAAACAAATCAGGAATTGAGATATATCAAACGTCTCTAAAATCACCTGTTGGAATTACAAGTTACTCGAATTTACTGTTTAGACAGACTATATATTACATTAAATTAAATAATTTGTAACTAGGCAAACCATAATTTTCAAATTAATATTTTTGCCTTAATATAATCATGCCCATCCAAAACCACAGATAAAATTAGTCGCTTATTTATATACTTTATAGTTCAGTTGTAGATACTTCGGCAAAATGTAAAATGTGTCAATGATCCTGTCAGTGACCTTTCGACGGATTACGTTGAATGTAAAGAAGGAATATTATTTTATTGTAATTAAACTAGATCAAAATAAAAGATTTGCAATTGCATGAAAAGCCATTGGACAAATGTGTCTACTACAAGAAATACACTATATTTCCATAAATGAGCGGACACTTTCGATTTCAGACTTTCTTAAAAATATCTCAAAAAGTACTAAAATCATCTTTAAACTTAAGGAATGTAAAAAAAAAAAAAAAAAAAAAAAAAAAAAAAAAAAAAAACTAGCGATACCTCAAGTTCTTCACGAGGAACCAGTAGAAAAATAAAGAAACATGAAAGCATTTGGCATCCCCCTGTAAAAAGTAATGTTTGAAATACGATCTGGCTGTAGATGCATGTCATTATGGGTCTCTTTCTTTTTTTTTCTGTATAAATATTTAAGTCTCTACCACATGTAATGAGGGAGATATAAAAGTTACTTTAAAAAATTTCCACACAAATTTCACTTGTTTTAGCTATAGCACGCTAGGCCAGTGCAAAGCTGTTTTCGGGAAACTATATAAAAAACCCTACAAGTATCATGTAAACTAAAGACGTTTTACGCAATAGAATAAACTACTATTCATTTTCTCTCAAAAAAAATCTCCACTATAAGGGGTTTTACTCATATTATCATTTTGATTCAGTGAGTGGTAAGACAGTTTTCTGTGACTGTAAATATATATTGAGAAAACACCATTTTCAATTTCTTATTTTTGGGAACAACTAAAATTCAAATCAATCTATGGCGTAGAAATGGCGAGTTTACACGATATTTGTTTGGGGTTTTTATGTAAGTAGCTCAATACGTTTAGCTATTAAATTATTGAATTCAAATTTAGCTAAAACTTACGCATGCGCAGTAAAAAAATATTTAGTAAACATACTAATATATATATATATATATATATATATATTATTCCGATTGCAGTATGCAATGTCCAATATTGTATGCCGAGTTTCCTGAAAACAGTTTTGCACTTGGTTTAATACCTGGTGTGCTATAGATAAAAAAATGAAAATGTTTTCACACTTTTTAAAGAAACCCTTATATCTTCCTGATTTTATACGGTAGAGACATAAAACATTTAAACAGATAATGAGAAAGAGAAAGCGAACTGTAATCACACACTACAGCCAGATCGCATTTCAAGCATTACTTTTTACAGGGTGATGCCAAATGCTTCAGTTTTTCTTTAATTGTTTACTGGTCCCCCTATCACTTTCGGCGCAAAAATTTTACTAAACTATATGAGGAATACCATGTACTTCCTGTTCCTGGAGATTAAAAATGATTTGTTTAGTAGTTTTTGAGATATTTTTAAAAACGTCTGAAGTCGAATGTGTCCGGTCATTTATGGAAAGGTAATGTAATATTCCCCTTTGATTTGCTGCAAAATTAAAATCTGAGCGCCAGTATTACAAATCAGTAGTTAATATCATTTACGCTGATCATTAATTTCAGGTTTCAAAGATATAAATCATTTAGTGATTGAAAAATATAATTGTGCTGATGTGTACAGAATGACTAATGGAAATGAGATTATGACGATTATTAATGAACATTGCTTGAGGGGAATGGCAGTGATATTTAATAAATGATTTCATGAAAATTTTACATATTTAAATATTTCTCATTGTGGTTTTAATTTTCACAACGTTTAATATATTTTATATTTTGTGAAAAAAAATCCATATATTATACATAAATAAAATTATGGAGAGATAAATATTTATGTAAAGGAAATAATAATAATTAAAAAATTGTCTATATTTAAATAAGATTCTAAGTAATGCTAATTAAATATTTATCCAAAGTAATATGCTAACTGCTTTATTTTTGTCAATTAAACATTGTAAAATGGATCTCAGTATTATTTAATTTACACTGTTAAAAATGGTTTACTAAAAATGAGCAAAATTACAATCCAAAACATTACGATGTGTAGGTTGGCCAATTGTAAATTTCTCCAATTTATTCAAAGCCTTTTTTATCATGTCAACATATTCATCCATTGTCTAAATTCTTTTAGTTTTTCTGACAATCCTTCTAATAATAGAAAAATCCCTATCATAGGGCATGAAAGAGTGCTGCAGAAGTCCCCTTTTAAAATAAAACGCAAATTTCAAAGCGTTCCTGTAGACATACCTATAAGCCAAAAAAATCTCGTTTCTTCATTAAACAATAGATCTATGTCCCTTTTACTGAAAAAGCGAAATTCGACAAAAATGGTAGTCCCCTTTTAAAATAAAGCGGTTCACATATATATATATATAATATTATTTAAATCATTTTTAAAGTGATTCTTTAAATTTTAATAAAGTAAAAAATAAACGATATAATTGGACAAAAAACGTCATTAGCTAAAGTCTACTAAAAAACAGTTGCATTAACATGTCATTTATTTTCCTTTTTTGATAGCCAGAACTGTTACGATCTTTTTCCTTTTTTTATTATTATTCTCCGTAAGCTGAAAAGAATTACTCTTAATGTAAAGTTAATGTGATAGGATATTCTTCAGTTTCTAATACGCAGTGAAATATTTGTTTTCAAAATTAAGCATTTTTAAATGAAAGGAAGTAAAAAAAGAAAAAAAAATCCTGGTTCAAAAAATATGAAAATAATTATGTCATATTAATTAATTATCTTTAATAAAAAGACTTTATGATTACTCGCGCACTCTTTAAATTTTAATAGATTGCAATTCATTCATATGAGAAGTAAATAATTTAACAATAATATAATATTTTATCAAAACAGAACGGTGCAATAATTTATGATAAATATTATAATAATTATATTTTAAATGAATACAATTTATGTATTTTGATAGAAAAATAGAGGATACAATTAATAATCTAAAATTGCAATTCCACATGCAGAAGTTTATAATTGCGGCTTTATAAACATCTTATATATTCTATAGAAATCTGCAAATCAATTCTTTTGTTAAAATTTTTCAGTGCTAGTCAGTAAACAGAATTTGCCGTTTGCAGTAAATTTTGTATTGACCCTTTTTCGGAGAACTGAATTTCGGAATGTTTCAGATAATAAAATATTACAAATTAATCAAATGAACCTCACTTGTTGTCATAACCGCATGAAATTCTGTTTGTGGTTACAAAGAAGAATTTGTTTATAATAGAGGGATTTTAAAAGCAATAACCCATTTTTCAGTATTGGAAAACGTATTTATGCAATACAAAGTGTGACAAATTTTAAAATGTAGTAAATATTTATAGATAGAATAAGAGTTTGATGTATTCTTTTAACATAATAATCCAAGCAAGTTCTTGGAATTGATTATATAAATTTAATTTTTATAAAAGTATTTAGCAAACGAAATATTAATAAATATTCATATTATTTTTTTGTAAATTGAAAACGAAAGATAACTATAACATATAAACAAAAAAGAAAACCTTCAAAGCTGTTTCTTTTTAAAATGTTAAAATGGAAAACACCATGAAATCAAAAGTGAATTTGCAAATAAAAATCAATGCTTATGTTGTTAAATGTAGAATGTGGGTCTAAAATACAGAAAAACGTTTGAATATATTGTATTTGGAGTACACAGAAATATTGAGAGTACATGCAAATAATATTTTAGTAGTTTAACATTTAATAATAACAATCTGTGTTGCTAAATAGAAAAAAAATAATAACATACCAAAATTTTAAAAGTTAACATAAAACATATTATGTCTATATGTACAGAAAAGCACGATTGATAAAATTCTTTTCATGAACTTAAACAATTACTAAATTCCATTCAGAATATTGATAAAATCCACGTTATCATGACTTTTTAATATATTATTAAATAATATATATCATTTTCAAAATGTTACATATTTCATTAAAATCTTTCAGATACATTCAGTAGTGATTACTGTCAGTATGAGACGTTTTTACCCGGCTGCATTCTTGCTGTAGACTTCGATTTTAAATGTAAAAGAAATAACGCATTTTTAATGAATTCAAATGCGGGATATATGGTATTTACCTCTCGGTGTATAGTGAAAATACTTTTTCTAAAAGTTCACTTAAGAGTAAGATTATAAATGCTTTAGTATAAGAAATAAATGGAATAAATATATGACAGGCGTTGGAACTGCAGTGAACCTACACATAATTGTTCGTAGCTGAACCACAAATACATTTTTAAGCACGTACTTTGTACATTAGAGACTCCAAATTACATTCTTATATTTTTATTCTTAATTTACATATTTTTAGTTAATTTACAATTTGCAATAATTACAGTTTATATATATATATATATATATATATATATATTTATGAATCTCAAACAATATATTTGAATTTGTACTGTTAAAAAAAAAAAATAAATAAATACAAAAATAAATTAATGTTTTTATTTCTAATTAAAAGAAGATAAATAGCTTAATATATTTTATTATATAATGTTAAATATTCTCACTTCTTAGAATTTAATTGCATATAATACTCTATTTGTGAAAATGAAGAACATTTTATTTTTTATTTTTTATTACGTTAAAAAATTATGTTAAAGTTATAAATTAGTTTAATTTAGATTATCATTTTCTATAGTAATTTCAAGACAGGTTAAATTTCAAATTACAATTTCCTTTGCATAATATGTTATATTTAGAAATAAAAAAAATAAATATAATTTAAATGTACTCAGATATAGTTTTATTATTTTTGTCCGTTTTCATTATACATGTTTTAACCTTCACGTTTCCATAGTAATGTATAAATACCAAAATGGAGTTATTTTCAGATGAAAACATGCTCTCATTCCTAGAGATTGAAATATGGCTCTAGTATTGTTTCATACTTTCTGTGTTCTATTTCGCAAAATTCAGAACATAACCTTTTAAAGAATAAATATTCTTCGACAGATTCAATGAGTGAAGTCTTGTAAAAACTAAAACACCAGGCTTCCTCATTGGGGTATGTATAAATCTATGTTAAAAATATAAACTGTTTTGTTGTGTATAAAAAATGTGACAAATATTTTTCAGAAGGTTTATTTAAAGTATTATTACGAAAAAGAAACTGCATTTAGAGTATAAATAAAAATTATGTACTTCATGTGTGTTTTAAGGGAGTATATTTAAAACAATATGATAATTAATTTATTTAATAGATGTAAATATGTATGAATGATCATTTGTTTTTTTTAAATAACTCCGACAATTTTTATACATAATTTTATTACATATTATGATTTAAAAAATTAACTTATAATATTTTCTTTATTTTAATCTACAGTTCATTGAAAGAAATACAAATTTAACAGGACATATGCTATTTCATACCCCAAAAGGACAAGAAAAATAATATGGTAGAAAGTTATCTAGGCTAACATATAAAAAAATATTTATTGTATTAATAAATTTATGTATAGTTGAAAAGTAATGACTACTTAAAATCAAACTTCTCAAACTGAAATAAAAACTTTATTAACCAAGTAGCAACTAACTGCAACAAGTACAAATTTTTATAGTTTCAAAAAATTGCATAAAATCACAGGAAAACCTTCACAATATTTGCCTTTATGATTTATGATTATTTCCCTTTGAACAAAATGAACAATTTCTGACATGAACATTTGCGGAAGTTAATAAAATTAAATTCCTGCAAATTTCCAAATTATATCAAAAAGATTTATAGAAAATACCTATACTTAAAAAAAAAAAAAATCACTTCATTGTTATCACAATTTCTGTTCTTACGATTAAAATATTGCTTCCTACTGATCAAAAGCTACAGAAAATTCAAATCCTAAAAAAAACCTTATACAAATTATATTTAAAAGCATCTGATGGATAATGATAATTCCATATACATATATACATATTTCAAAAAAGTATTGTACAAGAAATAAAGTTTCTGTTACAGCTATACTTACATTAAATTGTAATTAATAATGAATTGTTCATTTATTACCAAATAAGCTTTCAACTGTTTACTTAAAAATAAATTTATGATTATCTGTCAGAAATTTAATGAACTATCTATAGATAATCTTTATCAAGAATAATAGAGTGTATTTGATTAAATTCATGACAGATGCAAAATGAATTTTACGACATCTGAAAATGGCAATTGGTAATCCAAATCTAAAAGTACTGAATATAATAAATTGTATTAAAATACAGTTAATATCAAAGATTTTTAAAGTTTTAGGTATAAAGATGATAAAAGACAATTTCATTTAAAAATTTGATACGTTGCAAAACGCATTTTGTCATACATATATATATATATATATATATATACTAGCTGACCCGACAAACGTTGTTTTGTCATATAAATTATTTCTAGAGAATATTTTGTTAGAAAAAAATAACTAACTTATTGTAAGTGTGTAAGGATGTGGTATATAAGTGGAAGATGTATGGAGCGCTGTGAACTGTGAAAGAATATAAAAATAACAAAACACCAATCATTTATTTTTTTAATTTATAAAAATTGATTCTTTAAAATTATATACATATCGCTACTTATAACAATATTACTAAAAAACAATACCAATCCCTTAATGCAACAGAGTGTACAATATTTTTTGTTATCCCATCTTTCGCCAATTGAGGGCGTTTAAATTGAATTTGCACATCTGTGGGTATAATAGGGATTCGCAGTAGTAATATATTTTCACCTCGGAATTTGTCATTTAAAATGATGGCTTCGATAACATTTTTCATTAATTTTTTTATGACTAATCGCGTGCCGTTGCACAACCGTGGTGGGTTCAAATTACGAAGCAAAATAACCGGAGATCCAACCTTCAGTTGTAAAATATGCGGTGGCATGCCTGGTAAATCCAATGAGTTTAAAAACTTTGTTGGATAATTTACAGCTTCGGTGGCATCGCAAACTGTATCATTAGATTTGCATGACACCAAGTTTCCTGGTAACAAATGTTGTATCATGAGATTCAATTCGTTGACGTCCACATTTTTTGCTGCTAAAATTGCTCTTTCTGCCAGCCACTCATGATTTGTGTATCGTCTGTGTATATCGGGAAATATCTGGTCAATAAGAGCATCTTGAGAATCAATGATTGTGCAGAAATCGGTCGGTAATTTTATGCATCCAGTTTCATCTGTAGTAACTTTTCCATCGCCGATATATAACAATTGTTTTGAGAATGTTTCAGCGGATGGATCTTGAAGCTTTTGAACGCACAAATTTACTTTCAGTTGTACTTTTTCAACATTACGCCATAATGACGATGATTTTAAGCACGCTTTGATCTCATCAGCGTATGTTGAACGCGGAATAACGGGAAGTGCTTGTCTGAAATCATCTGAAAAGAGTAACAGAGTGCCGCCAAATAGTTTGTCGTTGTTTTTTATATCTTTCAATGTCCTGTTCGACGCCTCAATCGAATGTTTGTGTGCCATAGTGCATTCATCCCAGATAAGAATTTTACACTATTTCAGCACTGTAGCCATGGACGATTGTTTTTTTTATGTTGCACACTGCGTCTGGGTTATTTTGAATATTTAGTGGCAGTTTACATAATGAATGAGCTGTTCTGCCTCCATCCAATAAAGTTGCCGCAATGCCAGATGATGCAACAGCCAATGCGATGCCTTTATTTGATCGTATTTCGGCGAGAATTAGCGAAATAAGGAATGTTTTGCTAGTTCCACCTGGTGCACCCCCCCCCCCCAAAAAAAAAAGAATCCACCTTGTCCTGCCAAAACTGCGAGCATGATGCGGTCGTAAATGGTTCTTTGTTCTTCATTCATTAGTGGGACATTGCGAGCAACAACCGCTGCCATTTCTACAGTATTGTATTGTAGTTCACGATTCAATTCAGTGCTTATTAAATCAGATGCATTTCGATTTGTTGAATGCATACCGAAATGACTGAGTGGTAAGTTGGCAATGATAATGCAAAGATCTTCAATAGCAATCAATGCTTCATTGTACATAGCGTCACTGAATACTATCGTTAGATCGTTGCACCGTGAACGATGTTGATGCAATATATCAACAGTCATTGAATCTTTGTGATTATCCCATAATGTCTCTGCTCGGGCCGGGAAACATGTAGTCAACAATATAGCGAATAGTAGACGAATTTGTTTTGCTGTACAGTTCAGTCCTACTTCAGCAAGCATACACTCCCACTGGCTGTCGTCTTCCAGCAAGCCGAGTGCAAGGCATGCATCTTTATACGTTGGATACTGTTGTCCATTCACTTTACGTAAATCTTGAAATGTCAAAGGGCCGATGACATTAACCAATAACAGTCGAAGATAAAAGCACTCAGTCTGCCTTGGATTGACTGTAAATACTCGTCCCAAGGTGTTTGATTTGAATAAACCGGGACATGCCAATCGGCGCGCCTTGCTTGCGGGGCATCCATTTTTTTGTTGGAGCCCATGTGAAATAGCGTGGTACTTCTGAATAGAGTAATGTCCGTGCAAAAGCACAAAACGCATCCGCACGATTACACAATTCAAAAAATTCGGTGAGTGTAGTTTTTGGTGGATTTATAGCACGATCAATCGCTGTCAAGCTCGTGAAATATACGCGCTGGCCATTTTCAAGATGGACGGCTAAATGAAGAACTGCTGGATCCCGTTCATGAATTTGGAAACCAAAGATACGCCAAACAGCTTCATTGGAGCTGACGTACCGGCCAATTTAGTAAAGTGTTATTTCATCGTTGTTATTCACCGGAGGAGCACTCACATTGGTATTTTCATCTCGAAATACAGCCATATCACTGCCTTTATTCACATACTTGCAAATGTATTTGATGCTCTTCACTGAACTGCAGAACTAAACATTAATATGAGCATTGAAGGTTTTGCGAATATGGGACCACCCAACGGTTATCAATGTCAATATCTATGTGGTTGACATAGATGACCGCCATAGATGATAAGATTGTCCGCCATTATCGGGATTTCTTCGACGATATATTGGATATCCGTCAACATTTGTGATCGTGAAATTTTTCGGAAAACTTTTAGTACATTTTCCATCTGCACAAATAATAATGGCCTAAAAATTCATTTTTCGTTTTAACATAAAATAACTCCGTCGGATATTGACGAATTTTTTAAAAGAATATACCATTTTAACTAATTTTAATATTTAACAATATTAACGTTGAAAAGATATTTTAAACACTTACGGTTAAAAATTCATTTTTCATTTCAACATTAAATAAATTCTGACATCGTGTTTACAATTCTAAAATATTAACTCTGAAAAAATATTTTAAACACTTCGTAAGATACGGTTAAAAATTCATTTTTCATTTCCACATTAAATAAATTCTGACATCGTGTTTACGACAACTCACGCCATCTAGGTGGAAAAGTTGTTGAAAGAGTTGGTTAAAAATTAATTAAGAAAGAACTAATTAAGTTACAACTTTCATTTGTAAATCTAAACCATTCTCGAATCCACCTGAAGACACACAAAAAATTTCATTAAACTCAGTCCAGCCGTTTAGGAGGAGTTCAGTGACATACACACGCACAAAAGAAATATGTATATAAAGATATATATATATATATATATATATATATATATATATATATATGCGTAAAACTAGCGTTGCATGCGTAAAACTAGTTTAACCCTGCAGTGCATGTTGTAAGCCATGCCGCCTGTCTCCATATTAATTTTAATTTCGCTCTGTTCCGTTTTTAGTTTTGGTTTATGTTAAAGATATTTCTCGTACTCTATTTGGTTTTAATTTGTTTGTTAATTTCGTTAAGTTTTTGTTGACTTGTTTTATTCTTGAATTTTATGTTTAAATATGAGTTCGGTTTTGCTTTTCAATGGGATATATATATATATATATATATATATATATATATATATATATATACGGAACTAATGACCTTAAAATACATTTGGCGTGTATTACATCAAAACGATTTATAGAAAATATCTATACTTTTAAAAATTTACTTGATTGTTACCACAATTTCTGTTCTTACGTTCAAAATACTGCTTTCAACTGATCAAAATCTAAAGAAAGTTCATACCTTTAAAAAACCTTATCCAATTTATATTTAAAAGCATTTGTTCGATAATGATAATTCCATATACTTATATATATAATAATATAGATAATCTAAAGAAAGTTCATACCTTTAAAAAACCTTATCCAATTTATATTTAAAAGCATTTGTTCGATAATGATAATTCCATATACTTATATATACAAAATACTGCTTTCTACTGTTCAAAAGCTACAGAAAATTCAAATCTTAAAAAACCTTATCCAAATTATATTTAAAAGCATCTGTTCAATAATGATAATTCCATACACTTATATACATATTTCAAAAAATAATTGTACAAGAAATAAAGCTTCTGTTAAGGATATACTTACATTAAATTATAAATAACAATCAATTGTTCACTTATTATCAAATAGGCTTTCAAGTCTTTACTTAAAAATAAATTTATGATTATCTGTCAGAAATTTAATGAACTGTCTATAGATAATCTTTTAAGAATAATAGGGAGTATTTGATTAAATTCATGACAGATGCAAAATGAATTTTACGACATCTGAAAATGGCAATTGGTCATTCAATTCTAAAAGTACTGAATATAATAAATTGTATTAAAATACGGTGATTGGCAAAGATTTTTAATGTTTCAGGTATAAAGATGATAAAAGACAATTTCATTTAAAAATTGAATACGTTGTAAAACGCATTTTGTCATATATATATATACACGTAACTAATGACCTTAAAATACATTTGGCGTGTATTATATCAAAACGATTTATCGAAAATATCTATACTTTTCAAAATTTACTTGATTGTTACCACAATTTCTGTTCTTACGTTCAAAATACTGCTTTCAACTGATCAAAATCTAAAGAAAGTTCATACCTTTAAAAAACCTTATCCAATTTATATTTAAAAGCATTTGTTCGATAATGATAATTCCATATACTTATATATATATATATTTCAAAAAAGAATTGTACAAGAAATAAAGTTTCTGTTAAAGCTATACTTACATTAAATTATTATTAATAATGAATTGTTCATTTATTATCAAATAATCTTTCAAGTCTTTACTTAAAAATAAATTTATGATTATCTGTCAGAAATTTAATGAACTGTCTATAGATAATATTTATCAAGAATAATAGGGTGTATTTGATTAAATTCATGACAGTTGCAAAATTAACTTTATGACATCTGAAAATGACAATTCGTACTTCGATTTCTAATTTAAATCTACAAGTACAGAACGTAATAAATTGTACTCAAATACAGCGATTGATAATTTTTTTAAAATTTTTAAATATAAAGCTGATAAGAGAAAAAAAAATTTAAAAATTAAATACATTACAAAACGCAATTTTTTCAAATATATATATATATATATATATATATATATATATATATATACACACACATACATATCTATATCTATCAATTTATCTATCTATCTATATACACACATATACGTATATATGCAAGTTAAGTTGAACATATGTTATGTGTCAACAGAAATTAATAAATTAGGATTATGTTTATTTTAACTTTTAGAAACATGTTATTTTTATTATTATTCTTTTTAAAGCAATATATAACTTTACTTAATACGATACATGATACGAGTCTAAATCGATATTATACAATTTATTACACAATCGATCGAACATTAAAAATTACTGTTGTTGAAATATCGAAATTTTTATGTCCTTGAAATATATTTGGCAAGTATAACATAAGACCACGTTTAGAATAACAATGCTAAGTGGTAATAACGACTTTCCTTAAAATTTAGAATATGTAAACTTCTGCAACAAAATACCTTTCCTTATTACCTTCCAGAGAATTATTAAGTTAAGAAAGAAAAAAGCTTCCGCGTTCAATCTTCTGGATTATTAGAAAAGCTTTCAAGTATGTAAATGCGTTTTATTAGGTTGTTTAAACATAAAGCATAAATAGATTTTGAAGACGAACATTATATCAGATATTTTTGTTCTATTTAAAATTTATCATGAGTTACATTTTACAATACTTTATAAGGATGTTAGATTTTCTGAAGTTTGTAAACAATTCCAATAATATGCCTTTTCGTTTTTACTAAGTAATGAGTAAGTCAGTTCCTAACACATTTAACATGAACACAAATCTATAGAGCAACTTAAAAGAAATGAGCAAAAACTAATTTATTTAATAACAGATTATAAATTTATTTACGTATTTCCCTTGTTTAAATTGTGTTGTATTAAAAGTTTGCTTTAATTAATACCTTAAACGGATATGGGTTAGATATCAAACGAATTTAACATTTAATATATTAAAATATAATTATATACACTGTTAAAAATTCCATCAGAAAACTCTGTGTAATCTATTATCTTAATCTTTTGAAAGGGGCCCTTACGAAATCCTATGGTGAAGCGTGACAGAAGCTGTCACAGCCCTTTTTAAAAGGTTAAGTCTTACGTAAAATTACAGAGAAAAATAAACGGAGATGTTAAAATAACTTATTTTATACATTTATTTTAATAACTAATATTAATTTAATTAATTATTGGCGAGAATATATTTCGGACTAATATATATTTCGAATTTTCTAAAGTAGAAACACTCATTTTTAATTTTAATTAAAAAGTTAAATATTAAAATTAGGTAAAAATACAGAATAAAGATTGAGAATCTCAATTATTCACTTTTAACTAAGAATTGCCGTAAGTTTACAGAGACTCTGGATAAATATTTACATTAAATTTACAGAAATTTTTAACAGTGTAAAATGAAATAATTTTTGGTACATTTAATATATAACGTTATTCCTTAAATACAATTTCTTAATTTAATAAAAAAATAAAAGGAAACATTTTTTTCATTTATTTATTTAATTATTTTTGAAACAATGTATAATTCTATAAAAATATAAGAAAAGTAGATCAAGAAGAATATTACGTTGTATGATCATAACCGTAAACAAAATTATAAGCTCATTTAAAGATGCGATTTAGAACATTTATAAATATACATTTATATTAAATTTTCACTAGAAGAATGTTTTAAAACAATAAAGTTAAATGGTAAATAGACTGAAATTTTTAGACTTTACAGTAATTAAATAATTGTCGCTACAAGATGCTACAAGACGGATATATATATATATATATATATATATATATATATGTAATGTGATATTGATGAAGTATATAATTTTAGTCAGGGGAGTAATATATATATATATATATATATATATAAGTACGTGTAAAGACATATTTGTATATATATATATATATATATATATATATATATATATATATATATATATATATATACTTAAGTAAAAGGGAATAACTTGCGAAAAAATCATTATGTAGTCCATGCTGTATATTTAGTGTTATTTGTTTGTTGCCGTATATGTAACAAACTTCATTGTACTTTAACATACGTTAACATACAGTTGTAGCTACGCTATACGTTAAAACGGACGTTGTAAAAAGCTTTAAATATGTAAATGAAAGTACCTGACTCATGAAATAAAAAAATATTTAAAATTTCGTTTAAAAAAATAACATATTTCAATGATTCTTGCTAATGCTTCATTCGAATTATAAAAACCGTTGATTGCAATGAAGCGCAAAGGGGATATACAAATAAAATTTTATAAAATCAAGGATTTAATATTGAAATCTTAATTTCCATTTTTTATCTATTATTTGAATTTGCGTAAAAATGATTTTGTTTCTGGAAACTTTATAATAAAATTTTGTTGATCCAGTCATTAATTTCAAATAATGAATTAAACACAAAAATGTTCAGTTCTTGATTATTTTCATATGAAAAAAAAAAAAAAAAAAAAAAAAAAAAAAGGTCGGTATATACGGTTTGCAATTGCGAGATATTGTTTTTTTTTTTTTTTTTTTTTTTTTTCTGAAATATCTGTTCTAATCACATATTTTAAGGTATTTGTTGACACAACAAGAAAAAAAAAACACTTGTATAACATAAGATTAAGTATTCTAAACAATTTATTGTGAGTTATAATTGTACCCCTACTTTTTGCAATCAATGCAAAAAGTACGACAATATAGCACATCAATGCACAATTATTCATATGATTTGTTCTGCCTAAAATGGATTTCAATCGCTTATATTTAACCTTTCTTATATATTTTTAGATTTTAACAAAGTTCATATGTATATTTATTTATTTATTTATTTATTTATTTATTTATTTTAAGAAACCTTTTGCAGAGCAAGCTGGGAGATGGAGCTAAATTAATGAAAAAAAAAAATAACTAAAACAATTTAGATAGGGGAATGAGCAGAAAAACTTTTCCGAAGGTTCGTTGCCAGAACGATTAAATAGTTGAATAATTTGTTGAAGTATTCATTATGAAGACGAGAATCCTCACCAAATTAACTATAAGTTAAATTAAAATTTCCTCTGGCATCATTTAGAATCACTTTCCTTATAATTAATTGTTTTTCATTTTATTAAAAAAAAAAAAACTTGGATATACTGCAGCCGATCCATATTAGACATTGGAACTACCTCTATAAGGAACAAGGAAAAAATGAATTTTATGAAAATTTGTATAGAACATTATAAATGGACAGAAATTTAGATGATTGAATGAAAAAAAAAATCTTAGACTAATATATGACTAAAAAGTATATATATGTATATATATATATATATATATATATATATATATATTTCAAAATATCGGCGTTACAGGACATTTTTCTATTTAAAGAAACATTTACGACTGTTTCTTTATTTAGATATTTAGATTTCACCATATTTTCTTAATAATTCACACTAACACAATAACGGTTAATCATTAAATAACATAATCTGTTTGCGTTAGGGATGTTCTCAAAAATAACTTCACAAGAGAGCGTATCATCGTGTGTCACTTTCAGAATATGTGGACTTCCCTTTCTATAGGCTTCAATCCATTTGACATTTGACATTGAGGGAATAAACCAAGAATTGTACCTGATACTAAAAAAACAGCATTTCACGACATGTTCCCCTAACATTTCTTAGAAAACGCCATGATCAACTGTGTTAAAAGCTCTCTTATAACTCCAGATTGGCCCTAGTTTTTTTTTTTTTTTTTTTTTTTTTTTTTTCAGTAAAAATTGTGAATTATTGTAAATGTAAACTAAATGTGTAATTCATTAAAAAAACACAGTCTGACAGGGCATTTTCTTATGTTTTTTTATTCGCTCAAATAAATTCACATCCCTTCATTATATTCTATACACAATTTCATAACTTTCTGAAGTAGTTTAGACTGTAGACTACTTTAAATATATGTCGTTTAATTATGAACACCCTGTATATATATATATATATATATATACTGTTATACTTTATTTCATCTTCTTGTATGACTGAAAAGGTTTTTCTATATGTATGTGTGTCAGTATGCATTGATTTATTCATTGATATTGAGGATAAAAACCTCCTATGATAATTTAAATAAGGAGTGGTATTTAAATATTATAATTATATAGATTAAATTTAATCTGTAAACTTTTATATCGATATTTATTTTATGTTCTGTATAATTTCGCTCCATTCCTATTGTGTGTTCTATTCTAATTAGACTGGAGTACAAGATAAATATGAAATTCCTATTTGCATTTCAGTATCAGAGACATCCATCATTAAATGAGATATAATCATTCAGTTTAATAATTTTCCAATTCGAAATCTCACAAAATGCCATTATCGAAATAATGAAATTTAAACAGAATTAACTGTTAGAGATATTAAGCGATATGGTAATTTACAGTTTCGTGCTTATATATTTCAGTCGTAATTGTAATAAATCCGGTTAATTGTATACATTTTAGAAGTTCCATCAATTTTATGTATTAATTCAAATATATCCCTGCAAATCGAGCAAGGACTAATTTACTAAAGGGAAAAAAAAAAACATTGTAAATGTTTTTAAAATTATTTTCTTACAATTTTTTGAAATAATATTTTTCATCAAGATTCTTTGTACTGAATTCATTCTTTGAACTAAATTTTTCGACAAGTTAAAAAAAAAAAAATAACGAAAATAGGAACCGTATATATACGTTAATATTGAATTAATTCTAGAAACAGCATTTTCTGTCTGGCAATACTTTAGCTTCAAATTCTCCTCCCTTCTTATTTTGAAGTTTTTATCTTAGGTAGTTTCTATGTATATTTTTGTTGCTATCAATTACTTTTCTTGGTTATTCAAACATGTGATTGCGCATTTTTTTTTTTTTTTGTTATTTGTTATTTTTCACTTCCTTACACAAAGTACAATAGAGCAGCAATTATCAGCAAAATTGGATAGCAATCACGAATAACTCAAAAAAGAGAGTAAAATGGGGTGCAAACATGAAACAAATACACGGTAGAACAGTATAACACATTTTGTAAAGCAAAAAAAAAAAAAAAAAATCCGTTTCCTTCTAAAATCTTTAAAAAAATTCCAATTAGGCCTATAGAATTACGATGCACAGTAAACGATAAACATATCGGTAATTTCTGACCTTCGTACTGTAGAACCTATTGCATTTTCCTTGTTGTTAGTTTGAATTACAATTGGTTTTTTTCTAGGTTAGTGTTTTTTTTTTCTCGCATAGTTTAAAAAGGAAAATTATATGTGTGACTGCCAGGATGTCTAGTTGTGCACCTGAAAGTTTCATTTATATACTATCTCTCGTTTTAAAGATATCAGCCACTTTACACGATTTTTCGTGACGTCCTTATGCGTATGTGTATGTGTGTAGGTGTATGTAACTCGCATAACTCAAAAGCGAATTGAGTTAGAACGTTGCGAATTGGTATATAGGTTTGTTATAACACCTAGTTGTGCACCTCCTTTATCGGTCTTTCTGTGACTTTCCGTTTTGGAGAAATCATATTAATAATGACCATATATACAAAGGCTCTGTCCATTATATATCATTAAACAACATTGAGATTTCAAAATAAGCTAATGATAGAGTCCGTAATGATATTATTATGCAAGTTGTCTACATTTCTGCGTGTAGAATGTAATTTGAAAAGGCATAATCAGGTTCTAGTTGACGAATGCATTTTATTTGATGAATGTTCATCACGTACATTGGTGGTCAAAATCTTAATGATAAACGAAAAATCGCCAAATTTTGGCTACAGTTAACCAGAAATTTATGCAAATTTTATTTCTAAAAAGTAATTATAAACGAAGCATTTTTTTTAATTGAAATATATCGAAATTCATAGTCATAAAATATATATTAGATTTTGACGGTGATGTGATATAGATAAAATTATAAGGACATAATTATATGTAACTGTGTAAAAGTAAAAAGTAAAATCTGCATGTTTTTTTTTTTTTTTTTTTTTTTTTTTTTTGTTTTGCACACAGCACTCCTAGATATTATAAATTCTTAATAAGCGAATGGGAGCGTCGTATTATATTTTTGTAGTTATGCCACTAGGTACCAAACTTTCTGAGTTTGAGAAAGGGAAAATGGTTGCTTTTAGAAATTGAGGACTTACTAAACGTCAAATTTTGACAAAACGTAATAGATCGAGAACAGTCATTTATAATTTTCTGAGAAATATCAGCATATAAGAACAGCCCTATCTAAATCCAATGGAAAATCTGCGGGGTATTATGGCACAAGATGTATACAAATTTGGTACTCAATATCAAAAGAAGCAAGTACACATGCCCTCTATCGAAATAGCGTGGAAAAAAGAATTCCCAGAATGCTCTGTAGAAACAAACTTCATGACGCCCAGACTCATAAAAATCATGGAAAAGAATTACGGAGATTATTAATTATTAGCGTATTTCAGGCGAAAACTATCTCATAACTTTGTCAATTTTTTAAAATGACATTTTTCTTTAATTACGACAAAACATTCAAAGTTTGCATTAACGAAGGTTTTACATTTTACAATGATTTCTAGCATAAAGAGGATTTTACACATGCAATTTCACTTTATTTACTTCAGAAATAATCTTTTCAGTGCAGTTTCAGTTGTACTTATAATTCTGTCCACCGCTGCAGATAGAGTGCGTAAAGATATTGTTATGGAATTTGCGGACATTTTTGAGTGTAGAAATTAATTCTTTATATATAAGAAGGTTCTAGTCGACAAATGCATTTTATTTTGTTTTAGTCTTGTTTGTCATTTGAAGAATTTTTGAAGAATTTAGTTCAGCGCTATAAACCAATGAATCTTGCTGGAAAATTTCAGAATTCTGTTCTTATTGAAATTAGAGCTTCCAAACTTTGGTAACCGTAAACTACAAAATTTCGCAAAATTCGGTTACCAAGTCGACAATTTCGACGCAAAATCGCCAAAGCCGATGCCCAGACCAAAATCAGAATTAGATACAAACTCAGTGATTTGGCGACATTAGCGATCATATTCTGCGGCAAATTTTGTTACAGGATAGTCTGAATTTGTTAACCCTTTCTCAGTTTTATCGGAAATAATTGTTTCGGTAAAATGCACCTTTTTCACCTCTAACTTTCAGCAAGGACAACAAAAGTAGGCCATTTTCACTCGAATGATTTTCATTAAACTCTAAGCTATGAATTAGCGACTGTGAGATTCTGTTATAAGACATTCCTGAAAAAAAGTAGTACATTTATTTGGCTGTATGTATGACCCTATTATCATGACTTTTACGGTTGAAAAAAAAGTTTTTCAGTTTTTCAGTTTTTTTTTTTTTTTTTTTTTTTTTTTTTTTTTAATTAATTATTATTATTATTATTATTTTTTTTTTTTTTTTATGGTTGGAACCTGCCTGTTTATTTAAAACCAGTTACCTCACACAAAATTGTCAATGGTTTCACAATAACATATATATTCCAAATGGTGTATAAGGAAGTCATATGATGTCCACCTCAGATTTTTTGTTCATGGAAATCAACACAGCTTATAAAGAGGAAAGAAATCGCACAAACACAAGTGTAAAAAACAAGAATCGCAAAAGCTACTGCTCAAAATATACACAAAAATCGCCAAAAGAAAGACATCAGAAAGCGCTTAATATATAGCAGATGTCTCTATCATTATCTGTTAGAATTAGAAGTTTTCCAAATTTACTGTGTATACAGTTTCTAGATTACATTATTTTAAGTAAGATGTCACTAGGTAAAAATAATTATCAAAATAATGTTACTCTTTTATAAACAAGCCCATTCAAAGCCTCAAATGAAAACAGAACTTGTCATTTAATTATATACATTACTTTTTAATTATGTATAATTCGACGAATATTTAAATCTTTCAATGATCAAGGCACCAAGGCTTGTTTCTGAATATAAAGGAGGGGTGGTATTTTACTGAAATTATAGTAGATCATAGTGAGCGCAATTGATAAGTGACAAGGTACTGAAAAAAAATCTGCTATACTTATTCATAATTTTAATTAAAATTATTGAAATATAATAAAGTAATTTTTCATGTTGTTAATATATTTACATTAAATGTATATTTAAAAAAAAAAAAAAAAAAAAAAAAAAAAAACACACTTTAAAACATGTATTAAAATTTATTAAAAAATATATACAAAGCTTTTCACCACAACGTAATAGCATCTTCAGTTTTTTTTTTTTTTTTTTTTTTTTTTTTTTTTTTTTTTACACAAGCAAAGTGTAGAAGACAGCATTTTATATAACAAATGAAGTTTATACTGTTATAGTAAAAGGTAACAAGGTTGAGATCCAGTCGGGTCTGACTAGCGATGCATGTCATTAAGTCTTACAAATATACATAATCATGAAAAAGAAGACTGGAGGTTTGCGATAACAAGTTGTTATCGGAAACCTCCAGTTTTCCAAAACCACCAGATTTTTTTTTTTTTTTTTTTTTTTTTTTTTTTTGGGGGGGGGACTATAACTGTATCAAGTTCCTTTGTTATATAAAATGCTGTCTACACTTTGCTCGTGGAAAAAAAATGAAGATGCCATAACATTGTGGCGAAAATCTTTGTAAATACTTTTTAATAAACATTAATAGGTATTTTAAAGTGTTTTTAGTATATATTTATTACTGTGTTAACACGTGAATTCAATACAAACTTTAAACTTTTAGAAGTTTTAAATTTTAATTATATTTGCATTAATTTACCTTCAAGTCATATAACATTAGATGCTTTAATTCTATAATACCTAAACATATATACTGTAAGAAATATCATTCTTCCAAAACTTAAACTATACTTTCGTATCATTCATTTATATTTCAGTTTCAAATTTCATAAAGTCAAATATTTCTTCATAAGCATTTTTGTAAAAAAAAAAAAAAAAAAAAAAAAAGTGATGAAAACTTAAATAAATATCTGATTATAATAACAAATTTTTCATAAGCAGATGAAATTTAATGCTTGTAAAATTCAAAACTATTTAAAAATGAGTCCTGATCTTTTCCTAACTAAATAAAACTAGAGTCTATTTCTAAACGATGAAAGATGAAGCGAAGGAAATAAATATTTAAGCATAGTAATCCAAATTTATACATTTTGTTTATGTTTAATCATTTTTAGAAGTATATTTTTCATTTTTTATATCTTAAATCTTTTGTCTACCACATTCTGAAACACATTTAAAGTATTTCAAGCATATGTTTTGGTTAATTAAAAATATTTTTGAAGGTATATGCAACAGAATTTATGCATATAACATCATTTTAGTAAATAATGGGGATTTTGTGTGGTGGTACATTAGTATATCAACGATGCTTAGAGATCGAAAGAGATATTCGGACACTAAAAAAGTGCAAAAAGGTATTTACTCTTTATATTTTTTTATATTTTTATAAGATTGATAGGATATTCTTGAGATAATATAGGAATTAATTGCAATTGAAGATTCTGAAAAATGTCATGACAAATAAGTCAGATCACACTATGAAATTCTGCATATCACATCATCATAGTAAATGATGAGGATTTTGTGTGGTGGTACATTAGTGTACCACTGGTGCATAGAGATCGAAAGAGATATTTGGACACTAAAAAAGTGTAAAAAAGGTATTTACTTTTTATATTGTTTATATTTTTATGAGATTGATAGGATATCCTTGAGGTAATATGACAAATAAGCGAGATCACTCTATAATTCTGCATATTACATCTCTATAAAATCATGCATATCACATCATCATAGTAAATAATGAGGAATTTGTATGGTGGTGCATTCGTGCATCACTGGTGCATAGAGGTCGAAAGAGATATTTGGGAACTAAATAAGTGTAAAAAAAAGTGTTTACTTTTTATTTTCTTTATATTTTTAAAAAATTGATTGGATATTTTTGAGGTAATATAGAAATTAATTATAACTGAAGATCGTGAAAAATGTTATGACAAATAAGCGAGATCACTCTATAAAGTTATGCATATCACTTATCTATAAAATTATGCATATCGCATCAAGTAAATAATGAGGATTTTGTGTGGTGGTACATTAGTGCATAATTGTTGCATAGAGATCAAAAGAGTATTTGGACACTAGAAAAGTGCAAAAAAAAAAAAAAAAAAATACTCTTTATATTCTTTATTTTTTTTTTTATAAGATTGGTGGGATATTTTTTAAGAAATATAGGAAATAATTATAACTGAAGATCTTGAAAAATGTCGTGAAAAATGAGCGAGATCATTCCATAAAATTCTGCTTATCACATCTCTATAAAATTATGCATATCACATCATCATAGTAAATTATGAATATTTAGTTGTGATGGTACATTAGTGTATCACTGGTGCGTAGAGATCGAAAGAGATATTTGGACAATAAAAAAATGTATTTACTCTTTATATTCTTTATATTTCTATGATACAGATGGGGTATATTTGAGGTAATAAAGGAATTAATTATAATTGAAGATCATAAAAAATGCCATAACAAATAAGCGAGATCAATCTGTAAAATACTTTCTGAAACAAAAAAGGCTAAATGTAAGGTCTAGTGGCATGTAGTGAGATTACAGTGAAACATAGAAGTTCTATTTGTAAAGTTATCCTTGGCATTTTTTCCATAAATAAAATTTCGTAGGCTTTTAAAGCTATTGGTAATTTAAAATATCGTCAGTAGATAAAGGTTCAATTCATCCAGTTTATATACCTTTCCTTAAAATTATGTATTAAATTATTTTTCCTTTAACGAATCAAATAATATGTACAAACCACATTTAATGTAAGAAATATTTTTTGTTTGCTTTGGAAACAGTTATAAAAAAGTCTCTGTCAATGAATTTTTCTGAATAGTAATTATTTTTATTAGCATCATATAATTAACTTTCAATCGATCTAACAGTAAAATACTGAGCAGTAAATAATATTCCCTTATGATTTGCTGAAAAACTGAAATCTGAATACCAGAATACAAATCAGTAGTTACTGTCATTTACGCCGATCATTAATTTCGGCTTTCAAACATATAAATCATTTAGTGATAGTGAATTATAATTGTGCTGATATGTACAGAAATGACTAATTAAAATGAGGTTATGACGAATATTAATGCATTGCTTGAGGGAATACTGGTGATACTTAACAAATGATTTCATGATAATTTTTCATATTTCAAAGAGTTGATATTATGGTTTGTACTTGCGTAACGTGTAATGTATTTCTTATTTTGTCAAACAAGTTCATATATTTCACGTAAATAAAGTTAGGGAGACATAAATATTTATATAGAGCTATATTTAAACAAATAATAATAATAATAATAATGTGCTTAAATTTAATATAAATTATAAAATTTGTTTATTAAAAGAAATATTATTGTAGGTAATTTGTCAATTTTGTTCTTTTGTCATTTAACTGTTGCAAAATAAATTACAATTACGTTTAATTTAGAATTAAAAAAAAATAGTTTAGAGAAATTTGTGATTTTTAACAACGTATTTTATATAATAAAATCTATGAAATTATTTATACATACAAATAGGAGTATGATAAAATAATTTAAATCAGCTATGAAAGCATTTCATTCAAATAACATTTTATTAACGAGTTATTTAAATTACATAGAGAAGTTTCTAACCAGAAATATAATCTTCCACATGGCACTACCTATTAATTACTAAATATTGTGTCATAACAAGAATTCGATCTGAACATGTATAATCTTTTCAGAAAAATATAAAATGTTGATTTTTTTTCTCGTTTTTTTCTAAATTTAAGAATTCCCTTTGAAATGAATTTATTAATTAAAAAAATATGCGTAATTTAAGTTTAATTTTCGAAAACTAAAATTGCTTAATAGGAAAATTTACCTTATTTTCTGATACATTTAAGAAATCATTTTAAAATTATAAAATGATACTTTGAATTAAAAAAAAGTAGATATATAATAGGGGAAGAAAAAATCATTAGTTGAAGTCTGTTAAAATATAGAAGCATTAACACGTCATTTATTTTCTATCCTTGGTAGACAGAACAGTTAGTACTTAATTCCTTCCTTAGTCATTATTCTCCGTAATTCGAAAAGAATTATTCTTAAGTGAATTACCTTTCTTATATTTTTATTGCCATTATGATTTTATTTCATTCAGTAGTGTTTTGTTTCGATTAGAAAATATCAAATTCTTCAAATTATGAGGAGTAGGAAATAATATCTACTCCAAGTAAAGCATCTGTTTTTTTATTGTACTTTGTTTTAAGACTCAAGCGATATTCATTACAAAATATTGTTATATCCGCAAATAACTTCCATAAAATTTGAAGTTACTTTTGTTGTTGTTTGTTTGCTTTTTTAAACACTGGTAAATGTACACCTGACGTTAAAATGGACTGCTACATATTTGATTACATAAGTTCAAAAATACGCCTTTATTGAATAAGAACAATGTAATATGTTTGAGCGTAATAGAATTTTTAGCGGTTTATTTTTATGTATATCTGTTGTCAGCATAACTCAAGGACAAAAAAAAAAAAAAAAAAAAAAATGAATGGAATTTTTGTATTTCAAAGTTGAAAAAGATAAATCTTCAAAATGTTTTAAAATATTTGAAGAAAGTCTTAAGAAAATACTATTTTCTCAAGAATATCTTCGGATAATTTTTAGTGGGGTAGACATAGACAATCTATGAAATTTTCCTAAACAAAATGATAAATCGTTTTTGAAATGTAGTGATAGAAACAATCTTTGCAACAGATTGCATTTTTTTTCTTTTATAATTTAATAATAACAATAAGTTTCATACATTCAAACATATGTTTGTTAAAGTTCAAAACTTAAATGTTGCTCAATTCTGCAACTGACAATTCTACAAACAAAGCTCTAGTTTTTGTTGGTCGAACTCACTAACGTCTTTCTTTATTCCACCAGTTTTTAATTCGTAAGCTGAAAAAAGTGTATGCGTTACGGGACGGTCAATCTGAACAGTGGCTCTGAATTTAACATAAGTGTCTGATTTGGAATTTGTTAAACTGAGGCCTGTAAAGTTAACCACTAAATTAATATTTAAATTTATTTAAAGGTGCATCCTAAAATTAAAAAGTATCATGTTAAAGTTTTGAAAGAAATATTAATTTAACACAAAGCAACAAAAATACCATAGGGTTACACTGAAAGACAGAAAATATGAATCGGAAAAATGTGCATCTTTAAGAACAATAGTATTTCTTCAGTGTTATTTTTTTAGCGCAGTCGGATGCATTTTTAGCTTTTGTTTCAGTTCAGGCTTAATTTAAAGCCTATTATTTTCTTTCACATATAAATTAAATATATATATATATATATATATATATATATATATATATATATATTATTTCATTAAAACTATAATAAAATTTTCACTATATAGTTTGCAAATATACTAAAAACAAAAACAAAAAAAAACAAAAAAAAACCTTTCTAAAATTTACCAATTATGATTATATAGAGCTTTCACATTTCTCATCTTTTATACACTTAATTAATATACTGAAACATATTAAAAATTACTTTGTATATTTTTTTAATAATCTGTTACCTTTTCATTTATTAAAAAAAAAAGTTTCATGTTCTACTAAATAAAGAAAACAAAATGTGTTTTAGCTATCCCATCAAAAATTATTTTAAATCTTGTGTCTCGTTCAACTTTTAAAATCCTTAAAGTATGCTGCAGAAGAATCAATAAACTTTTGCTTTTTCAAAGAAAAATAAAGAATTTCCCACATTGATGTAAAGTAGTTAATTTTCTCGCAATTTTTCCTTTTTTAAACTTTAGAGTCATTAATCATTTAACATAGAGATTAAAGGTAAACGATTTTTTTTTTTCCACATACTGATTTAAGGTCTATGGGAAAAAAATAATATAAGACTCCTAGGAAAATATTATGAATTTTGTGTTATTCCAAAGGATTTAATTTCGATATATATATTTTGAAGTGTATGTACTTATCTCCTCATATCTAAACATTATTTTCTTTAAATCCAAGTCTGAAATGCATATAAACGAAATAAATCATCATATATATAATATCATATCTATATATATATATATATATATATATATATTAAAAACAAAGAAAAATTAAATGTGTATAAAATAGGCGCATGATGCATCTCTGAATTTCTGTACATATATATAAAATTATGATAGAAGAAAATGAAAATGGGATGTATAATTAACAACAAAAACAAGATATATATATATATATATATATGTGCGTGTGTATTCTTTTAACTTTATTAATGAACATAAAAATATTAAATTCATAACTATTCAAGCCAAAAATTCCATTAATAGCTGTATTATCTTCATCAGCATGTATGTATATCGGACATGTAGACCCTTATTTGTTTGTTATATGTTTGTAAAAAATTCTGGTTATAAATTTTGTTCAAAATACAGAATTTATCAATCACGTCACATTTTCTGAATATATAGAATCAGACTCAAATCTTAAGATAATTTGATTATATGCAATGTTTTACGTAAATTCCGATTAGTTATAGTAAATCAAAAATAACATTCAAATACTAGCTGCTTACTTTTTTTTCGGTTCCAAAAATTCTACTCACATTTAAAAAAAAAATAAATAAAAAAATAAAAAAATACTCGCTGATAATAATCTCAACTAAGCTGTTTATGAGAAAGTTTAATCGCATAGTTTTATTTCCAAGCGATATCTGTAAACATCTTAAATGAAATAAGAAGAAAAAAATCCACATAAGGACACTTTTATAAAAAAATTCAAATTCAAAATAGAAATGTAAAGAGAAAAATATTTTACTAAATAAAATTAAATGTAGCATAGTTATAAAATTACTTAACTCTCATTGGACAAACACAGTAAAGATAAAGGCAGAACGTGTAGGAATTTTTAACATTTTATTACACTTAGTTTGGTTGATCTGAAACAGAAATCAAAGAAATATCAAAATCCATCACAAGGAAAGTTCGAGGTTAAGGCGAAAAATTTTATGCCTAACAATGAAAGAAAACAATAAAAAAAATTTATACAATAATATAACAATAATATAACAATAAAAATATATTATTATTATTTTTCTTTTACATATCCTTCCTTCACTTCAACACACTTGGTCCAGTGTATCTGCAACATCATTATTCCCTCCTGGAAGTGAGAGTCTAAAAGGCATTGAGAATATTCACCTACGGTCCTTCTGGTATGTAATGGTGGACCCATGTCTCAGCCATGGTGACAAATCGCTGCACAAAATTGGCCGGATAATTCAGTCATCCCAAACATTGCTGCGACTATTGTTTGCGCATTTGCTTTAGATCGGCATTCATCAAATGCGGGCACCGATCTTGCGCAGAGCTTTCGCATACCCTAATTCTTCGTGGAAGGTGTTTGGCACACTTTTTTTCCGATATCCCTACAGCCTCAGCTGTCTCACTCGTCTTCACTCGCCTATCGTCTAACACGATATCATGCACCTTTTCGATGATTCCAGGTGTAGTGGCCGTTTTTGGTTGTCCTTCAAGTGGATCATCATCGAGCGACGTGCGACAACATTTAAAATCCACTGACCACTTTTTAATGGCTAACATGAAAGGAGTCCCCGTAAATTTCTTTTAAATTCAGAGGAATTTCCTTAGGGTTTAATCCATCGAAAACGAAAAAACTTTATGACCGCACGATGTTCAAGTTTATCCAAAGTTTATACATTTTAACGAAAAAAAAAAAAAAAAAAAAAAACTGTGTAAACAAACTACTTGAGAGAACAATTTGAATCTTGTCATATAAAATAATAACATGTGCACCAAGGCAGGAAATACAAATTTTTGCTGATTGGACCACCACTTATGTGTCAGGCCGAGAACTTTTCATCTTTCCCTCGTGGTAGACTGGTATGCCAAGCAGATATTCGATTCTTCTGTCAGTTGAAGATAAAGAGATTTGTAGGTGCTAAATCGATTGGATTTTTTCTCATCTTAAGGGAAGTTCGAGTTTGCTTTTAGCCTTTTACTCGTCGGTTGAACCTCTTGCCAGAAATTTCGCTTATTCGGATATACATGTAACGATTTGATGAAAGTATCGGGTTTTGGGGACACTATCGGTTTTTTCGGAATACTAAACAGATTGAATCTATCATCATCTTCAATAAACGCACGGTCGATTTTTTCTCTTTATTTACCTCTTGCACCATATGGCAAATTGTATATACTCAGCAATGAAAAAAAATGTTCAAAGTACTAGTTTAAGTGTACTTTGGATTGCTAAATTGATTGGACTTATTCTCATCTTTGAAAATATTTTCTTTCGATGTTAACCCATTATATGCCAGTTTCAAAGTATGGCATAAATTGGGCTTATATAAAAAGAGGTATAGCAATTTTTAACAAATTTGGTGGTTAAGGGTTATATTGGGCGAAAAATTAATTAGACTTTTCATTTTATTCAGGAAAACTCGCGTTCAATGTTAAACCTTTAACTGCCGTTCGCATAAAATGGGATAAAATTATTTTCTCGGAAATGGATATAACGATTTTAAAGAAATTTCGAATTAAGTGTTTTTTTCAAGTAAAAAATAGGCTTGTTCTCCTCTACGTTAAAATTGAGATTCCTTCTTAAACCTTTATCTGTTGGTTACGAAATATGGCTGAGATTCAGATATAACGATTTTGATGAAAATGTTGGTTTATGATTTATTTGAGAAGGACAAATTATTACACTTATGTCATTTTCAGAGAAACTTGGTAACAAACTGTGGCAGAAATTGCTTGTACTCGGGAAAATTAATAATATTGATGAAAGTTTGGAATTAAGAGTGTTTAGAAGTGAAAAGTGAACAAATTTGCATTTCTTACCAAAGGATTACCTAATTAATGCAATTTATGGCCTAATTTGGGTTTACAAGGAAATAGATCTGCGAAACCATTAAAAAAAAAAAAAAAAAAAAAAAAAAAAAAAAAAACTTAAAGGCATTTTGAGAATACAAACATATTCGATTTCAACCTTATAAATTAGATTTCACTGTTAACCCTTTCTATGCCTCAGAATAATATGACAAAGACCTGATTTTCTAAGAAAAAAAAAACAAGTATTTTTGAAAAAACTCAAGCTCTAATTATTGAAAAATATAGAATAAATCGGGTTCATTCCAGATGTTCTCACGAATGGTTCAAATGATTTTGATGAAAACTTAGAAATAAGGGAGGGGGAGGGGGCTTGAAATACGAACTCCTCTGTTTTATCTTCATCTTCTAAAAAAGTAGTTTTCGCTGGTTAACATTGTTTATACCGTTGAAAATTATGGATGAAATTAGGTTCTCTGCGAAATTTATTAACGATTTTTATCAAAAATTACGTTTAGGTGACTTTTAAGATTACAAAGTCATGGGAATTATCCTCATTTTTCCGAAAATGAACATTTACATTTGTCTATTCTCCTTTCATTGCATAAAAAGTCAGAGACATGGTTTTCTTGTAAAGGAATCGAAGGATTAAAAAAAAAAAATAACAAATTAAAGATTTTATTTATTTATTTATTTATTTATTTATTTTTAATAAGGAATCTATCTGAAATATCCCCATCTTAAGAAAACTAGAGTTTACTACTGTGGGAACACTGACATCAATGTGGAAAATATTGATGAAAATTGGTTTTCTTGGAAGCTTCACTAATATTTTTTATAGATATTTAAGTTTTGGATTTTTTACTTTCTATTACCCATACGGTCGAGAAAGTATTGTTTTAGGGTCAAATTTTCGAACGGGATTTTTTGTTATATTTACATGTTCTGAGGTCCCCTGAATACGAAAATCATGTTTTAAGCGAATGGTCTTTGTGTCTGTTATCAGCATATCCCAAGAACAAATAGTAACAGAAATTCCAAACTCGGTATTCCAAATACGTATCATATAGGGATGCAACAGTAAGATTTTCGTTCAGAGGAAGCAAATGGTTCGTGTACAGGCACACTCAAAATAAATGCATTACGTCTATGGGGGAAATTGCAGGTAAGTAGAGTTTAACATCTATAGACTGCACTAAACTAAATGAAACGAATATATATTTTTTTGTAATAGAGATATTCAACTGGGAAAAAAATTTGTGTATGTAGGAGCCTTGCCACCCCCCCCCCCTCGAGGGGAGTAAATTATCATGATGAGTATCTTTCAAAAGAGCTCGCAAATGCCTTTAAAACAAACCGTCGATCTGCGATAATTTAAAATAAATGTATCTTTTTTTTTTTTTTTTTATGTAATATTGAGAATAAATTCAACTTTATATATATATATATATATATATATATATGTGTGTGTGTGTGTGTGTGTGTGTTATACTACTTCTCCAGTATGGGAATCGTCTGCTTTAACATAAAATATAATTTTTTTAAGTAATAAATTTAATAATTTTTTTTTTTTTTTTACTGAATTAATTTTTGAAAACCAAATTAAATTCTATTTAAATATAGGTGCATTAATGAAACGGACGGTTGAAAGGGGGCGGAAGCCCCCCCTCTCCCCTCACACAGAGCTAATTGTCATATAAAACTCTTCCGAAGACTAATTTGAGTTGTTTAACTCATGTTTATATAACAGTACTCGTTATCTTACCTCCTAATTTGGAACCTGTATTTATAGTATTAAATTTCAGGGTAAGAGAATGTCGTGTGAGTGACACACCAGATTATTTAGATAACAATTAAAATTAATTTTTCTCGTATTCAGGAATATTAACTCTCACAAGGAACCCTCTCTTTGCCCTTTGCAAAACTACGGCAGAAACTTGGTTTGCTAGGAAACGCTTCTAAAGTTTTTAATGAAATCTTAGTAATTAAGGTTTTTTTTTTTTTTGAGATGAGAAACCCATTTAATTTCTCCTTGTATTCATGAAAATTAGTATTCACGTTTAATCCTTACTGTAACTTTTTCTTTGCACTGGGGAAACAAATAAAAAACGTAATTATCGAAACAGATGACGGTATCTGTACTATGAATAATTTCTACAATGAAACATACTGAAATCGGTCATACATGTTTTATATTATGATGTTATAATTAGCAAAATCACACTAAAAATTTAAAACTCTATTTTCAGTAAGCAATATACTAAAGCTTTTGTAAATTCATTGTATTTAAATGTGAGTTAAGATATTTTTTCATTTTTTTTTTTTTTCATATTCTCTTTCCTTAATATAAACGGTCGTGAAGAGACGAGAGTAATTGTATTATACGAAAATGTGTCGAAAATACTTTGGTTATAATGTCACACGTAATACAGCTGTTTATCAATTATAATCCCTTGATTTGTAGTTTTGAACTTAATACATACCTGCAATAAGTTATGCAACTTACATTTTTGTACAAAAACAAATTATTAATAATATTTCTTAAAAATTAATTTATAATACAAAAAAAAAAAAAAAAAAAAAAAAAAAAAAAAATTAAAAAAGCAAATAAAGTAATTATTTGTCTTCACCAGACAAAACCTTATAAAATTACCGTTTATATTCTCAAATCAATGTGACAGCTGTGCTTTCGTTATTCGAGCGACTTAATAAAGTAGCTCATTTTTGTTAACATAAATAAATAGCAGATGTTTTTGAATTAAATCTTTAATTAACATTTAATTTCTTAAAACATTTAATTATTATTATTATTATTTTTTTATTAGCTTTTTTTTTATTATTATTGTTTTTTTCTCCACACTTCATGTTGAATGCTTTTATACTTTAAATAAAGCAATGGGATAATATTCTGTTGCTCATTAATTACACATAATTATTTCATAAGAAACAGAATAAATAGTTAATTAAATATATATATATATATATATATATATATATATATATATATATGAAAGACGTATTATTTGATTTTTTTTCTTAGTATTTTATATTTATTACACTGCATTTTCTTTTTAGAATATTAAAATATAAATTAATGAAATAAATAACTTTTAATTAGATTTATATTTATAATCATATTCATGGATATTAATTAGGTGATGGGTATTAATTAGGAGATATGGTGTACTCAGGAGTCTAATCATCTGTAAGAGAAACCAATTCCTCAGTGGTGAAACGCAACAAATTTGCTAACTATTAAATATAAAACAATCTTTAATACTTGTCTATGATCTCCAGGCTAATCCTGTTGAAAGAGAAAAATTGTGATCTTTGACTATAACTAATTATTCTAATACGAAATGAACAGGATTCCTGGGATGAAAAGCTTGCAACTTGCGGCAAAGCTTTGCCGTTAACACTGCTAAGTGTTATATCACAAGGGAAACTGAAGCGTTCCTGCAGTTCGACAGAAAGCTTAGGACAACAGGTGATGTGCAATATGGCACATGCACCGTTACTTATAACGATAATTTCGTACCAGAAAACAATGCATATTTGAAAAGATTTGCAATGTATGACTCAAGGAATAAGAGAAACAGTTGAAATAAAACAAGACTAAATGAAGAAATTTGCCTATTGCAAGAATTTACATTTATTCCTGAATGTACGAGGGTTGCTATTTATATTTCTGGCCTTGGCAACAGTAAGTGTTGCTAGGCGACCGCAGACGATTTTAATCGAAAGTTTGATATTTTTAAACGTAAATTCAGCAGACGATTTACCATTATAGCTTTATTTGAGTTGTTGACAGTAAATTGAAATGTTCTTCTCTTTCAAAAAATGGAATTGAATCGTGAAAATTTTCGTGCGATTATTTTTCATATTTTTCGACGTGGATTGTCAAGACAAGAGTGCTTCGATGAACTTAATTCTTTATACAGCGATAAAGCGCCATCCTACAGCACTGTAAAAAATTGGTATAACGAATTTAATCGTGGTCGATGTTCGATCCAGGACGAATCCCGTGCAGGTCGTCCAAAATCCGTTGTTGTGCCAGAAAAGATCGATGCTGTGCGTGAACTGATAAAGCAAGATTGTCATGTGACTTACCGTGAGATTGAGGCGTCTTTGGACATTAGTATGACTAGCATCAATAAAATATTGCATGAACATTTGAGCGTAAAAAAAATTTGTTCGCGTTGGATCCCGCATAATCTGACAAACGCTCAAAAAAAGGCTCGTGTCGATTGGTGTAAGGAAATGTTGGAAAAATACGTTCAAGGTACATCAAAGGCTGTGTATAACATCTACACAGGTGACGAATCATGGATCTATGCATATGAGCCGGAAACAAAACAGCAATCAACTGTATGGGTCTTCCAAGGCGAGGCAAAACCAACAAAAGTTGTTCGAGGAAGAAGCACATCGAAACAAATGATTGCCTGTTTCTTCGGCATTAACGGTCATGTGGCAACAGTGGCGTTAGAGCAACGCAGGACGGTCAATTCTGAATGGTGCACGACCATTTGTTTGCCAGAAGTCATCGGAGAAATTCGAAAAAAGCAGAAGAACAGGCGAATCATTCTTTATCATGACAATGCGAGCTCTCACACATCGACTCAAACAAATGCATTTCTGACTGAGCGAAAGATCGAACTGATGGGTCATCCGCCGTACAGCCCTGATTTGGCACCCAATGACTTCTTCTTATTCCCACACATCAAAAATAAATTACGTGGACAACGATTTTCGACCCCCGAAGAAGCGGTTGATGCATTCAAAACGCATGTGTTGGAGTTACCTCAATCGGACTGGAAAAAGTGCTTTGAAAATTGGTTCAAACGCATGCAAAAGTGTATTGATCATCATGGAGAATATTTTGAAAAACAATAAAACCAATTTCGATCCTACATATTTGTTTTTCATTATTAGGCCAGAAATATAAATAGCAACCCTCGTAATGTCTGGATAAAGTTACATTCTGTGATAAAAAAGCAAAGTTTATGTTTAAGCGTAACAAACCATGCGTCAAATGGGCCCAAAATTAAACTAACACATTTGAAATTTCAAGTCTCAATAAACTCGTGAATCACTTACAAAGTATTACTTAACAGCTTTGAAATAGTGTCTAAAACTTCACCTGTGGCACCTATTAGAAAGAGCGGTAGACTCCCGAAAAACTCTGTATTCTTGCCACGACATCGGCGATGTTTTAAATAATATATATATATATATATATATATATATATATATTGAGTATATATTAAATACCAAATAGGTATTTAATATACATACATATATATATATATATATATATATATATATATATTATATATTCAGGGTGTTCCAAAAGTCCCACACCCACTTCCTAACTGCAAAATGAGTCGCAATTGTGAAATAGGGCGAAACACATGTTCAAAGAATTCAAGAGGGACCTCGGTTAGTGTATAATAATTGGGCCCGGGGGAAGGGTGGTGTATCGGGGCCACTAAGGAAATGCAACCTTAAAATTTCAAATGGAAAGTTATGTCTTGTGATAAACATGTCCCTTCAAAACAATGAATTTCGTGTAATTAAGGGATCATAGATTATTAATGGAGATACATGAGTTTTTAGACTTGTGAAATGTGAATTTCATACTTATCCCCTTTAATAATCCTTACAGGACAAAATTGTTTAAATTTAATTCAATGCCTCGAAAAGATGTTTCTAGGTATGCATCACATGACGTACTTTGTCCAAAAATATTTGGTCCCGGGCAAGAGAGTAGTAGTTTTGCCGATTGGGAGGTCAACTTTAAAATTTCAAACAGGAAAGAGTATCTCCTGATGCATCTTTAAGACAATGAAATCGATATAAATAGTTTTATACTGCAATTATTATTAAAGGGGATACATAAGTATAAAATCCACATTTCAAATGTCTAAAAACTCAAGTAGCTTCTTTAATATTCATCGTAAGGCGAAACTATTCATATATAAATCATTGTATTGAAGATACGTTTTCAGGGATGTATCACAAGACATACCTTACCATTTAAAATTTTAAAGTCGCCCTCCCTAGTGGACACCCGGGCACAAACTTTTTACACCAAAAGAGGTCCCTCTCGAATTCTTTGAACACCTGTTTCACCTTTCTTCATAATTCCGATTCATTCTTAAGTTAGGACAGGGGGGGGGTGAAACACCCCGTATATATATCATTAAATAATGAACAATAGTTAATCTATATATATGTTATCTATGTAATAATCAAATACTTAAAATATTTATTTATTTATTTATTTTTAAATTATTATTTTGACAAATATATGTTTTTAGTATACTGTAAATGACAAACATTCTAGGAAAATGTGAAACTTAAACAATAATTAAAATAAATAATATATACAAATATATATTATTAAAAATTTGAACTTCAATTAAAATGTCACAAATCCAGACCAATGCTGGCACATTTTTTTTTTCTTCTGACAGTGCCGGTGTTCTATTGACTACTCGCCGATAAAAGTGCGCTTTTACCGATAGTAAACCTACATCTTCAAATTCAGGGCCATTTGTATCCCGAAAGGCTTGTGTTTGTTGGTATAATATGGTCATAATATTATCACAATAAATGCATTAATTGCAAATGTGAAATGATTTTAAAATCTCCAAAGAATGTTAATACAAGAATATTTCAATATTTTCATTTTTGTTACACGTAACTATTATGGTTTGAGTATATCAAAATTCATATTTTTCTTTAGTACATGCATTTACAATAAAAATCAGTACCTGACTATCACTTTTAGAATTTTAATTTCGAAATGTTTCAGCTTTATAAATTTTCAAGCCGAAATATCTGAAAAGATGAATGTAAAGATTTTAAAATCTAATACCATTTATCTTTTCATTTCTATTTTGTATCTAAAATACATTACATTGAAAAGGCTTTACATGGAAAGTTTAGTACAGAATTTTTATTCAGTAATCTTTACAAGAGAATGTTCACATAAAATTTCTATTCAAAGGATTATATTATTCAGTATTTATGTTCGAATGCATATAAATCTGGAAATTTGTGTGCATATTACTTTACATATCTTCAGTTTAAAAAAATTACAAATACATAATTTATATTTGCTAAATATTTTTTATTAGCTTGATTTGCTTATATAATTTGATGAATATTAATATAAATATAAATTTCTATGAGCTAAAATATACTCAATTTCAATAAATATTATTTAAAATAGTATTTGTCTGTCTAGGGAATCTTAAGTATTTTTTCCATTAAGAAGGAAAAATAGCCCGTTATTGTTCCCTGGTTGCAATCTGACACCATACATTTCTCAAAAGTTATAATTATATTTTTCTTTTTTTACACATACATCATCAGCTATGTATTTAGTGACTATTTTAATAAAAAGTTCAAGAAAATATCGAAAGAAAACAAGTAGTGAGCATAAAATGGTTAAACGGATATAGTCATACATAGTAATATTTATTTATTGAATAGTTCAAAATCATTAAATATGATTTATTAACATTTTCTCTACAAATAATAGTGCATTCGCATTTGCTTTCACTTGCAGGTGAAAGCAAATGCGAATGCACTATTGAGTGATATCAGTTTCGATAATTTAGTGCTGGATTAGCATGGGTGATATTCTTAGAAAAAGAAATATAAATTAAAAAATGTAGTTTAATAAAAGAAAAAAATCCCAGTTTAATATTAGAATTAGACCAGCGGTCATTTTGTACGGAAAACAAATTCAGTTGTACCCAATATATTTATTTCGCTATCTATAATTATGATATTCCTTGGCTTTTTCTAAATAGAAGTAGATTGTTGAAAATATTGAATGTGCATTGAGTCATTGATGTATCGAATATATTTACTTTTTTATAAAATTATATCATGGTGAATATTTTTTTGAGGTAAATTATTAAATTAATAGAAATATAAAAATGTATAGATTTTTTATTTATTTTTTAAGTTTTAGCTATAATTCATATTGAATGATCCTCTGTGTACATACATTTACTTCCTTATCATCTTATATTTTCCCAGTTGTTTAATATTAACTATCATTTCTTAACTCGAGTGTAGTTGCGTAAATTTTTATAACGCTAGTAGTCGCATGTCGGTCTGTTCCGTGCAGCTGTTTAGTGTTGAGGGAAAGCCGAAAGATAGCCAGCAGAGAAAAATGAACCGGTCTTATTTCAGGTAAAGCTCTTCCTGTAAAACTCTAATCTGTCTAAAAAACCGCAAGTGGGGAGAAAAGTGAATCAACTTTTCTGGTCGCGTCGCAGTCAAATAGACCGAATTGAGGGGTAAATTGTTTTTAACTGCTCCAAACATAGCAGGAATAACTTGAAAACGTACTATTTTAGCAGACATCTACTCAAGGTCAGTTACACAGAGTTTCTCCACTTTATTCCTAAGGGGTGCATGGTCTGCACAAGGAACTTATAAGCGGTGGACGGCGAAAAGACCGATATGATAGATTAATTTCGTTTGCTTATTAAATGAGGAATTTGCAGAATTATAATCATTGACATTCTAAATTATGAGCAAAAAGTTTGCTTTATCTTGTATTTGTAACGAATGGAAAATGTTAAAAATTAATTTTGTTTGTACACTTTTTTTTATCTCTAATAATTGTTTTTTAGAAAAAAAAAAGTATGTGTTACTTATAGATATATATTTTTAGTAAAAAATATATATGTATAAGTATTGACATATTAAGTCAAGTAATTTAAATTTATTAGTACGACATGTCGTATTATTTCCTTCAGACAACGATTAATGTGTCGTTACCAGTTTTTATCTATCACCTTTTATAAACGTGTAAACATTTTTTTTTTTTGTATAAA
Organism: Salticus scenicus; assembly: GCA_963930645.1. Classification (NCBI taxonomy): domain Eukaryota; kingdom Metazoa; phylum Arthropoda; class Arachnida; order Araneae; family Salticidae; genus Salticus; species Salticus scenicus. The sequence goes on from OZ005656.1 coordinate 237,790,439, forward strand.
TCTTAATTTTCTCATAGTACCTTACTAAATTTTTAATCCGAATTGATACATTTTATCAAGTAGTCGTGCAATTTATTAATCAGGAAAAAATCTTCCTAAAGCCGTATTTCTTGTAGTTTAAACGGATATAAATAGTTAAAAATAAAAAATAATAAATAAATAAATAAATAAATACAAAATTCCATTTTAATATTAAAATCCTTGAAAATAAAAATAAACAACATTATGACAAAAATTAATTAGTAAATATATTTATTTTGATGTAAGTAAATTAAAATGCGAATAAAAATAAAAATAAATAATTCATAAAATTCATGTTAATGAAATGGAAAAGTTTTAATATGAAAATAGGCTTGGTGTTCTCTATTTTCTGAAATTATAGTTAGAAACGCGCCATATTTTTAATCCTATATATGTTTAAACCATTTCGATTCTTGCGCAATTCTTTAAAAAAATAAAAATAAAATAAAAATAAAAACAAAATTTGAAAGACATCCCAAATCCTTAATACTTAATTAAATACTTCCTGTTTTCTAGTACTTTATTTTTGTACACGATTTATATATTTCCTCTAATATTTCTGTGTTCAGAAATCGATTATTTTTTTCTTGGTTCCAAAATCATTAAAAAAAAAAAAAATAAATAAAATAAAAAAGTCTACATTTATTACAGTTTCAAAAGATTTCTGATCGTTAACTTCAAATAGGTATCTCTTTTACTTGCAAAAATATCTCTGCTCCTCGTTTTATGTGTTTTGAGAAAACTTTAAATACTTATACAGAGAAATAAAGAAGGAAGCTTGAAAAGGAAGGAAACAGTTTTAATGACTTAAGAAAAGATTTTAGTTTAACAATGATTTATTCTTGTTTAATATGTTATTAGGACTATATTTTAATAGAATATCATCAACGAGAAGTTAAATATGAATACCTTAGAAACTACAGTAATTTTCGTACTTGAAAATTATAATATGTTCACATTTATAACAAAAATGTAAGAATTTTATAAAGTTAGATTATTTGTTATCTTTTATTTTTAACAAAAAATTAATAATAGGGCAGGTGCTCCAGTGATTGGCATGCTCCAGTAATTGACATCTATCCCGAAATAATTAATTGATAAGAAAAACAATAAAGTAATATATTTTACATATAAGAATTTTAACATTTTATGTCAAAGACTGGAGCATAGGGTACTAATAACTATAAAAATGAAAAACTGACAATGTCAATTACTAAAACATTGAGTGTGTGTCAAATAAATATTCGTAAAAATAGATATTTGTTATCAAATGTATATATTTTAACATATATGTGATTCTGAATGTCTTTCATACCCTATGCACTAACTTAACATTTCTAAAAATATTTTCCCATGACTAGAACATTAAAAACATCAGAGATTGCTCTAAAAGTGTCAATCACTGGTGCACTTATCCTACCTATGAAGAATTAATATTTCTCAAAAACAAAATACACAATTTTGTTTTTTTCAGATAAATAGGTGAATCATTAAATAGTTCAGTTTTATAAATAAAAAAAGAATAAAGTAATTGATAATCTATGCTTAAAATTTCTAAACGAAAATTAAATAATAATATCTATTAAAATAATATTTCTCATAAAATTTTAGTAAATACTAAAATATATAGAATTCTTAACAACAACAGAAAAAAAAAAAAAAAAAAAAAAGCTCGCAAAGACAGTTTAGTCATTGCTTGTGGACGGAAGTTATCATTAACTGTTAAAAAATATTTCTATTGCTTTTATTGTTTGTACATTCCACTGTAACTTTTATTTATCATACCACATGCGCACACACACTCATATATACATATATATATATGTAGATAAATGTGTGTTTGTGTGTGTATTTATGTGTGTAGCAGCGCCTTTATCAAAATTAGCATCTAAGTTAGCACTACATTTAAAGCAGAATAAATACTCTTATTTCTGGTTCCTTTTTTGAATTATTGCATTCTATGATTGAATCTTCTCCAAGAGTCTCCTTCCTGTAAAATTTAACGTCACCAATAACTTTTCCAAATCATCCTAATTTGTAAAAGAAATAATGTTAATGGTCAAAGATAGCGTATTTAATTTTACACAAAGCTCATTGATAAACGTAGCGTTTTATAAAGTTTACTCTACGCCTGAATAAAAAGTAGTTTATCCAAACCTAAATATATATATATATATATATATATATATATATATATATATATATATATATATATATATATTAGATATTGTCTATTTCCCGATTGTTTCAGAAATGTATTTCCTGCATTACACACAATTCTTAAAATGATCTGGACAATTTATTTTGTTTGTACCACACAAATTTAAAGCAATTAAGTAATTTTCAACCTTAACATCACCTCGTCAAAAAACAATTGTTATTTTGTAATTGGATTTTTTTGCTTAATTTTAATAACAGTAATTGTTAAATAATTTCACTATTATGAGATTTAAATGTACTCATTATAATTTTACATGGGTAAAAATAATAAACGTACTGATAAAAGGGATAAGTTAGTTTAATTTAGTTACAATCTATCTTCAATTTAGCTCAGATTTTTATTTAATCTAAATTAAGTAATTTTTTACAGATATAAGACATAAATTTCTAATTCACATTCCAAAAATTGTTAATTGAAATAATAAATGGGAATAATAAAATATTATTAGGGGAAAAAAAAAAGTTTAACTTTCACATAAAACTTTTTAGCTTACAAGAATAAATAAAATTTTATTTGTTTATTTTTTAATATATTTCATTTATATTTAATCCGATATTAAGTTTTGATGGCATAGATAACCTAAATTTTTTCACATAACAAGCAGTCGAATGTTGTAGGTGTTAGGTAAAAAAAAATTCATTGCGCTAAAATCTCGCTGGAGGCACGGATCTCCATGGGGTCTACCTAAGAGGTTTTAGCCCTATGTATGCCAGTATCGGAGAAAACCACGTAAAACTTCGAAAGACAACCCTGACGAGCGTGACCTGTTATGGGACCCGGCACCACCACTCTACCAGTTTTGAGAGCAAAATATCTCGGTCTCTTGCGGGGCTCAGCCAAATGGAAAACTGGGTATTTGAGTAAAATGCCTTTGCATGTAATTAAAAAATAAATAAAAACGTCTAATTTTGTCTAAAAAGTTCACTTTTCTGTGTTTGTAATGTATGTGATTAAAGTACTTTTAGTGTTTAATTCATAACTGAACTAAAATAGGAAATAATTAAGTATATCATTTTGTACTTTGGTACAATTTCTCTAAATTAATGTGATCATTTAAAATTAAATTAAGCTTAAAGCAAAATTCTGATATTAGACAGTTACATGTTTAAAATGCAATTTAATAATTACGATTTTTATATTTCAACGATTTATTTGCATTGACATTTCTTTCTGTATTTAAAAAATACTGGTAAATAATTGTCGTTGATAATATGTTCCTAATTAGGTTATCTTTACATGTAGAAATTTATTCGTCTTAGACTATCAATATGGAAAACTTTTTAGATAGTGAATTAAAATATATTCCTGAAATAAAATGTTGTAATCGACTATATTTATGAGAAAATGTTATATGATATTTAGAGAATTGATTGTATTCTAGAATTTGGTGTTTTCAAAATGTAGCATTTAAATTTGTTGTATGCAGTATTATAAAATAGTAATAATAATAATAATAATAATAATAATAATATATAATATAATATAATAATATATATATATATATATATTTGATTAGAGTTTAACCATTTCTTATTTAAAATAAGACATAACGGTTCGTTAATATTATAAATAGTTTTGACCTATACTTTACTGTTATACATCGCATAATCTTCGGTTTGTGTGTGATTTCATGAAGGCACACACATATGCAAATGCAATATATATATATATATATATATATATATATATATATATATATATACATACATACATCTTAAAAAAAAAAAAAAAAGAAAATTTATTTTCATATATATTTACTTTATTTTATAGATATAGAAAAAATAAATACACTGATGGAAAAAAAAATCCCGACACCAAGAAAAAATTATTGTGCAGTAATGAAATTTCAGCAATACATTTGCCTATGTAACATATTTAATTGATTAAAGTTTCAAGATCACAGGTAGAGCCATTGGCGAGAAGAGCCATTTCAAATGTGAAATGTTGGTACATTAGTAACCGGTGTTACCACCAGAATTTTGAATGCAAGCATGCAAACGTGCATGCATTGTGTCGTAAAGGTGTCGGATATCAGTTTGTGGGATGGCGTTCCATGCCTGTTGCTTTTGGGCGGTCAATGCAGGGACGGTTAATGCTGGTTGTGGATGACGCTGGAGTTGTCGTCCAATGATGTCCCATACGTGCTCGATTGGAGAAAGATCTGGTGATCTAGCAGGCCAAGGCAACATGTTCACACTCTGTAGAGCATGTTGGGTTACAACAGCGGTATGAGGGCGATCATTATCCTGTTGGAAAACACCCCATTGGATGCTGTTCATGAATGGCAGCACAACAGGTTGTATCACTAGACTGACGTACAAATTTGCAGTCAGGGTGCGTGGGATAACCACGAGAATGCTCCTGCTGTCATACGAAATTGCTCCCCAAACCATAACTCCAGGAGTAGGCCCTGTGTGTCAAGGCCGCAGACAGGTCGCTAGCAGGCGTTCACCTGGCCTCCTTCTAACCAACACACGGCTATCACTGCGACCAAGGCAGAACCGGCTTTCATCAGAAAACACAACAGATCTCCACTCCGTCCTCCAATGAGCTCTAGCTTGACACCACTCACGTCGAAAACGGCAGTGGTTTGGAGTCAGTGGAATGCACGCTACAGGGCGTCTGGCTCGGAGCTGTCCTTGAAGTAACCGATTTGTAACAGTTCGTTGTGTCACTGTCCCGGTCCAGGCATTATTTTCACTCAGTCGGAAAAATAAAAATTTCAATTAATATGATTTTCTTCCGCAGTTGATGTGTGACTTTAATAAAAAATTGTATTTCTTTCTCCCATTATCTAATGGTGTTTTTCATTTCCTACGGCTTATTTTCTGTTGAGCTATCTATATGATAGACCAGAGATGTTTCTGCCTAAAAGGTTGTCTGAGTGAGTAATGCTGACCGGGATGTCGGCCTAGATAGCTCAATTGGTAGAGCCTTGACCTTGTAAGTCAAAGATCCGGGGTTCGAGTCCCGGTCCAGGCAATTTTTTCACTCAGTCGGAAAAATAAAAATTTAAATCTTATATAACCATCTCGATTTTCATGCCCGCAGACTTTTTCTGCTGCTTCTGTAACCAGTTTTACACCCCTCTCAACTGACTGGTTGTGGCATGGGAATTTGAGGTAGTTAAACTCTGGTAGCGCTTTGTCTTTCAATAAAGAAGCAATGCATTCAGTTGGCATTTTGGACAGTAGTGGCGGCGGTGTTAACTTGCAGATTGACCAATCAATTAGTTCGGTATAGTCGTTTGCACTAAAATTTATTGAAGTGATTTTGAAGTCTCTCACAAAACCTTCAGCTGATGGCTCATTTATTCCTGTAGTCATATGCACCTGTTTGGTTTGATATAAAGAAAAACTACACTGTGAAAGATGGACCGAAGCATATTTTGAAGTTAGTTAAAACAGCCAGGCATCTACCGGACAATATCAAGCAAATCATTGATCCAGTAATTCAAAGGAACGCGTTCCTCTACCACCCTGAAAATATGATGTTGGCTATGATAATGGATAGGAGACCACACATTAGAGAACTTGGCTACAGGAGGATCCTTAAATCCAGAAATGAGCCATCAGCTGAAGGTTAAGTAAGAGACTTCAAAATACCTTCAATAAATTTTAGTGCAAACGACTATACCGAACTAATTGATTGGTCATATGCAAGTTAACACCGCCGCCACTACTGTCCAAGATGCCAACTGAATGCATTGCTTCTTTATTGAAAGACAAAGCGCTACCAGAGTTTAACTACCTCAAATTCCCATGCCACACCCAGTCAGTTGAGAGGTGTGTAAAACTGGTTACAGAAGCAGCAGAAAAAGTGTGCGGGCATGAAAATCGAGATGGTTATATTAGAGCTACTTTAAAATCAAGACAGCTGATGCCCACGTTTAATTCAAAGTCAGAATTCAAAGGGGCTTCTATGTAAATAACCTTTTGCCTAAAACGAACATATATGCATTGTACAAAGTAAATAGTTACTGTAAATATTGTAAATAAAATTCACCCTGGTTGGTCGGTTGGGTAGTGTGGAGGTGGGACTCGCCTAGCAGCCACGTCCTCGCCGTGAGTCCTGGGTCATTTCAGCACAGATTAAATGTTGAAATGAGCTGAGAGCTGCAATATGATATGTTTGGCTAATACATTTTTTGTAAATCATTTGTTAGAGTCTTATTACAAACCTTAATGTGTTAAATAAACACTCATCAGATATGGAAAACGACGTTTTTACGGGACTCTATAACTTAACTTAAAATATATATATATATATATATATATATATATATATATATATATATATATATATATATATATATATATATATATATATATATTTATATTTTAAATTTAACTCATTTTATTAAAATAATATTTGAGCTTTAAAAAATTTAAAATTTGAAATTCAATTTACTTTATTTTTAAATGCATCAGATATAGTTTAATCCTTTTAAAAATTATCAATACAAAGTATAAAATAAGAACTAAATTGGTTAAAAGGCTTACAGAACATCAATTTAGGACCCGTCGCCAAAAAAACAAAAAAACAAAAATATATTCAATTCCACTCATCTGTATGAGTGGAGATCTTATTTGTATGAGTGAATGAGTTAAAATGTATTTTAATTTTTTTCCTTTTGAAGGCTAAATGTAATTTAACTTCTTCAAATTATTATTCAGTAAGCATCAAATTTGTCAACATTTTAACTTTTAATTTTATACTTTCTATCTACTAAATATACAAAATATTACAAGGTGATTATTTTTTTTTTAATTAGTCTTGAAAATAGAAGTTTTCTTCAACCTTCTATATTATAAAAATCAATTAAGAACAATTTGATATTTATTATAAAAATTTAGTATTTGGAACAGGAAATTATATTAACTTTTAACGTTTCCTTTTTTGCTCTGCCAAAAAATTAGACTTATTTTTACGAATTCTGAGAAAGGTTTCGCGTTCTTTTAATTTTTTGACAGACTGTGCATCCCCGCCTATTACATAACCTTTCACTGCCAAATAAACAGTTTGAGTTCAATAAAAACCATTCGAGTATAGATGGCCTACTTTTGTTCTCTTTGGCGAAAACTAGTGACGAGAAACAATATATTTTACCAAAATAATTTATTCTGTCAAAATTGAGACAAAGGTTTACTAATTCTGGCTATCCTGAGACAATATTTGCCGCCAAATTTGATTGCTAATCTCGCCAAGCTGCAAAGTTTGTATATTTTGGTCTCTCGCCAAGCTTCATATTTTGGTCTTGGCATAGATTCTGGAGGCTTGGCATCGAATTTCGCAATTTAGCGACCGAATTTGGCTAAAATTTGTAGTTTATGGTTGCCAACGTTTGGAAGCTCTAACTTCAACAAGAACGAAGTTTGGGAATTTTCCGAAAACTTTCATTTATTTATAGCACAGAACCAAATTGTTAGAAAATTCTATAAAAGACTAACAAGACTATAAAAAAAGAAGAGTGATTATTGATGATTGTAGATTAAAACTTGCTTATATCTTAAAGTGCTACATTGTGTGCGGTATTCCTGTAAACAGATGGTAGTTTGCTTTTGTTTTTGTTTTTTCGAAGGTGGGAGTAGACTCAGCGTCATATTAGGCATTCCAATGGGGCAAAAAGTGGCAGTTAAGTTTACCAAAGTTTGTAACCTCTAACTTTAATAGGAGTCGAGTTCTAGAACATTTTGTAATGATTCATTAGTTTTAGCTCATAAACTAATAAATCATTCTTGGAATATTATTTTTTATTTTTTTTTTTTTTATTTTTTTTTTTTTTACAGCACAAAAATGGTGTTATATTTAACTGTTTACTGAATATTCAATAAATAAAATGCGTTCATACTCTATAACCTGTATATATCTTAAACAATTACTTTCTACACGCAAAATTGTAAAAAACTTTCCTAACGATATCATTGCGGTCTCTATCTACCGGCTGATTATTCATTAAATAAGGTTCATTCTTCGACTTATAGAAATTTTACACACTTCTTCAAAATAGTATTCACTGATGCTTAAACGAAGGATTTAAAGAAAATGAAATTTGAATTTTGGAAGAATTGTATACATAAACTGTACATATTTCAGTACAATTTACTCGCGTGTATCTTTGTAAAATTACTTACAATGATAATTAAAAAGAAGAAAAATAGTATTCGTTCAAGAGTTACTCAACTCCATTTTAAAAATGCATGCACAATTTCAGCAAAAACGGTGCATTATGTTTTGTGTTATTGTGCCCACCGCATTTTTGAAAAGTAAAAAATAAAATAAAATAAAATAAATAAATAAAAATAATAATAAAAATAACTGTGATTAAAAAAAGTGATGTTGATTTAATATGTTATCAAATTTAGCGTTTAAAAAATATATCCTCTAGAAAGTGACATATAAGAATTATTTTTCGAGTCTGTGTGCACAAACATATTCTTTTACATATAAACCATTTAGTACAATAAAACGAATCATTCTGCGATCAATTTTAAAAACATATAATTTGACCCTAATTACACTTGACTACATTTCTAAAGTAAAAATTTTTAAGGAAATATCATTATAAACAAATTGTGCAATATAAACTCAGTTTATATTTTAAAATATTGTGATTCAAATAAAATAAAACAGAAAAAAAATAGTAAATACTTTTGTTTAACTTTTAATTCAAAAATAAATAAATAAATAAATAACGGGATTTTTAAATGAACGTAAATATGTATATAAAAGCAGCTTGTACACCTACACCTTACCAAGAGAAATAATCTGGTGTGTCACTCACACGACTTTCTCTTACCCTGAAATTTTTTAATATAAATACAGGTTGGAGATTAAGAGGTAAGATAACGATTACTGTTATGTAAACCTATGTTAAACAATTCAAATCAGGGTTTGGTAGTGTTTTATATGATAATTGGTTCTGTGTGAGGGGGCTACCGCCCCCTTCAACCCCCCGTTTCATCAATGTACCTACATTTATATAGAATTTTACTCTGTTATTAAAATTGAAAGTTAACTTAAAATTATGCAAACAATTTCCACACGAAACATTCATTGAAACTTATCAATTTTGATCAAACTTTTCCAGCAACAAACTTATATTAATTTCAAAATACAACATTTGGATCTCCTAAAACTATTCGTTTTTAAGTTACTCTATGAGACAAAGATCAAATGTTAAAAAACTTGACTACGATAATCAGGAAGCCTCAAAACGCTTAAATATACAAAAACAAGCGATGCATATGTAGCTTAAACATTACATTTAGCTTAAACATACATCATTTATCATATCTCCATAAGGAATTTATTTCAATTCCCGAAAGCTTTCCTGGAAAAGTTAAAATATTATTGGTAAAGCACATCCACTAATAACAAGTAACGAACTTCTTCTATATTTTCCTATACAAATTCACTCAGTAAAAATAATTTATTAAAATAAATATTTTAAAAAAAATTTCCATGATAATGCAGACGATTTCCATATTAGGAAGTAGAATAACACTAAATATGAAAAAGAAAATTGAAGTTATTCTCAATATTACATTACAAAAAAAAAAAAAAAAAAAAAAAAAAAAAAAATGTTAAAAATGAAAAAAAAAAATGAAAACTTTTTTTTTATTATTATTATTATCGCAGATCGATGGTTCAACCATTTGTTTTAAATGTATTGGCGAGTTATTTTGAAAGATACCCAAAATGAAACTTTACTCCCCTCGAGGGGGGACCCCCCCCAAGGGGGAGGCGATGATCCCACATACACAATTTTTTCCCAGTTGACTTTCTGTATTACAAAAAAATATATATTCGTTTAATTTTGTTTAGTGCAGTCTATAGATGTTAAACTCTACTTACCTGTAATTTCCCCCATAAACGTAATGTATTTCAATACTTTTGAGAGTCCCTGTACACGAATCATTTGCTTCGTCTCAACAAAAATCTTATTGTTGCATCCCTGTATGATACACATTTAGCATATCGCGTTTGAAATATCTTCTACTATTCGTTCTTGAGATATGCTAATAACACACAAACACACAGACACACACACCATTCGCTAAAAACATGATTTTCGTATTCAGGGGACCTCAGAATATGTAAATATAACAAAAACTCACGTTCGAAAACTTGACCCTAATACAATACTTTCTCGACATTATGGTTAAAAAAGAAGTAAAAAAAAAAAAAAAAAAAAACACTGTATCGTGAAATACCTCGTAAATATATATGAAGGTGAAAATATAAAATCACAGAAAAATACATTCCATTGTTACAATATTGTAAGAAACACTTACACATTCACACACACACAAAAAAAAAAGATAGAAAACAAAGCAACCAGAAACCTAAAACGATATTTTAACTATTACGAATAGCAGTCATAATATAAGAAGGATGTAGATTCGATTCTGCGATGTCGGACAAATTGCGAAGAGCAACTTTAAGGCTATGGCAATCGTTATATATTATTTTAATCCATTTGCAAATAAAAAACATTTTTCAAAACTTTAGTATTTTCACGTGATAGTCAGTAAGTTAAAATTATAACCTTAAAATCGAAATCTAACATTTTATCATAAAAACTAATAATAATAGATTCCTTAACTAACTTGTAAAAATGTTTAGGTATACATTTTTACATGTATACCTAATAATTAATATTAATTGGTATTATTAATATTTATTGGTAATTATTATTAACTTAATAATAATTACCAATTATTATTATATTAATAATAATAATTGGTAATAATTAAATTATTACCACTTAATAATAATTGGTAATAATTTTTCATAGGAGTTCTTTTAATCTGTAAAAATATTTACTACTATTATATAAAATATGTTTATATAATTTATAATTTTTTATTTACAAACTTTAACAAATTTAATCACGTAATTTCTTGCGCAGTCCATAATTGAACAAAATTCGTTATATATATTTTTACAAATATCATAATAATGTCACAATGGTGACATTAAAAAAATATCGGGCACCTATTACATAAAGTCATTTAGAATTGCAGACTTTATCATTATTACTATTGCTAATATTATCATGCAATTAGTTTCCTTATTCATGCCAAAACTTGTAGAACATAGTCCCATACCAAATGCAAATTAGTTCTACAGCAAGTTGCAGCTTCTCATTCTAGACAAGCATGCACTATTCCATGCGCTTTCAATTGAGTATATTTTGTAGCACCATAAAATTCTGACAGTATTTTGTAATATTTTGTAATGCAGATTTTTTGTAAATATCTGCTGATTCCCATTTTGTCTTCACAGGAGCAACGCAATATCTTAACATACAAAATGTCTTATAATGTATACATTTATGAATTCAATTGAAAAGGAAAAATATTTTGTAAGTAAAGCGATTGATTTAATAATATTAATATTTTCTTCTTAATTTTAATTTTTAATTTATACTGTATTATAATTATTCGTATTTCTTTCAAATTAAATTTATGTTGTTTAATAATAATGTAATATTTTATCGAAGTTGAATAGTGCAATAATTTGTGAAGACAGTTAATATAGATATAATTTAAACTAATGCAATTTTTCTTTTCTAATGGAAAAATAGAGGATACAATTAACAATCTAAAATTCCAATTTCGTATGAAGTTTATACATGTGGCTATGTAAACTATCTATATATGTTACTGGCATCTGCAAATGAATTCTTTTGTTACAATTTTTCAATGCTAGTCTGTAAACGGAATCTGCCATTCGCAGTAAATTTTGAATTGACACTTTTTCGTAAAACCTAATTTCGGAATGTTTCAGATAGTAAAATATTTTAAATTAATCAAATGAACCTCATTTGTTGTCAAAACCGCATGAAATTCTGTTTGGGTTACAAAGAAGAATTTGTTTATTATAGAGAGATTTCAAAAGCAATTTCTCTCTTTTCAGTATCGGAAAAGGTATTTCTGAAATACAAAGTGTTTCAAATTTTGAAATCTACTAAATATTTATTTATGGAATGAGGGTTTGATGTGTTATTTTAGCATAATAACCCAAACATTCAGTTGTTAGTTCTCGTAATTGATTATATATATTTACTTTTTATACAATTATTCAGCGAATGAAATATTAATAAATATGCATTTTTTTTTCTTTTTCTTTCTTTCTTTTTTTTTTTTTTTTTCTTTTCTTTTTTTTTTCTTTTTTTTTTTTTTGTAAATATAATAAGCATGATAAATATAACATTTAGACTAAGAAGAAAAAAATCTTTATAAAATTTTAGTATGGAAAACATCATGGAAGTAAAAGTAAATTTGTTAATAAAAACCAGTGCCTATTATAATAAATGCACAATGTGAATCATAAATGCCGAGACAGGCTTGGAATTATTGTATTTGGAGCACATAGAAATATTGAGAATAGATGCAAATAATATTTTAGTAGTTAAAAATAAAAATAAAAAATAAATAAAATAAATAAATAAATAAATGATAATATAAAACACTTTATATGTACAGAAAGACATGATAGATGAAATGTTTTTTCAAAACTTAAAAAACTTGTCAAAATCATTCAGAATATAGATAAAATTAATGTCATTATGATTTTTTTTTTATCTATCGTTAAGGACAAAAGTAATGTATTTCCCCAACGTCTTTCAAATACATACACTAGAGATTGTTGCATGTATGAGATAACTTCAAGTCTCTGCATTCTTGCAGTAGACTTCAATAAAGAATTTCAGAGAATAAAGTAAATAAAATAACGCATTTGTAATGCATTCGAAAGTGGGGTTTATGGAACAACTCTCATATTGCGTAGCGAAATTAGGTGTTATCATCGTTCACTTTAAAGTCCTTAATTTATCGAATAAATGCATGGCGATGTGACTGCAGTCAAACTGTACCTAACTATGCGTAGATAAACCACAAATACGTTTTAGCGGGATGTACACAGGAGAAACAATTTACATACTTATTAAAATATTTGTGGTGTCATAAAATAATGCATTTATTTTTTTTGAATTTCAAACAATGTATTTGAATTTGTACAGTGATGATAATACAAAGAATAAATTGAAATAATGTTTTTATTTCTAATTAAAAGAAAATAAATAGATTTGATATTCTTTATAATATAATATTGAAAATATTATAACTTTTTAGATTTTGATGATATATAATACTGAATTGGTTAAAGTAAAGAATATTTCATTTTGAAAATTGCGTTAAGTATTTCTGTTAGAATTCATAAATTAGTTGAATTTAGATTAAAATTTTTTATAGTAAATTCAAGATAGGTTAAATTTTATGTTAAAATTTTCCTCGCATAATACAATGTATTTTGAAACAAACAAACATAAATAAATAAATAAATAATAATAATAATAATAATAATAATTTAAATGTATTCAGATACATTTCTGTTATTTTCGTCCGTTTACATTAGACATATTTTAAACTTCACGTTCCCATTGCAATGCAGAAATATTAAAAGAAAGTCATTTTCAGATAAAAACATGTATTCATTCCGAGAAATTGAAATATGGTTCTAGTATGGTTTCATATTTTCTGTGTAAACATCTATTTTGTAAAATTCAGAACATAACCTTTTCAAGAATAAATATTCTTCGCTAAATTGAATGAGTGAAGTCGTATAAAAACTAAACTGCCAGGCTTCCGCATTAGTGCATGCATAAAAGCAATGTTGAAATAAACTGTTTTGTGCTGTATAAAAGAAAATAAAATGATAAATATTTGACTTCATGTTCATTTAAAGTATTTATAAGAAAAAAATGCATTTAGATATTAAAAGAAAATTACTCACTTTGTATATGTTTTATGGGAGTATATTTAAAACATTATCATTATTATTTTAATTGATTGCTATAAATATGTATGAATGATCATTTGTTTCTTCAGGTTGCTCCGACATTTTATGTATATATTTATTACTTATTATCGATTAAGAATTTAACTTTTAATGTTTTCGTTATTTTAATCTACAGCTCATTAAAATTAATAGAAATTTAACAAACTGTATGCTATTTCATTCCACTAAAATACAAGCAAAATAAAAAGGCAAAAATGTATCTAGGCTAACATATATATATATACACATATATATATATATGTGTGTGTGTGTATATATATATATATATATATATATATATATATATATATATATATATATATACAGTTAAAATGTAATAACTACTTAAAAATTGACTTTTAAAAATGAAATGGAAACTTTATTAACCGAGTTACAACTAACTGCATTAAGTCAGTTTTTTATAGTTTTAAAAAAACGCATACAATCTCATAAAACCTTCACAATAATCGCATTTTTGATAAATTTAATTATATTGTTGATATTTTATATTTTTAATATTTTAATGAAAATACTTTTTTCTTTTCTCTTTGTGATTATTTTCTTTTGAACAAAATGAACAGTTTCTGACATGAACACGTTCATTTGCGGAAGTTAATAAATATATTTTTCTACAATATTTTTCCAGTAGTATCAAAACTATTTATAGAAAATATCTATACTTTTAAAAAACTACTTGATTGTTACCACAATTTTTGTTCTTAAGATCAAAATATTGCTATGTACTGATCAAAATCTACAGAAAATTCAAGCCTTAAAAAAACTTTATGCAAATCATATTTATAAGCATGTGTTGGATAACGATAATTCCATGTACATATTTCAAAAAAGAATTGTAAATGAAATAAAGTTTCTGTTAAAGATATGCTTACATTGAATTATAATTAATAATGTATTGTTCATTTATTATCAAATAATCTTTCAAATCTTTACTTAATAGTAAATTTATGATTATATCTCAGAAATTTAATTAACTGTCTATAGATAATCTTTATCAAGAAGAATAGGGTGTATTTGATTAAATTCATGACAGATGCAAAATTGATTTTTCGACATCTGAAAATGACAATTCGTACTTTAAATCTACAGGTACTGGCTATACTAAATGGTATTCAAATACAGTGATTAGCAAAGATTTTAAAAGTTTTAGGTATAAAGATGATAAGAGAAAATTTCATTTAAAAATTGAATACATTTTAAAATGCATTTTGTCATATATATACATATACGTACATATACATGCTAAGTTAAACATATGCAATGTGTTAATAGAAATTAATAAATTAGTATTATGTTTATTTTAATTTCAAGAGTTTAATTCAATGTAACGTAATTTATTACGTTCCAACATTTAAAAATACCTGCTTTCGAAATATCTAAATATTAATGGCTTTAAAATACATTTAGCATGCATAATATAAGACCCTGTTTAAAATAATAATGTTAACTAATAATAACGATTTTCTTTCAAATCTAGAATATGTAAAAGTTTGCAAGAGATAGCCGTTTTTATTACCTTCCATAAAATTATTAAGTTAATAAGGAAAAGTGCTTTATCGTTCAATCTTCTTATTCGAAAAGCTTTTAAGAGTGTAAATGCGTTTTAGTACGTTGTTTAAACAGAAAACATAATTAGCTTTTGAAGACAAACATTATATCAGAGATTTTGTACTATTTAAATTTCATCGTCCATAACATTTTACAAGATCTTGTGTTATTTTTGTATCTTTTCAGGACGTTAGATTTTCAAAAGTTTGTGAATAATTCCAAGAATGAAATCTTCTGTTTGTACTAAGTACTAAGTAAGTTAATCCCTAACGCATTTAATATGAACACAAATCTATAGAACAACTTAACAGGAATTAGTAATATCTTATTTATTAAATAACTAAATTATAAATTTATTTACGTATTTTGCTTGTATTAATTTTATTTTATTAAACGATTGCCTTTAATTAATACCTTTAACATATATGGGTTTGATATCAAACGAATTTCACCTTTAATATAACAAAATAAATAGGTATATTGGAATAATTTTTAGTGCACTTAAAATATATTGGTGTTCTTTAAGTAGAACTTTTTTAATTTAATAATAATATTAATAATAATAATAGAATATTTTACATTTATTTATTTATTTATGTTTCAAACGAGTTATAATCTTATAAAATTAGAACAAAAACTGATCAAGAAGAAAGTTAAATTGTATGATCATAATTGAAAAAAAAAAGCTTATTTAAAGAAGTTATTTAGAACATTTAAAAATATATATTTATATTAAATTTTCACAAAAAGAGTGTTTAAAGACAATAAAATACATTAGTTAAACTGAAAATAGACTGAATTTTTTTGACTTTATAGTAATTAAACAACTGTCGCTATAAGATTGTACAAATAGATATATGTATTATGATATTTATGAAGTATATAATTTCAGTAAGTAGAGTAATATATATATATATATATATATATATATATATATATATATATATATATATATACAGGGTGATTTTGACATAATCTGCCAAACGAAAAGAGGTGATAGAACAGCCAATGGGGAGCATAAAACACCATGGAAACCCTGTCCTATCTCTAACCGTTAGATAGAAGAAAAATCTGTTTTTTTCAGTCCCGTCTAAAAAAACCCAAATTTGTGAGCTTCCTGAAAGACTTACACGCAAAATAAGTACATATTTGGAAAGAACAGAAAAAATCCTATCGGGTGACACCATTTACATCAGGATACCATAATTTGACGGCGAGCTACAAGCGCTAAAACTTTGGCGATGTTCAAAATCGAGTTATCGCCAAATTCTTTAACCTGCAATTCTGCAAACACCGTTCAAGCTACAATCGGTCATATTTACCAAAAACTTCTCCATTCCACAAGCTTTAGAATGAGCTCCCAATAAACCATATCGGTGTTCTAGTTCAGGAGAAATTTAGTCTTTTGTTTTAAAAACATTCATCACTGAACTCGACATTCGTCGAGAAGGAGACTCACGGTCGTTCCTGATTTCATGTCCATCTTCATCCCGCTGTTTTGTCAGATGCAAAAAAGAAAGTTGTAAAAGCGAACAAGAAAAGTAGCAGTTGTATTAAGTTTACAAACACAATTGAATGGAAACAAAAGAAGTATGACTTTTCGAACGTCTTTCACAAAGGAATATGCAAAAAAAAAAAAAAAAAGACGAAAGATGTATCTCACGTTTATGATTAAAGCACATATGCATTCGAAAATTTAGTTCCGCTGCTGAAATTGATCATCCCCACACCTGATACATGCCCTTGCCCGCTTACGAACGGAAACCACAGTAGTGATTAGCGAAAGCTCATCCCTCAGTTTTATTAGTGCATCATCGAGCCAGCTTCTTAAATCTTGCAAACTGGCAACTTCTGTGCGGTAAACTTCTTGCTTCAGGAAACCCCAAAATATAAGTCCAATGGAGTGAGATCTGGCGATCTAGGTGGCCAAGAAATTGATCCATTACGACCAATCCATCGCAGATACTGCTGAGTCAAGAAATCCCGAACGGCATTGGAAGCATGTCAGGGGCCCCATCGTGTTGGAAAATGATTTCCGCTCGTTGGGGTACAGAAATGACATCATGTAATCCTGGAAGATGATGTTCCAGAAACTCCAAATACGTATTGATTGTCAGATGACCTTAGAACACATGTGGACCTATCAAGCGATCACCAACCACTCCAAACCGAACATTTAAGCGGAATCGCGTCTGGAATGATGAGTTTCGTGTTACAACCCATACAGCACAGAATGTTTCAGTTATGTTGCAAAAAGCTTACAATCTTTCAAAAACGTAACACGTTTTAGTATGCTCTCTGATATCTTTCTGAAACATTCGCCCTTTTTGATTTTCTATCTGTTAAGTAATTGTAACGTTTCTGTTACTTATCTGATTTTTTGTTTAGATCGCAGACATTTCTACGTTTTTGAAACTAATCGGAAAGTAATCTGAACGGTTTTAAACGTTTCGGAATGTTTCATAATGTTTCAATGTTATATGATTGTTACGTTTCTGGAATATTTTGTGCTGTTAGGGAAATGGATTTTGTTGAGGGTAATGATGCCAGTTATGTAAATTTGACATGCCATCCCGAGTGAAAAGTGACTCATCTGTCCACAGTATCGTTCTAAGGATATGGTGTTAATCAATATCTCGCTCCAAAAGCCAGCGGCAGAATGTTACCCGCTTTTGGAAATCTAAGCGGCTTCATTCTTGTACCGGTGTGAAGAGGTATGGATGATACCGGTGTTTGCGCAAAACATTCATCACTTTACTTTGGGAGATTCCACTTTCTCTCGCAAGTATGCGTGAACTCATATTTGGATTTTCCTCCAC
Organism: Salticus scenicus; assembly: GCA_963930645.1. NCBI lineage: Eukaryota > Metazoa > Arthropoda > Arachnida > Araneae > Salticidae > Salticus > Salticus scenicus. The sequence goes on from OZ005656.1 coordinate 237,808,913, forward strand.
TTGGTCGAGTACGGACTCCTCAGCGGTGGCGGAGCGGCGACCATGGCCCCTTTCGTACACCCTACCGAAAGATCCACTCTCCCTAAACCTTCGATGAATTGCGGCAAATACAGAACGGTTGGGCGCACGACGATGTGGATAACATACACAGTACTCTTCTTCGGCTCTCCTAGCGTTACCATCGCAAAATCCATACACAAAATGCATATCCGCTTACTCTTCATTTGTAAAACTAGGCATATCTGTTTACAGGTTGGAAAGTATGACAATTTGATCCCTGTGATGACTTCAATTGAAAATAAAAGTCAGAAGGGTAAAGAAAAAGGGATAAAATTTCAATATTAATTTACAAAAGTAGAAGAAAAAAGTGCAACGGAAAAAGGACCAACTTGGTTAATTCGTACCAATGTACGAAAACATAAGTATGAACTAAGAGAGAGCAAGTAAATGTGACAGCAGCGTGAAAAGAATCGGCCGAGCTCAGGCAAAGTCTAGAAAATTCTAAAGCAAGAAGCAGCATTAAACATAAAGAAGCTGACGAGGTAATGATCTGTTAGAGAAGCCTTGCCCTGTAACTCGCCTTTTGTACCCGCGAGTGGGATGCGCGCGCAGGAAGGTTGGAATACATCTGTGTATCACTAAGAGTCCATATGCAGATAATCACGAATTTGCATACGTTCCATTTACTCACCATCGTTTCGTTTGCCGAATTTTAACGAACGCCGTTTTTAGTGATGTTTTGCAAACAAAAGGCTAAATTTCTCCTGATACAGGTTGGAGATAAAGAGGTAAGATAACGATGTTATGTAAACCTATGTTAAACAATTCAAATTAGGCTTCGGAAGAGTTTTATATGATAATTAATCCTGTGTGAGGGGGCTGCAGCCGTCCTCAACCCCCAGTTCCATTAATGCACCTACATTTATATAGAATTGAAGTCGGTTATTAAACAGTAATTTATTAAAATTATTATTTAAAAAAATATATTTTATGATAATGCAGACGATTTCCATATTAGAGAAGTAGTATAACACTAAATATCCAAAAAAAGTCCATTTTATTCTCAATAATAATAAAAATAAAAAAATCTGTTTTTTTTTTTTTTTTTTTCGTTAAAAGTTAAAAAAAAAAAAAAAAAAAAAAAAAAAAAAACACGAAAAATTTATTTTAAATTATCGCATATCGATGGTTCAACCATTCTTTTTAAACGTATTGGCGAGCTCTTTTGAAAGATACCCATCATGAAAATTTACTCCCCTCGAGGGGGTCTTCCCCCAGGGGGGGAGGCGAGGTCACTACAAACACAAAAAAAATTTCAACGTTGACTATCTCCATTACAAAAAATATATATTCGTTTCATTTGGCTTAGTGCAGTCTATAGACGTTAAACTCTACTTACCTGCAATTTCCCCCATAGACGTAATGTATTAGAATTCTCTTGATTGTCCCTGTACATGAACCATTTGCTTCATCTCAACGAAAAGCTTACTGTAGCATCCCTATATGATACACATTTAGAATACCAAGTTTGGAATGTCTGCTACTATTTGTTCTTGAGATATGCTGATAAGAGACAGACACACAAAGACACACACACATACACACACACACACAGACCAACCGCTAAAAAAATAATTTTCGTATTCAGGAGACCTCAAAACGTGTAAAAATAACAAAATCTCACTTTCGAAAATTTAACCCAAAAACAATACTTTCTCTACCTTATGTGTAAGAGAAACTAAAAATAGGATAAATAAATTTACTCACTAGTCAAATAAGTGATGAAACTGAGATTTTTCTTTCATGTCGCTTCGAAGACGATTGAATGTGCAGTACATTTATACGAGTACATACACTCCTCACTAATAAAATGAGAGCTCTGTACCTCTTTTTTTATGGCAATAAAAAGAATCTGAGTACCAACTAGCGCCGATCTCGCCTGCTTACAGAAAATACAAGTATATGTAAGTGACATATTCAAATACCTTTTGTTGTAGCCAACTTTTACCTTATAACGGATGCTGCATAAAAGATAAAAACATGTAAATCGAACACTACAAAGCAGCAGACATATGAAATCGTAAAATATGTAAAATGTCGTTAAAAAAAGTAATAGATTTAAATGGTTTTTTCTAAAGTGTCATTCGAATAACGCAATATATATATATATATATATATATATATATATATATATATATATATATATATATATATATATATATATTAAATAAAATAAGGAGATTTGATTTAAGTTGAAAGGAAAAATAAACTTTAAGATTTATAAAATCAAGGATTTATTATTGAAATCTTTTTTTTTTTTTTTTTTTTTTTTTTTTCGATATTATTTGCACTTACATAAAAATAATTCTGTCGATTTTAAAATACAATTATTTTACTTTAGTCATGAATTATGCGATATGGAGATTTCAAATAAAGAAGAAAACGCAGAAACTTTCAGGTTCATCCAAGTCAGCCTCATTGTTTTATGCCTCATTTGTTGTGCCCCATATCTTTCTAAATAAATATTTTAAGGTACTTGTTAAGTATGTAAAAGCATGGCAATTGATAACAAAACATCTTGTATACCATAAGCTTAAGTGCTCCGTACGATTTATTGTTAATTATAATTGTACCCCTACGTATAACAATGAATGCAATAAATACGACTAAATAACACAACACAGCATAATGATCCATATGTTGTGTTCTCCCTAAATTGGATTACGATCGCTTATATTTAACATTCCTTATGCTTTTTTTAGGTTTTAACAATGTCCATATATATGTTTTTAAGAAAATTTTCTAGAGCAAGCTGGCAGATGGCGTTAAATTAATGGAAAAAAAAATAACTAGGTCAATTTAGATGAGGAAATTAAGAGAAAACTTTTCCTGAAGGTAATTATTTTTCATTTCCACAACGATTTAACAGCGATCTAATTGTTGGAATATTCATTAAGAGGACGAGAATCCCCTCTCCAAATTAACTGAGATTTAAACTGAAATTTTCCATGGGAGTCTTTCTTTATTATGAGTTTTTATTTTTTATAAAAAAAGAAAATTAAAAAGAAATAAAAACATTTCAAATCCTTACTGTAACCCATTCGCAGCGGGGTTTCCTATCCCAGGAGCTGAAAATGTTCTCAGTAAATAAAAGTATAAATAAGTCCCAGTAAGAGTCTTTTTTTTTAGTTCCCCATCATACTATAGGTATGGGGAACTTAGTTAATCGTGAAAATTTTCGACCTCGGTTTTTTTACTTTTTTTACACGTTTTCCGGTGTGAGGAATCCGAATATGACAAAATTTGTATGGTGTCTGTCTGTAGGGTGTCTGTTAGTCTGTTAGTCCGTTAGTTTGTTAGACTGTGTACACGATATCTCAAGAAAAAACTGTCACAGAGAGGTCAGATCAGTTTTAAAATATTACTTTCGACACTGGCAAGAATCCTATTCATTTCCAACATTCGATTTTAAAAACTTCGTAAGTTATTAGAAATTTACGATTTTCTTAACATGGGAGAATAGGACAAAAATTCACTTAAACGTGCATTAAAGGAAACTTTTTACTGTAAAAATGTCAGACCAGTTTTAAAATATCCGTTTTGATGCCGGAATGAACATCGGTAACTATAAATATGCTACTTTGAAAATTTCGCAAGTTATTAGAAATTTACGAATTTCTTAACATGGCAGTATAGGGCAAAATTTCACATAAACGTCAATTTTGAGCGATATATTCATCGTAAAGATGTCAGACTACGTTTGAAATATTATTTTGGACACTGGCATGAATATTAATGACTATGAATTTTCCAATATAAAAATTTCGTAAGTTATTGGAAATTTACGAATTTCTTAACATGGCAGAATAGAGCAAAATTTCACATAAACGTCAATTTTGAGGGATATTTTCATCGTAAAGATGTCAAACCACTTTCGAAATATTATTTAGGTTACTGGAATGAATAACATAGACTATGATTTTTCCAATTTAAAAAATTCGTAAGTTATTTGGAATTTACGATTTACTTAACATGTCAGAATAAGGCAAAATTGAGCATAAAAATCCATTTTGAGGATCATAAATACATTAGACAACTTCAAAATTACATTTATGACGTTTTTTGAACATGATTGAATACAAATATTCTAATAGGAAAATTTAGTAAATTATTCGTAATTTACGATTTATCAACATAGCGAAATTGTAATTTTTTCATATAAATATGAATTTTGAGGATTATTGCATTGGAAATAGTAACATGAAACATAAACAACGGAATTGACTCTGATAAAATAAATTAATAGATTAGAATAAGATAAATATATCGGAGTGAACGATGGATAGCCTATTAGGCGGGGATTTCTTTCTGTCACTGTATCAAGCTTTGGTCAAATTCATTTTTTTAACATGATTATAATATGTCTCGCACTAGAAATTTATGAGACCATAAATCTGGTGGGGAACTGAGCAGAGTCCACCTATGCCAACTAGTTTTTTTTTTTTTTTTTTTTTTTTTTTTTTTTTTACATATTTTGGCTGATTTAGGAATAATAGCTGACTTTTACTAACATACTTAACATTGCATCATTTATTTAATGCATTTTGATATATTTTATGATTGTTAATGCTACAAACTGCGATATTTAGTTACCGAAAATTTACCAGGAATGCACCTCGGATTTTTGTGAAGTGTGATAACGGACGTATTTGAATATTGTTACAGCATACCTTTCACACAGATATTAAATTAAATAGATTCTCATAGTAAAAACGCATTTAAGAAATTACTGAAAAAAAAAATCTTTTACAGATAACCGAGTAAAATAAGACAATTTAAAAATGAATTGAGTTCCTCGCTCATCAATCCTACCATATGTAATATTGCCATGTCATTAAAACATGAATGTTCTCTAGAATACTTTAATTCCCCTGCAAAAAATAAGAGAATGAAATCCCTATTCTGAAAAAAAAAAATATTTATAAATTTATTGAATTTATGATTAAATACACTTGCATTTAACCGAAGTTATTTATTACTTATAAATATTCAATATTATTTATTATTAATTATTAATAATTAGTTAATTATTTCTTTTAGTTTAACATATTTACATAATGTCCATAATTAAATAACTTTCATTGAAAGCTGTCTACAATCAAAATCCTTTTTATACTATTTATGGAATTATGTGCAGGACGATTGTGATGTGATAGGAAATTTATTGACAGAGTAAAAGAAATTTCTTAAAACAGCGCTACTACATCTGTGTTGCCAGATTTAACGGCATTTTATTTACTAGTCACCAATAATTTTGAGAAGTGATGTTTGATATACATAATGGACGATTAATCGTCGATTATGTACAATAAATGTCACTTCTCAAAATTATTGGTGACTGTTGAATAAAAAAGATCTGGCAACACTGTGCTACATGTCATTGTTTTCTATTTAAATATACATTTACGGCTGGTTTATTAGTTAAATTTCACAACATTTCTTTTTTCTACTGTTTATACAAGTGCAGTATCTCACACTCATTAAAATACATAATCCTTAATGTTTAGTACGTTCTGAAAAACTGTAGAAAAGAACGTGTGATCATCTGTAGTCTTTGTAATTCGTGGTCTTCCCGATTTAATGAACTCAATTCTATTTATAAAGTTCTATCGCATTTATATTCCCCATGTTACTCTTCAATTCAGGGGTGTTTTAAATATCTGGCAAGTCGTAAATATCCAAGAATTGTACCTGAATATAAAGACACCAGTTCACGACATGTTCTTAACATTTTTTAGAATGCGATCGAGATCAGATGAATCCAGATAGTAGATTATTAAGATGGCAGTCATGTTTAATATGTGCTGTTGTAGTAAACTTTGTAAACTATAGTTAATTTATGATAAATATGTAATTACTAAAAACGCCCTCTGTTGGCGAATTTTTGTGTAAATTTGTTTTCTATTTACTTAAAAAATGTCCATTTCCTTCATTCTATCCTTTGTTAGATATTGTCCATATTTTATTTTATTCTCTGTTAGATATTGTCCATGTTTTATTTATTTCTCTCATTTTTATATTTTAACTCACGTGATGTATTTTTGTTATTGTAAAAAAAAAAAAAAAAAAGATTATTGAGATGATGCTCGTGAGCGTGCATCTAGTTTGTTTTTTCTGAGTATTCAAATTTTTCAATGGAATAAAAGCAGCAAATTGATTTGTTGCTAGAATTTATTTAGTTTTTTAGAAAGCTTAGAAGTTTAAAATAACTTCTTCTGTATGCTTTAAATTTATTTGGCGTCCGCGATTATATCTAGTAAGCTAGAGAGTTAAAATAACTTTCTTTTTGTACGCTTAAATAACATTTTGTGACGTCTACGCGACAGGACGAAGTAAAACAATATGTTTCAAGTAATTAAAGGTTTTAGAAAAGCCGATCTGAAGTTTGTAGCGGAAGAGCTTGGCGAAATAATTCCTCCTGAATGTACTATTGCTACTTTAAAGGAAATTATCTTGAATAGCAACGAATATAAAAATGATCCCACTTTTGTGCAAGAAATTTTATCAACGGCTGTTGTTGAGAGGTAAGAAAGAGAAAAATTGAAACTAGAGCAAGAAAAAGATCTACAGCAACAAAAATTTAAATTTGAACAAGAGGAGAAACTTAAGCTTGAACAACAAAGACTTAAACTTGAACAATAAGGAAAAATTCAATTAGAAAAGCTTAATCAAGAATTCGAGATAAAGAAGATGGAATTAGACCAACAGTTGGGATTGGTTAGAATGCAGTCCCAGGCACACATTCAGGGGGAGTCAATTTTAACTGTTAGTGAAAATAATTCATCTAGAAGAAAAATTTCCTTACCCAAGTTACAATTCCGACAATTTGATGGGGATTTAAAAGAATGGCTACCATTCTGGAGTCAGTTTGAGCAGATAGATAAAGATAACGATATTCCTCCAGAAAACAAATTCCAGAACCTGATTCAAGCAACGGTCGCTGGTTCCAGAGCACGAGAAGTTGTAGACAGTTTTCCGCCAACTGGCGCCAACTATGCCAAAGTTATAGAGAGTCTAAAAGCTCGTTATGGAAGAGATGATCTTCTAGTTGAAGTGTACGTTAGAGAATTATTAAAATTAATTACAGTTGCTCATACAAGAGAAAAAATTTCTCTTACTTCATTGTACGATAAACTTGAATCATATTTAAGGGCTCTTGAAACGTTGGGTGTCACTACTGATAAATGCGCTTCTATATTATATCCTATGGTAGAATCCTGTTTTCCAGCTGAATTTTTGAAAGCTTGGAATAGAAGTAACATTGTTGCTACTAGTTCTGATGCGAAAGAACGATTGGACAATTTGATGCAATTTCTCAAATGTGAAGTTGAAGGAGATGAAAGAATAAATTTGGCGGTCGCCGGTTTTGGTCTGGCAAGGAAAAATGATGACCGAAATTATAGAAAAAGAAGGACTTATACTGATGTTGTTAAGCCTATACCCACTGCCTCTACTTTATTAACGACTTCTTTTAAACAGGATCTAAAGAAAAATTGTGTGTTTTGTGATGGAAAGCATATGAGTTCAGACTGTTTTACGGCACGAAAGATGAGTTTTAATGAGAAACAGAATGTTCTAAAGGATAAGAAGTGCTGCTTCCTCTGTTTGGGGTCAGGTCACACTACCAAACAGTGTAAAGCTGTCCTGAAGTGATTTATCTGAGATAGAAAACATTCCACCGTGATGTGCCAAAGTCTTGATAAAGGCAAAACAAATGAAAGAGAAGAGAAAGAAAAGTCAAATGAAAGTGAAGTAAATATGGCAAATTTCAATAAAAATCCAAGGGTATTTCTTCAAACTCTCAAAGCAAAAGTCGTCTCTGATAATAAAGAAAAGGATATTCGTCTAATTTTAGATACTGGTTCACAAAGATCGTATATTTTGAATAAATTAGCAGAAGAAATGAAATATGCAGCCATTAAAAAAGAAAAGGTTGTACATTCACTTTTTGGCGGAGTCTCAACCAAAGAATATGAACATAGCTTTTATAAAATAAGATTAAGAGATTTGACAGGGAAATTCAGATGCAATTTTGAGGTTTTGGTTCAAAATATTATATGTGAAAATGTTAAACCTGTGGGAAAAGGTTCTTGGCTGAAAGAATTGGCCGAGAAAGACATTGTTTCGACAGATGTTGGCGATGCAGATGAATCTATTCAAGTACTGATTGGAGCTGATATAATCGGTAAACTATTGACAGGTCGAAGAGAAGTGTTGTCTTCTGGGCTAGTTGCAATGGAAACACTTTTTGGCTGGACATTAATGGGAAAAGTTCCTCAAGAAAGTTCATCTAAAGAAAATTTAGCGCTATCAGTTACTTCCATGTTTGTAAAAGAAGCAGAAATTTCCGACTTATGGAGATTAGATTTACTTGGAATAAGTGATCCAATCGAAAAGCTATCTAAGATGGAAATAGATCGTCAAGTGAAAGAACACTTTCTACATACAGTAACACGGAATAAAGACGGTCGTTATGAAATATCCATGCCATGGGCTGAAGATAAACCACCTTTACCTGATAATTTGTGTTTAGCCAAGAAAAGGTTAACCAATGTCACACAAAAACTACTTGCGAGTAATATTTATGAAAAATGTGAGGAAGTACTTTTAGGATGGCTTGGCGACAAAATTATTGAAGAGGTCCCTGAATGTGAAAGGTCCTTTTATGGACACTACTTACCTCATCGACCAGTTATAAAGGAGAATAGCACAACTCCAATTCGTCCAGTATTTGACGCATCAGCAAGAATCCAAAACCATCCATCTTTGAATCAATGTCTACACTGCGGTCCAAATCTCATTGAATTAATTCCTGACATACTTTTGCGATTTAGAGAAAATAAATTCGGTGTCTTAGCTGATATCAAGAAAGCGTTTTTGCAAATAAGCATCCGGAAAGAAGATCGGGATTTTTTACGTTTCCTCTGGTGGAGCAATCCAGAACAAAGTGAGCTTAGAATATTTCGTCATGCTAGAGTCGTTTTTGGAGTCAAGAGTTCACCTTTTTTGCTAGCTTCAGTAATAGAATACCATATTAAAAATGATGAAGAATACGACCCAGAACTTAAGCAAAGATTGTTGAGAAGCTTCTATGTTGACAATGTTGTTACGAGTGTCCGTACAGAGGAAGAGTTAAAGAGATTTATTACTTGCTCTAAAAACCTAATGTCTAAAGGCGGATTCGACCTAAGAGGATGGGAACATACAGAAGAGAGAAAGGACACGGAACACGGTAAAGAAGCTGTTGTACTTGGATTACACTGGAACAGATTTTCGGACATTTTAAAGGTCAATGTATCCAGGACGAAAGATGTAAATCTGGAGAAAATAACAAAACGTACTATGTTATCAGTGGCACATAAAGTTTTTGATCCAATTGGTTTTACTTCACCAGTCATGATGTGCCCCAAGTTGATGTTACAGAAAACCTGGAAAATTGGTTTAACCTGGGATGAAGAAATTACCGGGGATCTAAAAAACGAGTTTATCGGATAGTTTCGTGAATTAAATATATTGGAAGAAATTGAGATTCCGCGATACATTCAAGTCACTCCAGATAATTTAAAAAAATGTACTCTTCATACATTTTGTGATGCTAGTAATCAGGGTTATGCTGCTGTTGTATTTTTGAGAATAGAAAAAGCTGATCAAGTGAAATTATTCCTTCTGGCTGCCAAATCCCGCATCAGTCCTTTAAAGTGCCCAACTATACCTCGAATGGAGCTTTTAGCGGCTTTGATTGGTGCTAGATTATCGAAATCAGTAACAGATGCATTCAGTTGGGAAAATATGGAAAGATATTTTTGGAGTGATTCCACGACAGTTCTTGCATGGATAATCAGAGAAGAGAACTGGTCAGTTTTCGTCAGGAACCGAGTTCAAGAAATCAGGAGTTTGACTGATCCTTCTTTATGGAAATATATTCCCAGTGAAATTAACCCATCGGATCTACCCTCTAGAGGTTGTAAAGCCAAACAACTTGTCTCTCTCAAATGGTGGGAGCGGACAATAAAAAAAGGATGCACTGGCCATTAGGACGCATCATAGAGCTTATTCATGGCAAAGATGGAAAAGTGCGCCTCGTAAAGTTACAAACATCTCATTCAGAGATACTTCGACCAATACAAAGAATCTCTCCTCTAGAAGTATCATCTAGTGACGGTGCTGAAAATACGTTTCCTAATCCAGCTGTGAAGGAAGCACAAATTGAAAAGCCTTTGGAGGATAAGTCCTGCAGGGAAATTAGAAAGACTAGATCTGGAAGACTAATTAAAATGCCAGATAGACTGATTTTATGAAGTTTATGAAATCTTCTAGAGATGTCAAAATGTAGAGTTTTGATTATAAGATATAATCAAAAGGTGGGAGGATGTTAGATATTGTCCATGTTTTATTTTATTCTCTGTTAGATATTGTCCATGTTTTATTTATTTCTCTCATTTTTATATTTTAACTCACGTGATGTATTTTTGTTATTGTAAAAAAAAAAAAAAAAAAAGTTTATTGAGATGATGCTCGTGAGCGTGCATCTAGTTTGTTATTTCTGAGCATTCAAATTTTTCAATGGAATAAAAGCAGCAAATAGATTTTGTTGTTAGAATTTATTTAGTTTTTTAGAAAGCTTAGAAGTTTAAAATAACTTCTTCTGTATGCTTTAAATTTATTTGGCGTCCGCGATTATATCTAGTAAGCTAGAGAGTTAAAATAACTTTCTTTTTGTACGCTTAAATAACATCCTTCGCAAAATTACACAATTCACTCAACGATAATTTTGGCTGCAGACAGCATTAAATATGGTTCATTTGGACATAATTTATATATATAGTGTTATTTTCCATCTAAAATTTAGATATGTTTGGAAAGAAATTCATACACACACACACACTTACACACACACATATATATATATATAGGAATATATAAATGTAGAAATATATAAACAAATGAATAAAATTAAACCACAAAAAACACTGAGATCTTCATCAGGGAGGCCCATCAATTCATTTAAAAAATATACAATACAATAAAGAATTACTAAATGTAAACAAGAAAGTATAAAATAAAATAAGAATACAACCCTTCATCTGGAAAACAAATTAACTTCGGCCGACGGGGCGACTCGTCGGTACTTCAATATCGCCCTTGAAGGAGGAAAACTCTAGAAACTCACAGTTAAAAATTGGGACGGGTAACAGTTAATTTGCAAGGTACATTTTAAGTCTTCAAGAGCATATTTTAATTCTTCTTCATTATTGCAAATAGTACGAATTCTTTTAAGTTGTGCGAACATAATGTTTTTTTAAAACTTTCCTACTGATATTTAAAAACCAATTAGTAAGACAATTAACTTTAAAATTAAAATCTTTTCTTTTATCATATAATCCAATGAGCCATGTATCTTCATTTCTCTTTATATTTAAATCTAGAAAAGAAATTTTATCTAGATTATTTTATCTAGAAATATTATCACATTTAATAACTTATAAACTTAAGAGGGCAGCCTTCATAAATATTCTAACTTTAAATAGATAACCACAATTAATTTCAACTACTTCATTTAACTCTTTTACTACTCACGACTTAGTAATCTTTCGATAGCAGAAGGATTCCCTTACCCGCTATACTACTCGACTTACTATCCCCTACTATAGCCGCTAACAACTAACTTCCTTCTAAGCAGCTACCTACTAACCTCTAGCCGCTAACAGCTAACCTTTAACTCTCTAACTAACTTTCTACTAACTCACTTCCAAAAACAATCTTCCTTCTCCTTTTATACAATTCACTTTCCAAAATATTAGCATAATGTGAATTACAGTTTCGTTTATCATTTATCATAGGAACTAACTATATTAATCAACTGAATCCTAAATTCTTCATATTCACGTGTTGTTCATAAAGTTCGAACTTCGTTTGTAGCGTTACGTAAACTTTCCTATACCTCACAGTTTTCCTAAATCCATGGTACAAACAGTTTTTCGATACGACAATTATTTTTTTAATTAACCAAAGTATGAAATTTAGGTGACAACATTTCAGTCATTTTAAAAAGTACGAGGCTCGTTACAAATTCGGTGCCTAATGAAAGAGGCGATTTTTCTGAATCCAAAGGTACAATCTTGTTTTTGATACGACAGTTAAATATTTTAAAATAACCAAAAATATGCAATTTAGGTGGAAACACTTCATTTTAATTCATTTCAGTCATTTTAAAAAGTACGAGGCCCAGTTTTACGGTCAAAAAATGAGATAAAATGTAACTTGAAAATTAAATTGAAAATTTAAAAATGTAAAGAAAAAAAATTGCAGATTGAAATTAATAGCCCTCAATACTAAACTAAATTCTGTCTTTGACAAAATTTTTAATTTTTATTGATTAGTTTTTTATTCTTATTATTTTATCATGAATATTTATTTTAATATTTCTACAATTTTACTTGAGTTTGGCTGTGTGTTCCATTCAAATTAGACTTGATTCAAAGATAAATATGAAATTCTGCTTTTAATTGCAGTTTTAGAGACCTCCATCATTAAATGAGATATAATCATTTTACGTCATGATTTCTCAATTCGAAATTTCACAAAACACCATTACCAAAATAATGAAATTTAAACTGAATTAATTGTTAGAGATATTGCCAGGTATGATTACTTACAGTTTCATGCTGAGATATTTTAATTGTAACGCTAATGAATTTCATTAATTGTATACATTTTAGATGTCCATCAAAGTTATGTATAAATTTAAATATGCACATGAAAATTAAGAAATAACTTATTTACAAAAATAGGGAAAAAAATCCGTTCGTTTAAATGCTTGTGAAATTATTTTCTTATAATTTTTTTGTAATACTATTTTTAATCACGATTCTTCGTTCTGTATTAGTTAAAAGTTTTCAACATATTTCAAATAAATATTGTAAATTTTAACTGTTTATAAATTAACATATTAATGTTGAAAAAATTCTAAAAACAAAAGTTTCTGTTTGACATTGTCTTAACATTCGAGTCTTTCGATGTCTTTAGCTTAATTAGGTTTCATACATGTATTGACTGGTATTAATTGATTTTCTTGGTTTTTTTACACTTGTGATTGCGAGATTTCGTTCTGTATACTTTAACTGTCCTCCACCTTTTATTTCCATGAAGATCCATTGCAATGTATAAAGAAAAGGAAAGAAAAAAAACGCACATGTTTAAGTGTAAAAAACAAGAATTCAATTTATACATGTCAAAATATTTACACTGTTCTTCAAGACAAAGGTATAAGGAATTGAGATATATGACATGTAACTAAAATCACCTGTTAGAATTAAAAGTTCCTCAAATTTACTGTCTAGATAGCATAAATATTACATTAATTTAAATATTATGTAACTAGGTAAACCATAATTTTCAAAATAAAATTTTTGCCTTAATATAATCATGTCCCTCCCAAAACACAGATACAATTAGTTGCTTAATTATACTCATTATAGTTCAGTTGTAGATACGTCGGTAAATTGTAAAATGTGTCAGTGATACAGGTGCCAAAGGATGACGTTGAATGTAAAGGAGAAATAATATTTTATTCTAATTAAACTAGATCAAAATAAGCGCAAGGGATAGCATGACAAGCCATTAAAAAATGTGTCTACTGCAAGTTATATAATATTAAATAAAATCTTTGAAATAAAAAAAAATAACTTTTTTTTTTTAAGTTAAAACTTATTTAAATTTTGAAAGTAAAAAAATTTAGTGCATATTTACATTACTTTAACTTTGAGTCATATGACATAAAAGACTGTAAAAGTATGATATCTAAACACGTATGCTATTAGATATAATTTTACGAGAACAAAAACAATGCTTTTACATCCTTTATACATATTTCAATTAATAAATACATAAAATCTAATTTTGTTAATTAGCATTTCCGTTAAAAATAAAATATCCATTAAAAAAAAAAAAAAAAAAAAAAAAAAAAACCTCATTATTACTACAAATTTTTCACAATCAGAGGAAATTTAAACTTTTTGAATTTCGAAGCTATTTTAAAAATAAATTCGGATATATTCCTATCAAAATAAAACTAGATTCCACTCCCAAATTGTGAAGGATGCAGCAAAGGATATGAATATTTAAGTATAGTAATCAATATTTACAAATTTAGATTATGTTTAATCATCTTTAGAAGTATAGTTTTTATTTTCCATTTTTGAAACAAAGAAATGTATTTCAGGCATATTCTGTTTAATTACTTAAGATTATTTTTTGAAGATATTTGCCCCAAACACTATGCATATCACCTCATCATCTATATAATATTTAATTAACGTGGAACAGTTACGATTTTTTTATAGAAACAATATGATAGTGGATTAATAAAACATGCAAAGATAATAAATATTACATAAGCAGTATTTAAGCACGCGGACTGACTCAGTTCATTGAACTAATAAAAAAAAAAAAAAAAAAAAAAAAAAAAAAGTGGCGATATTTATCTGATGAGATTGTTTTAGAGAAAAATCTACTTTTTAAAGTTACATGTTTACAACCATTGCAAACATCATTTTAAACCTAGCAGAACTTAAAAGATAGAAATAAAATATGAACTTTTGTCATTACTTGACTAAATAATAACATAATAAAAAGTATAAAAAAATTGTTTTTTTTTTTTTTTTTTTTTTTTTTTTTTTAAACAAAAAATTACGCCAAAAAGAATAAATAACAATAAATAAATAAATAAATAAAAATAAAAGGCAACGCCCACACGGCAGCAAAAAATAAAAGTCGCCATAGGGGTCCTATTCTAAAGCTGTACTGCCTGGTGATATATGAAAATTTCCTCAAACATGAATTTTATTTTGAAAATTTTCTTTGGATGATTTTGTTTAACTATCTTTAGCGTTTCATCCCACAAAAGCTAATGGTAAATTGACCTCTGATAAATTCAAATTCAAATTGGATGATGAAATTAGTATAATGCTTAGAAATTTCAATTTTTAAAGATAAAGAAAGGAAGAAAGAAATTGCAAAAATTTCTCACGGGTTTGCTAGTGAATGATGAATAATGATGATTAATTTGATAATTAATGATGATTTTGTGTAGTGGTACGAAAAAAATATTTTGACACTAAAAACAGTAAAATATATTTACTTTTTATGTTTATTATATTTTTATAAGATTTATGGGATATTCTTGAGATATTATATGTACTAATTATACCTGACGATCGTGAAAAATGTCAAGCCAAATAATCAAATCACTCAATAAAATCTTTTCTGTAATAAAAACGGCTACCTGTAGCGTCTAGTGAGTTGTAGTGAAATTAAAGTGAGTTACATAAGTTCTATTTGGAAAATTATCTTCGACATTTCTTCTGTAAATTTCATTTTATATGCTTTTTAAACTAATATTACTTTATAATAGCATCAGTAAGTAAAAGCTTAAAGTAAATGTAATTTATATATATTTACTTAAAATTATATATATATATATATATTACTTTTTTCTTTAACGAATGGAAAAATATGTACAAACCACATTAACTTTCTCAACCGTAAAACATTATACAAGAAATACACTATATTTCCATAAATGAAAAAACACTTTCGATTTTAGACTTTTTTAAAATATCTCAAAAAGTACTAAATAAATCATCTTCAAGAATGTAGAAAACATGTTATACCTCATGTACTTCAGTTAAAAAATTGCGCCAAAAGTGAAAAGAGAACCAGTAAAAAAATAAAGAAAAATGAAAGCATTTGGCATTACCCTGTAATATGTATTGCTTGAAATACGATCAGGCTGCACCATGTCATTATGGGGCTCTTTTTTTTTACTTTCTCTTACCCATAAGGTAGAGAAAGTATTGTTTTTTGGTCAAATTCTCGAACGCAATTTTTTGTTATATTTACATGTTCTGAGGTCCCTGAATACGAAAATCATGTTTTTAGCAAATGGTCAGTGTGCATGTTTGTGTGTCTGTGTGTCTTTGTGTCTCTGTGTGTGTCTGTATGTGTGTCTCTGTGTGTGTGTGTGTGTGTGTGTGTCTTGTGTGTCTGTGTGTGTGCGTGTGTGTGTCTATTATAAGCATATCTCAAGAACAAATAGTAGCAGACATTCCAACTTGGTATTCTAAATGTGTATCATGTAGGGATGCTACAGTAAGCTTTTCGTTAAGATCAAGCAAATGGTTCGTGTACAGGGACAATCAAGAGAATTCTAATACATTACGTCTATGGGGGAAATTGCAAGTAAGTAGAGTTTAACGTCTACAGACTGCACTAAACCAAACGAAACGAATATATATATTTTTGTAATGGAGATAGTCAACTGGGAATAACAAAATTGTGTATGTTGGAGCCTCGCTTTCCCCCCCCCCCCCTGGGGGGAGTCCCCCCTCGAGAGGAGTAAATTTTCATGATGGGTATCTTTGAAAAGAGCTCGCCAATACCTTTAAAACGAATGGTTCAACCATCGATCTGCGATAATTTAACACAAAGTTATGGATTTTTTTTTTTTACTTTTAATGAGAAAAAAAAAAAAAAAAAAACTTAGGAAAAAAAATCGTTTTTTTTTTTTTTTTTTTTTTTAAATATTGAGAATAAAATGGACTTTGTTTTTAGATTTGGTTTTATACTACTTCTCTAATATGGAAATTGTCTGCATTATCATAAAAGATAATTTTTTTAAATGATAATTTTAGTAAGTTATTTTTTAAAAACAGAATTATTTGTTAATAACCGAATTAAATTCTATATTAATATAGGTGCATTAATGAAATGAGGGGTTTAGGGGGGCAGTAGCCCCCTCACACAGAACGAATTATCATATAAAACTCTCCCGAAGCCTAATTTGAATTGTTTAACATAGGTTTATATAACATCGTTATCTTACCTCTTAATCTCCAACCTGTATTTATAGCATTAAATTTCAGGGTAAGAGAAAGTCGTGTGAGTGACACACCAGATTATTTTCTTTATAAAGTCTCTACCGCATGTAATCAGGGAGATATAAAAGTTACTTTAAAAAATTGTCACAAAAATTTCACTTGTTTTAGCTGTAACACGGAAGGTATTAAAACCAGTGCAAAGCTATTTTCTGGAAAATCGGCATACAATATTAGACACAGAATACTGGAATCAGAATAATAATAAAAAAATAATATCTAATGAAATGTAGGCATTTTTACTAAATAATTTTCAACTGAGCATGTGTAAGATTTAGCGAAATTTAAATTGCCAAGTTAATAGCCAAATACATTGAGCTTCTTATATAAAGAACCCAAACAAGTATCATGTAAACTAAATAAAATTACGCAATAGAATAAACTGCTATTCAGTTCCGCTGGAAGAATATCTGAACTATAAGGGGTTTTACTTTTTTTTTTTTTTTTTTTTTCTTGATTCAGTGAAGTTTTCTAAGATTGTAAATAAATATTTGGAAAACACCATTACAATACCTTATTTTTGGGAACAGCTTAAATTAAGATCATCATATGACGTAGAAATTTTTTGAGTTTCCACGATAGTTGTTTGAGGTTTTTATATAACTAGCTCAATACATTTGGCTATTAAATTATGTAATTAAAATTTAGCTAAATCTTACGCATGCGCAGTTAGAAATTATTTAGTAAAAACACTCTTTTTTTATATATATATTATGTGTATATATATATATATATCATTCCGATAGCAGTATGCTGTGTCTAATATTACATGTCTAATTTCCTGAAAACAGCTTTGAACTTGGCTTAATACCTGGTGTGTTATAGCTAAAAATGTGAAAATGTTTTTTTTTTGTCATTTTTAAAGAGATCTTTATATCTCCCTGTTCTCATGCGGTAGAGGACTAAACATTTAACCCCTTCAGGGGCAATGAATTTAAGTTAATTTAAAATCAAATCCCACCAGAGTCTGAGATCAAAATTAGAAGAAAAGTAATAAATGAATGTTTTCGGGTAAGGTAAAAAAGTAAATTTTTTTATAAAATTTTTAGGATGAATTTTTGCAGTTGAGAACGGAAATTAGGTGGTTAAAATATATACCACCGCCCTTTAATGGGTTAAATAGGTAATGAGAAAGAGAACTGTAATCACACACTACAGCCAGATCGCATTTCAAGCATTGCTTTTTACTGATTGATGCCAAACACTTGCATTTTTCTTTAATTTTTTACTGGCCCCCCTATCACTTTCGGTGCAAAAAGTTTACTAAACTTCATGAGGAATACCATGTATTTTCTATTCCTGAAGATTAAAAATGATTTGTTTAGTAGTTTTTGAGATATTTTTAAAAACGTCTGAAATCGAAAGTGTCCGGTCATTTATGGAAAGGTAATGTAATATTCCCCTTTGATTTGCTGCAAAACTAAAATCTGAGCGTCAGTATTACAAATCCGTAGTTAATATCATTTACGCTGATCATTAATTTCAGGTTTCAAAGATATAAATCATTTAGTGATCGTAAAATATAATTGTGCTGATGTGTACAGAAGTGACTAATGGAAATGAGATTATAAAGATTATTAATGAACATTGCTTGAGGGGAACGGCAGCGATATTTAATAAATTATTTCATGAAACTTTTACATATTTAAAGAGATGTCATTGTGGTTTTAATTTTCACAACGTTTAATATATTCCCTACTTTGTGAAAAAAAAAAAAAAAAAAAAAAAAAAAAATCCATATATTTTACATAAATAAAGTTATGGAGGGATAAATATTTATGTAAAGCAAATAATAATAATAATAATAATAATAAATGTGTCTAAATTTAAATAAGATTCTAAGTAATGTTAATTAAATATTTCTCCAAAGTAATATGCTAACTGCTTTATTTTTGTAAATTAAACATTGTAAAATGGATCTCAGTATTATGTTTAATGTACACCGTTAAAAATGGTTTATTAAAAATGAGCAAAATTGGCTCAAAATTGCTTCGAAACATTATATACATAAAGTTTGATAGAATTGAGTAGAAGGCTGATTTATTACCAACTATGAGAAAAATACAAGAGCCGGGAATCGAACTCGGGCCATTCCGCTAACACATAGTAGGTAAAAAATCAGCCTTCTACTCCATTCTATCAAAAATGAATTTTAAAGGTTGTGAAAAATGTCTAAATATATACTTAGATTTGAAATTTCCATGTACATAAATCCCCCTGTGAAATTCCCATGTGAATATATTCACATGCTCAAAAAGGGGGTTGATAACTAATAATCCCAATATCCCCGTTTTTAAGCATGTCAATATACTCAAAAGTGAGGGCATGTTTTTTAAAATTTAAGTATATCTTGTTTCGGAGCTATTTTGAGGCAGTTTTGCTCATTTTCGAAAAATCATTTTAACGGTGTAGAATAAATAAAAAAATAAAAATAGTTTAGAGAATTTTAGGATTTTCAACAACTCATTGAAAATAATTTTTAAAAAATACCTAAAATCCATAACATTATATATATATATATAATGAAACATATAATTCATTCGTGGAAGTGTTTTATTAAATAAAACATATAACTTGAATGAGAAAGTTAAAAGAGCTATCGTATTTTCTAATCAGAAAAACAAACTCCACACATGACACTGTAGTCCATACAGTGTCATGTGTGGAGTTTGTTTTTCTAAATATTGTGTGATAACAATAATTTAATTTTGTGGAGTGTATTCTTTATCAAAAATATAAAATGTATGATTTTTATTTATTTATTTATATTTTATTTTATTTTATTTTTAAGAATCATTCTTTAAAATAATTTAATATTAAATATATATATGTATATAATTTAAGCTTATCTCTAAAATTAAAATTGTTTCATATGATAGATTACCCATCATTATATATATATATATATATATATATATTATAAAAATAAACGATATAATTGGACAAAAAAACGTCATTAGCTAAAGTGTACTAAAAAACAGTTGCATTAACATGTCATTTCTTTTCCTTTCTTGATAGCCAGATCTGTTACGACCTTATTCCTATCTTTGTTATTATTATCCGTAAGCTGAAAACAATTACTCTTAATGTAAAGTTAATGTGATAAGATATTTTTCAGTTTCTAATACGCAGTGAAATATTTGTTTTCAAAATTAAGCATTTTTAAATGAAATGAAGTAAAAAAAGAAAAAAAAAATCCTGGTTCAAAAAATATGAAAATAATTAAGTCATATTAATTAATTATCTTTAATGAAAAGACTTTATGATTACTCGCGCACTCTTTAAATTTTAATAGATTGCAATTCATTCATATGAGAAAAAAATAATTTGACAATAATATAATATTTTATCAAAACAGAACGGTGCAATAATTTATGATAAATATTATTATAATTATATTTTAAATGAATACAATTTATGTATTTTGATAGAAAAATAGAGGATACAATTAATAATCTAAAATTGCAATTCCACATGCAGAAGTTTATAATTGCGGCTTTATAAACATCTTATATATTCTGTAGAAATCTGCAAATCAATTCTTTTGTGAAAATTTTTCAGTGCTAGTCAGTAAACAAAATTTGCCATTTGCAGTAAATTTTGTATTGACCCTTTTTCGAAGAACTGAATTTCGGAATGTTTCAGATAATAAAATATTATAAATTAATCAAATGAACCTCACTTGTTGTCATAACCGCATGAAATTCGGTTTGTGGTTACAAAGAAGAATATGTTTATAATAGGGGGATTTTAAAAGCAATTTCCCTCTTTTCAGTATTGGAAAACGTATTTATGCAATGCAAAGTGTGACAAATTTTAAAATCTACTAAATATTTATATATAGAATAAGAGTTTGATGTATTCTTTTAACATAATAATCCAAGCAAGTTCTTGGAATTGATTATATCTATTTACTTTTTATAAAAGTATACAACAAATGAAATATTAATAAATATGCATACTATTTTTTGTAAATTGAATACGAAACATAACTATAACATATAAACAAAATAGAAAACTTTCAAAGCTGTTTCTTTGTAAAATGTTAAAATGGAAAACACCATGAAAGCAAAATTGAATTTGCTAGTAAAAATCAATGCTTATGTTTTTAAATGTACAATGTGGGTCTAAAATATAGAAATATGCTTAAATATATTGTAGTTGAAGTACACAGAAATATTCAAAGTAGATGCAAATAAGATTTTTGTAGTTTAACATTTAATAATAACAATCTGTGTTTCAAAATAGAAAAAAAAATAACATACCAAAATTTTAAATGTTAACATAAAGCATATTATGTCTATATGTACAGAAAAGCACGATTGATAAAATTCTTTTCATGAACTTAAAGAATTAGTAAATTCCATTCAGAATATTGATAAAATCCATGTTATCATGACTTTTTAATATATTATTAAATATTATATATCATTTTCAAAAAGTTACATATTTCATTAAAATCTTTCAAATACATACAGTAGTGATTACTGTCCGTATGAGACGTTTTTAACCGGCTGCATTCTTGCTGTAGACTTCGATTTTAAATGTAAAAGAAATAACGCATTTTTCATGAATACAAATGCGGGATATATGGTATTAACCTCTCGGTGTATAGTGAAAATAGTTTTTCTAAAAGTTCACTTAAGAGTAAGATTATAAATGCTTTAGTATAAGACATAAATGGAACAAATATATGACAGGCGTTGGAACTGCAGTGAACCTGCACATAATTGTTCGTAGCTGAACCACAAATGCATTTTTAAGAACGTATTTTGTACACTAGAGACTCAATTTACATTCTTATATTTTTATTCTTAATTTACATATTTTTAGTTAATTTACAATTTGCATTATTATATTTTATATATTATATTTTTTTATGAATGTCAAACAATATATTTGAATTTGTACTGTTAAAAAAAACAAAAAAAAAAAACAATAATTAATATTTTTATTTTTAATTAAAAGAAGATAAATAGTTTAATATATTTTATTATATAATGTTAAATATTCTCACTTCTTAGAATTTAATTGTATATAATACTCTATTTGTGAAAATGAAGAACAATTCATTTTTTTTTTATTACGTTAAAAAATTCTGTTAAAGTTATAAATTAGTTTAATTTAGATTATCATTTTCTATAGTAATTTCAAGACAGGTTAAATTTTAAACAATTTTCTTTGCATAATATGTTATATTTAGAAATAAAAAAATAAACATAATTTAAATGTATTCAGATATAGTTTTATTATTTTTGTCCGTTTTCATTATACATGTTTTAACCTTCACGTTTCCATAGAAATGTATAAATACCAAAATGGAGTTATTTTCAGATGAAAACATGCTTTAATTCCTAGAGATTGAAGTATGGCTCTAGTATGGTTTCATACTTTCTGTGTAAACATCTATTTCGTAAAATTCAGAACATAAACTTTTAAAGAAAAAAATATTCTTCGACAGATTCAATGATCATTTAAAAAATTAACTTTTAATATTTACTTTATTTTAATCTACAGCTCATTAAAACGAATACAAATTTAACAGAACATATGCTATTTCATACCCCGAAAGTACAAGAAAAATAAATTGGTAGAAAGTTATCTAGGCTAACATAATATATATATATATATATATATATATATATATATATATTGTAATAATAAATTTATGTATAGTTGAATTGTAATGACTACTTAAAATCAAACTTTTCAAACAGAAACAAAAACTGTATTAACGAAGTTGCAACTAACTGCAACAAGTACAATTTTTTATAGTTTTAAAAAATTGCATAAAATCACAGGAAAACCTTCACAATATTCGGATTTATGATATTTTAAATTTGTGTTTTAATATTATATTGTCAATATTTTAATGTTAATATATTTTTTTTTCTTTTCTCTTTGTGATTATTTTCCTTTGAACAAAATGAACAATTTCTGGCATGAGCATTTGCAGAAGTTAATAAAAACATTTTCCTACAAATTTTGCAATTATATGAAAAAGATGTATAGAAAATATCTATACTTTAAATATATCTATACTTACTATATCTAAAAAATTTACTTGATTGTTACCACAATTTCTGTTCTTGCGATCAAAATATTGCTATGTACTGATCAAAAGCTACAGAAAATTCAAATCTTAAAAAAACCTTATACAAATTATATTTGAAAGCATCTCTTGGATTATGATAATTCCATATACATATATACATATTTCAATAAAGAATTGCACAAGAAAATAAGTTTCTGTCAAAGCTATACTTTCATTAAATTATAATTAATATTGATTTGTTCATTCATTACCAAATAATCTTTCAAATCTTTACTTAGAAGTAAATTTATGATTATCTGTCAGAAATTTAATGAGCTGTCTATAGATAAACTTTATCAAGTAGAATAGAGTGTATTTGATTAAATTCATGACAGAACAAAATTAATTTTACGACATCTGAAATTGACGATTTGTAATTTAAATCTACAAGTACTGACTAAAATGATTAGTGTTCAGTTATACACATTAAAAAGATTTTTATTTTTATTTTTTATTTTAGATATAAAACTGATAAGAAAAAAAACAAACACTTGGAAATTGAATACGTTTTTATCCACATATTGCCATATATATATATATATATATATATATATATATATAATTAAAAAAAATTTGCAAAAAATTGTGCAAAATTTTATGAAATTCAAAGATGATTCAACCTCGGCATTAAAACAATTATTCAGATCATAATCGCAGACCACTCATATCAAATCAGAAAAGAATTAAGGATAAATCGAAATGAATTTTGGAGATGAGAAAAAAGCATAATTTGCATTCCAACGTTTTCAAGGGCCTGGTAGAATGCAAATATGCTAAGAAATGGATGCTTTTCTGTCACAAAGAAAGCAAAAGCTAAGAATTTCTTTGTTCACAGGCCCGAAACATCCATAGAAAATCCATAAAAAAGAAGATCAAAATAACAATATTACCTGAAATAATCCTAAGACATATTTATTGGAGATTGAAATAAACATACAAAATTACTTAATAAAATATATTTGATACTGACTCAAATACTAGATACACATGTGAAAAAACCAGAAAATTCCAATCCAGAAAAACTAAGATACGATGCACATGTAAAAATTTAACAATCAGAACTCAGTTAAACACACAGTTAATCAGTTCAAAATTGCAGTGACCATTGAGTAATAAAGGATGCGCAGTGTTATTCAGGTAAATTAAGGATTCATACAGATTCAGATCCTAAAAAAAGCAGATTATTATTCATAATTATTTTAGCATGAATAGTGCTGCCATCTAGAGTATTGAGATGAAAATAATAGTAAAATAAAATAAAATGAATTATTCATAATTATTTTAATGTGAATAGAGTTGCCATGAGTAATTAGATGAAAATAATAGAAAAATAAAATGAAATGAATATAACAGAAGTAGATAATGTAAGAAAAAGAGAAATAAATTAAAAATAAGTCTTACAAAACAGCCAGGAAGCATTTAACAAGGTAAAAGGAGACCGGAACGTTCTATTTCTAAGGATTCAAATAACCAATATATGAATGAAAAGTGTTTCTATCTAGATTACTACAAAGTTTGAAAGTTATTGTAGATAATACTAAACACAAAATAATACCTAAAGTATATACCTAAATTTAAATTGGAATAAAGATTGTGAGGAAAAAATAATAATAATAATAATTGTGAGGGAATAAAAATAATAATAATAATAATAATAATAATAATAGTAATAAAAATAAAAATAAAAATTATAAATAAATAATAATATTTACAATAATAAAATAAATAAATAAATGATTAAAAGAATTTTTGAATCAAGTGTTTGGGATAGCCATTAATTAATGCTAAATTTTTAAAGAATCGAAATTGTACTTTTTGATGTTTATCAGACACTAAATTTTTGATACGTAGATTAAAATTAAGAAGAATATTGACAAATACAGATTTATGTAAACATGTTTGAAAATTAGTAAAAAAATTTACCTTAAAGGGGAAATCTTTCTTTTTATCATATAAGTCAAATTCTAATTTGCCATTACAATTAAGAATAATTTTTAAATCTAAGAAACTAATGACATTAGATTCCAAATCAGTACTACTAAGAGACAGATTTTCAGGATAATTAACAGGTAAGTTTAGATTGGTGTGATGTTTATCCAAGTATAATATAATTATATCATCTATGTATCGTAGTAATTTAAAGTTAGTACACTCACTATCACACTCGTATATATATATAAATATACGCTTCGTATATATATATATATATATATATATATATATATATATACGAATGTATACATGTTAAGTTAAACATATGTTATGTGTCAATAGAAATTAATAAATTTGTATTCTATTTATTTTAATTTCTAGAAACGTATAAAACATTTAATAATAACAATCTGTGTTTCAAAATAGAAAAAAAAAAGAACATACCAAAATTTTAAATGTTAACATAAAGCATATTATGTCTATATGTACAGAAAAGCACGATTGATAAAATTATTTTCATGAACTTAAAGAATTAGTAAATTCCATTCAGAATATTGATAAAATTCATGTTATCATGACTTTTTAATATATCATTAAATATTATATATCATTTTCAAAAAGTTACATATTTCATTAAAATCTTTCAAATACATACAGTAGTGATTACTGTCCGTATGAGACGTTTTTAACCGGCTGCATTCTTGCTGTAGACTTCGATTTTAAATGTAAAAGAAATAACGCATTTTTCATGAATTCAAATGCGGGATATATGGTATTAACCTCTCAGTGTATAGTGAAAATAGTTTTTCTAAAAGTTCACTTAAGAGTAAGATTATAAATGCTTTAGTATAAGACATAAATGGAACAAATATATGACAGGCGTTGGAACTGCAGTGAACCTGCACATAATTGTTCGTAGCTGAACCACAAATGCATTTTTAAGCACGTATTTTGTACACTAGAGACTCAATTTACATTCTTATATTTTTATTCTTAATTTACATATTTTTAGTTAATTTACAATTTCCATTATTATATTTTATATATTATATTTTTTTATGAATCTCAAACAATATATTTGAATTTGTACTGTTAAAAAAACAAAAAAAAAACAATAATTAATATTTTTATTTCTAATTAAAAGAAGATAAATAGTTTAATATATTTTATTATATAATGTAAAATATTCTCACTTCTTAGAATTTAATTGTATATAATACTCTATTTGTGAAAATGAAGAACAATTCATTTTTTTTTTTTATTACGTTAAAAAATTCTGTTAACGTTATAAATTAGTTTAATTTAGATTATCATTTTCTATAGTAATTTCAAGACAGGTTAAATTTTAAACAATTTTCTTTGCATAATATGTTATATTTAGAAATAAAAAAATAAACATAATTTAAATGTATTCAGATATAGTTTTATTATTTTTGTCCGTTTTCATTATACATGTTTTAACCTTCACGTTTCCATAGTAATGTATAAATACCAAAATGGAGTTATTTTCAGATGAAAACATGCTTTGATTCCTAGAGATTGAAGTATGGCTTTAGTATGGTTTCATACTTTCTGTGTAAACATCTATTTCGTAAAATTCAGAACATAAACTTTTAAAGAAAAAAATATTCTTCGACAGATTCAATGAGTGAAGTCGAGTAAAAACTAAAACACCAGGCTTCCTCGTTGGGGTATGTATAAATCTATGTTAAAAATAATCTGTTTTGTGGTGTATAAAAAATGTGACAAATATTTTTCAGAAGGTTTATTTAAAGTATTGTTACGAAAAAAAAAATACATTTAGAGTATAAACGAAAATTATTTACTTTATATGTGTTTCATGGGAGTACATTTAAAACAATATGATAATTAAATTAATTAATAGATGTAAATATGTATGAATGATCATTTGGTTTTTGAGGTAACTCCGACATTTTTATACATAATTTTATTGCTTATTATCATTTAAAAAATTAACTTTTAATATTAACTTTATTTTAATCTACAGCTCATTAAAACGAATACAAATTTAACAGAACATATGCTATTTCATACCCCGAAAGTACAAGAAAAATAAATTGGTAGAAAGTTATCTAGGCTAACATAATATATATATATATATATATATATATATATATATATATTGTAATAATAAATTTATGTATAGTTGAATTGTAATGACTACTTAAAATCAAACTTTTCAAACAGAAACAAAAACTGTATTAACGAAGTTGCAACTAACTGCAACAAGTACAATTTTTTATAGTTTTAAAAAATTGCATAAAATAACAGGAAAACCTTCACAATATTCGGATTTATGATATTTTAAATTTGTGTTTTAATATTATATTGTTAATATTTTCATGTTAATATATTTTTTTTCTTTTCTCTTTGTGATTATTTTCCTTTGAACAAAATGAACAATTTCTGGCATGAGCATTTGCAGAAGTTAATAAAAACATTTTCCTACAAATTTTGCAATTATATGAAAAAGATTTATAGAAAATATCTATACTTTAAATATATCTATACTTACTATATCTAAAAAATTTACTTGATTGTTACCACAATTTCTGTTCTTGCGATCAAAATATTGCTATGTACTGATCAAAAGCTACAGAAAATTCAAATCTTAAAAAAACCTTATACAAATTATATTTTAAAGCATCTCTTGGATTATGATAATTCCATATACATATATACATATTTCAATAAAGAATTGCACAAGAAAATAAGTTTCTGTCAAAGCTATACTTTCATTAAATTATAATTAATATTGATTTGTTCATTCATTACCAAATAATCTTTCAAATCTTTACTTAGAAGTAAATTTATGATTATCTGTCAGAAATTTAATGAGCTGTCTATAGATAAACTTTATCAAGTAGAATAGAGTGTATTTGATTAAATTCATGACAGAACAAAATTAATTTTACGACATCTGAAATTGACGATTTGTAATTTAAATCTACAAGTACTGACTAAAATGATTAGTGTTCAGTTATACACATTAAAAAGATTTTTATTTTTATTTTTTATTTTAGATATAAAACTGATAAGAAAAAAAACAAACACTTGGAAATTGAATACGTTTTTATCCACATATTGCCATATATATATATATATATATAAAATTAAAAAAAATTTGCAAAAAATTGTGCAAAATTTTATGAAATTCAAAGATGATTCAACCTCAGCATTAAAACAATTATTCAGATCATAATCGCAGACCACTCATATCAAATCAGAAAAGAATTAAAGATAAATCGAAATGAATTTTGGAGATGAGAAAAAAGCATAATTTGCATTCCAACGTTTTCAAGGGCCTGGTAGAATGCAAATATGCTAAGAAATGGATGTTTTTCTGTCACAAAGAAAGCAAAAGCTAAGAATTTCTTTGTTCACAGGCCCGAAACATCCATAGAAAATCCATAAAAAAGAAGATCAAAATAACAATATTACCTGAAATAATCCTAAGACATATTTATTGGAGATTGAAATAAACATACAAAATTACTTAATAAAATATATTTGATACTGACTCAAATACTAGATACACATGTGAAAAAACCAGAAAAATCCAATCCAGAAAAACTAAGATACGATGCACATGTAAAAATTTAACAATCAGAACTCAGTTAAACACACAGTTAATCAGTTCAAAATTGCAGTGACCATTGAGTAATAAAGGATGCGCAGTGTTATTCAGGTAAATTAAGGATTCATACAGATTCAGATCCTAAAAAAAGCAGATTATTATTCATAATTATTTTAGCATGAATAGTGCTGCCATCTAGAGTATTGAGATGAAAATAATAGTAAAATAAAATAAAATGAATTATTCATAATTATTTTAATGTGAATAGAGTTGCCATGAGTAATTAGATGAAAATAATAGAAAAATAAAATGAAATGAATATAACAGAAGTAGATAATGTAAGAAAAAGAGAAATAAATTAAAAATAAGTCTTACAAAACAGCCAGGAAGCATTTAACAAGGTAAAAGGAGACCGGAACGTTCTATTTCTAAGGATTCAAATAACCAATATATGAATGAAAAGTGTTTCTATCTAGATTACTACAAAGTTTGAAAGTTATTGTAGATAATACTAAACACAAAATAATACCTAAAGTATATACCTAAATTTAAATTGGAATAAAGATTGTGAGGAAAAAATAATAATAATAATAATTGTGAGGGAATAAAAATAATAATAATAATAATAATAATAATAATAGTAATAAAAATAAAAATAAAAATTATAAATAAATAATAATATTTACAATAATAAAATAAATAAATAAATGATTAAAAGAATTTTTGAATCAAGTGTTTGGGATAGCCATTAATTAATGCTAAATTTTTAAAGAATCGAAATTGTACTTTTTGATGTTTATCAGACACTAAATTTTTGATACGTAGATTAAAATTAAGAAGAATATTGACAAATACAGATTTATGTAAACATGTTTGAAAATTAGTAAAAAAATTTACCTTAAAGGGGAAATCTTTCTTTTTATCATATAAGTCAAATTCTAATTTGCCATTACAATTAAGAATAATTTTTAAATCTAAGAAACTAATGACATTAGATTCCAAATCAGTACTACTAAGAGACAGATTTTCAGGATAATTAACAGGTAAGTTTAGATTGGTGTGATGTTTATCCAAGTATAATATAATTATATCATCTATGTATCGTAGTAATTTAAAGTTAGTACACTCACTATCACACTCGTATATATATATAAATATACGCTTCGTATATATATATATATATATATATATATATATATATACGAATGTATACATGTTAAGTTAAACATATGTTATGTGTCAATAGAAATTAATAAATTTGTATTCTATTTATTTTAATTTCTAGAAACGTATAAAACATTTAATAATAACAATCTGTGTTTCAAAATAGAAAAAAAAAAGAACATACCAAAATTTTAAATGTTAACATAAAGCATATTATGTCTATATGTACAGAAAAGCACGATTGATAAAATTATTTTCATGAACTTAAAGAATTAGTAAATTCCATTCAGAATATTGATAAAATTCATGTTATCATGACTTTTTAATATATCATTAAATATTATATATCATTTTCAAAAAGTTACATATTTCATTAAAATCTTTCAAATACATACAGTAGTGATTACTGTCCGTATGAGACGTTTTTAACCGGCTGCATTCTTGCTGTAGACTTCGATTTTAAATGTAAAAGAAATAACGCATTTTTCATGAATTCAAATGCGGGATATATGGTATTAACCTCTCAGTGTATAGTGAAAATAGTTTTTCTAAAAGTTCACTTAAGAGTAAGATTATAAATGCTTTAGTATAAGACATAAATGGAACAAATATATGACAGGCGTTGGAACTGCAGTGAACCTGCACATAATTGTTCGTAGCTGAACCACAAATGCATTTTTAAGCACGTATTTTGTACACTAGAGACTCAATTTACATTCTTATATTTTTATTCTTAATTTACATATTTTTAGTTAATTTACAATTTCCATTATTATATTTTATATATTATATTTTTTTATGAATCTCAAACAATATATTTGAATTTGTACTGTTAAAAAAACAAAAAAAAAACAATAATTAATATTTTTATTTCTAATTAAAAGAAGATAAATAGTTTAATATATTTTATTATATAATGTAAAATATTCTCACTTCTTAGAATTTAATTGTATATAATACTCTATTTGTGAAAATGAAGAACAATTCATTTTTTTTTTTTATTACGTTAAAAAATTCTGTTAACGTTATAAATTAGTTTAATTTAGATTATCATTTTCTATAGTAATTTCAAGACAGGTTAAATTTTAAACAATTTTCTTTGCATAATATGTTATATTTAGAAATAAAAAAATAAACATAATTTAAATGTATTCAGATATAGTTTTATTATTTTTGTCCGTTTTCATTATACATGTTTTAACCTTCACGTTTCCATAGTAATGTATAAATACCAAAATGGAGTTATTTTCAGATGAAAACATGCTTTGATTCCTAGAGATTGAAGTATGGCTTTAGTATGGTTTCATACTTTCTGTGTAAACATCTATTTCGTAAAATTCAGAACATAAACTTTTAAAGAAAAAAATATTCTTCGACAGATTCAATGAGTGAAGTCGAGTAAAAACTAAAACACCAGGCTTCCTCGTTGGGGTATGTATAAATCTATGTTAAAAATAATCTGTTTTGTGGTGTATAAAAAATGTGACAAATATTTTTCAGAAGGTTTATTTAAAGTATTGTTACGAAAAAAAAAATACATTTAGAGTATAAACGAAAATTATTTACTTTATATGTGTTTCATGGGAGTACATTTAAAACAATATGATAATTAAATTAATTAATAGATGTAAATATGTATGAATGATCATTTGGTTTTTGAGGTAACTCCGACATTTTTATACATAATTTTATTGCTTATTATCATTTAAAAAATTAACTTTTAATATTAACTTTATTTTAATCTACAGCTCATTAAAACGAATACAAATTTAACAGAACATATGCTATTTCATACCCCGAAAGTACAAGAAAAATAAATTGGTAGAAAGTTATCTAGGCTAACATAATATATATATATATATATATATATATATATATATATATATATATATTGTAATAATAAATTTATGTATAGTTGAATTGTAATGACTACTTAAAATCAAACTTTTCAAACAGAAACAAAAACTGTATTAACGAAGTTGCAACTAACTGCAACAAGTACAATTTTTTATAGTTTTAAAAAATTGCATAAAATAACAGGAAAACCTTCACAATATTCGGATTTATGATATTTTAAATTTGTGTTTTAATATTATATTGTTAATATTTTCATGTTAATATATTTTTTTTCTTTTCTCTTTGTGATTATTTTCCTTTGAACAAAATGAACAATTTCTGGCATGAGCATTTGCAGAAGTTAATAAAAACATTTTCCTACAAATTTTGCAATTATATGAAAAAGATTTATAGAAAATATCTATACTTTAAATATATCTATACTTACTATATCTAAAAAATTTACTTGATTGTTACCACAATTTCTGTTCTTGCGATCAAAATATTGCTATGTACTGATCAAAAGCTACAGAAAATTCAAATCTTAAAAAAACCTTATACAAATTATATTTTAAAGCATCTCTTGGATTATGATAATTCCATATACATATATACATATTTCAATAAAGAATTGCACAAGAAAATAAGTTTCTGTCAAAGCTATACTTTCATTAAATTATAATTAATATTGATTTGTTCATTCATTACCAAATAATCTTTCAAATCTTTACTTAGAAGTAAATTTATGATTATCTGTCAGAAATTTAATGAGCTGTCTATAGATAAACTTTATCAAGTAGAATAGAGTGTATTTGATTAAATTCATGACAGAACAAAATTAATTTTACGACATCTGAAATTGACGATTTGTAATTTAAATCTACAAGTACTGACTAAAATGATTAGTGTTCAGTTATACACATTAAAAAGATTTTTATTTTTATTTTTTATTTTAGATATAAAACTGATAAGAAAAAAAACAAACACTTGGAAATTGAATACGTTTTTATCCACATATTGCCATATATATATATATATATATAAAATTAAAAAAAATTTGCAAAAAATTGTGCAAAATTTTATGAAATTCAAAGATGATTCAACCTCAGCATTAAAACAATTATTCAGATCATAATCGCAGACCACTCATATCAAATCAGAAAAGAATTAAAGATAAATCGAAATGAATTTTGGAGATGAGAAAAAAGCATAATTTGCATTCCAACGTTTTCAAGGGCCTGGTAGAATGCAAATATGCTAAGAAATGGATGTTTTTCTGTCACAAAGAAAGCAAAAGCTAAGAATTTCTTTGTTCACAGGCCCGAAACATCCATAGAAAATCCATAAAAAAGAAGATCAAAATAACAATATTAC
Organism: Salticus scenicus; assembly: GCA_963930645.1. NCBI lineage: Eukaryota > Metazoa > Arthropoda > Arachnida > Araneae > Salticidae > Salticus > Salticus scenicus. The sequence goes on from OZ005656.1 coordinate 237,841,905, forward strand.
CTGAAATAATCCTAAGACATATTTATTGGAGATTGAAATAAACATACAAAATTACTTAATAAAATATATTTGATACTGACTCAAATACTAGATACACATGTGAAAAAACCAGAAAAATCCAATCCAGAAAAACTAAGATACGATGCACATGTAAAAATTTAACAATCAGAACACAGTTAAACACTTAGTTAATCAGTTCAAAATTGCAGTGACCATTGAGTAATAAAGGATGCGCAGTGTTATTCAGGTAAATTAAGGATTCATACAGATTCAGATCCTAAAAAAAGCAGATTATTATTCATAATTATTTTAGCATGAATAGTGCTGCCATCTAGAGTATTGAGATGAAAATAATAGTAAAATAAAATAAAATGAATTATTCATAATTATTTTAATGTGAATAGAGTTGCCATGAGTAATTAGATGAAAATAATAGAAAAATAAAATGAAATGAATAGAACAGAAGTAGATAATGTAAGAAAAAGAGAAATAAATTAAAAATAAGTCTTACAAAACAGTCAGGAAGCATTTAACAAGGTAAAAGGAGACCGGAACGTTCTATTTCTAAGGATTCAAATAACCAATATATGAATGAAAAGTGTTTCTATCTAGATTACTACAAAGTTTGAAAGTTATTGTAGATAATACTAACCACAAAATAATACCTAAAGTATATACCTAAATTTAAATTGGAATAAAGATTGTGAGGAAAAAATAATAATAATAATAATTGTGAGGGAATAAAAATAATAATAATAATAATAATAATAATAATAGTAATAAAAATAAAAATAAAAATTATAAATAAATAATAATATTTACAATAATAAAATAAATAAATAAATGATTAAAAGAATTTTTGAATCAAGTGTTTGGGATAGCCATTAATTAATGCTAAATTTTTAAAGAATCGAAATTGTACTTTTTGATGTTTATCAGACACTAAATTTTTGATACGTAGATTAAAATTAAGAAGAATATTGACAAATACAGATTTATGTAAACATGTTTGAAAATTAGTAAAAAAATTTACCTTAAAGGGGAAATCTTTCTTTTTATCATATAAGTCAAATTCTAATTTGCCATTACAATTAACAATAATTTTTAAATCTAAGAAACTAATGACATTAGATTCCAAATCAGTACTACTAAGAGACAGATTTTCAGGATAATTAACAGGTAAGTTTAGATTGGTGTGATGTTTATCCAAGTATAATATAATTATATCATCTATGTATCGTAGTAATTTAAAGTTAGTACACTCACTATCACACTCGTATATATATATATATATATATATATATATATATATATATATATATATATATATATATATATATATATATATATATATATACGAATGTATACATGTTAAGTTAAACATATGTTATGTGTCAATAGAAATTAATAAATTTGTATTCTATTTATTTTAATTTCTAGAAACGTATAAAACATTTAATAATAACAATCTGTGTTTCAAAATAGAAAAAAAAAAGAACATACCAAAATTTTAAATGTTAACATAAAGCATATTATGTCTATATGTACAGAAAAGCACGATTGATAAAATTCTTTTCATGAACTTAAAGAATTAGTAAATTCCATTCAGAATATTGATAAAATTCATGTTATCATGACTTTTTAATATATCATTAAATATTATATATCATTTTCAAAAAGTTACATATTTCATTAAAATCTTTCAAATACATACAGTAGTGATTACTGTCCGTATGAGACGTTTTTAACCGGCTGCATTCTTGCTGTAGACTTCGATTTTAAATGTAAAAGAAATAACGCATTTTTCATGAATTCAAATGCGGGATATATGGTATTAACCTCTCAGTGTATAGTGAAAATAGTTTTTCTAAAAGTTCACTTAAGAGTAAGATTATAAATGCTTTAGTATAAGACATAAATGGAACAAATATATGACAGGCGTTGGAACTGCAGTGAACCTGCACATAATTGTTCGTAGCTGAACCACAAATGCATTTTTAAGCACGTATTTTGTACACTAGAGACTCAATTTACATTCTTATATTTTTATTCTTAATTTACATATTTTTAGTTAATTTACAATTTGCATTATTATATTTTATATATTATATTTTTTTGTGAATCTCAAACAATATATTTGAATTTGTACTGTTAAAAAAACAAAAAAAAAACAATAATTAATATTTTTATTTCTAATTAAAAGAAGATAAATAGTTTAATATATTTTATTATATAATGTAAAATATTCTCACTTCTTAGAATTTAATTGTATATAATACTCTATTTGTGAAAATGAAGAACAATTCATTTTTTTTTTTATTACGTTAAAAAATTCTGTTAACGTTATAAATTAGTTTAATTTAGATTATCATTTTCTATAGTAATTTCAAGACAGGTTAAATTTTAAACAATTTTCTTTGCATAATATGTTATATTTAGAAATAAAAAAATAAACATAATTTAAATGTATTCAGATATAGTTTTATTATTTTTGTCCGTTTTCATTATACATGTTTTAACCTTCACGTTTCCATAGTAATGTATAAATACCAAAATCGAGTTATTTTCAGATGAAAACATGCTTTGATTCCTAGAGATTGAAGTATGGCTTTAGTATGGTTTCATACTTTCTGTGTAAACATTAGGGTGGTTCGAAAAAATCGATTTTTTTATTTCGGAATCGCGTTACCTCTCAAAAGTTGTAGTTTGGTATCCTCAGTTGGGGAAAAATAACAAAAAAATTCTAAGTTGACATCTTCAGTTCGCGCATGAGGCTGAAAGTTTAAAAAAATGTGTTAAAATTTGAAATTTTCAAAAAATAATAAAATTAGTTTTTTGTAATTTTTTATAATGCTACAGCCATAAATTGTTAGTATATAGCGTAGTTTCATCCTAAAAAAAATTTATAACTTTTAGATGACATATTCTGTTTGCGCATGAGGCTTAAACTTAAAAAAAAAAAATGTCAAAAACTGAACACGAACAGTAACTGTCCGGCAAGCACAAAGTTGGCGCCGCGCCGTCGCATTCTTATTCCATTGCCGACTTGTCTAGGCACACTGAGGTAAAATTCTGTAACTGACATCTAGAATCAAATTGTAGCTTTATAAAAAATAGTTCCATGTCATCCTTATAAATTCTAGTCCCCTTGAAAAGCGAGTTCTAGAAGCCCGTATTAGAATTCTAGAGCATTTGCCTATATTCTCGAGGGCAAAGTTATTTAAAAATCTCTGCAAATAAATGAGACTACAAGAGGCGGGTTTCAGCAACTATAATCTTGGTGTATGACCTAATTCTAGGAAATCAAGTGCGAATTTCTCGCAATGCAAAAAATTCGGAATATTCAGAATATTGTTTCACCATCTAGAAATGTGTAAATAAGAAATTCTTGACCATTTCGTCTGTTCAGTTTTACCTTATGCGCATAGTTTCTCAGGACAAATTGGCAAGAAGTTGACTGACTGTGAAAAACGCTCTGTTGCTAATTTTGAACCGACTAATACTGAGTAGATAAATGTGACAAAACTGACTTAAACAAGGACCAACAGTATTTACTTAATATTTATCGAGCAGTCAAGACAGGAGAGTATGCGCCAGATCTCGCTCTGAAAGATCCTGGTCCTCTTAATAACTCTAGGTGGTTAATTTGGGCAAATAGGATCTTAAGACTATATATTTCTGAAGTAAAACTTTCTGACGAAATTAAACTTCTGGTCAGCTATATTACGAAGATATACGCTCCAGTATGGTTTGGAATTAAAATGCACCCCTCCGTAAAGTTTGGAGCAGTTTACGTGTATTAATTAGTACAGAAGACTTGACAGCTGCCCGAGAGGGTACGTAAAATAATTGATCCTGTCATTCAGAGGAATGCGTATTTTTGTCATCCCGAAAATATTTTAATTTCAATGGTACTAGATGTGAGAGTGCACGTAAGACAGCTAGCTTTTCGAAGATTTCTAAAAGCAAGAAAAGAAGAGACAAAAGGGAAATCGGTGCGAACTTTTCAACCACCGACCATCAATTTTGCAGCTTCAAATTACATTGTACTTATTGATTGATCCAAGTGCACATTTACACATCCTCATATAATGAGCAATATGTCAATGCAAAGCCTAGAAGAACTTATTAATACTAATGTTCTCCCAGAGTTCGAGCTAATTAAATTTCTTTGCCGCACGAAAAGTGTCGAAAGAATTGTAAAGCTCTTAACAGAATCTTGTACTAAAGTGGAGAAGAGAACAGGGATTGTTTCATAAGGACAATTTTGCTCTGAAGGTCAACTATGCCCTTATTTGACTATAAATCTCAATTTAAAACAATGGTCAACACATCTGAGGAATCTTAAAGACACAAAAAATAGGTAAAATCTATATATCATTCTGTAATTAGCTAGGACATGCAATGTTATTATATACATATAAATGTGTGTGTGTAACTATACTTGTACGCATAATACTGTAATAAACGGTTATATTTAACAAATTTAGAATTTTTAAAATACTTTTGAAACGTAAATATGCCATGTATGTATTATTGTATATTAAACACGTAAATTTCAAATTTTAGAAGATTTTAGCCCAATTTAAGGCTTATGCGCGAACTAAAGATGCAATGTAAAAGCTATAAAATATTTTTTTAGGTTCAAACTACGCTGTATACTGACAATTTATGGCTGTTGTATTATTAAAAATTACAAAAAATCTAATTTTATTATTTTTTGAAAATTTCAAATTTTAACATATTTTTTCAAACTTTCAGCCTCATGCGCGAACTGAAGATGTCAACTTAGAATTTTTTTGTTATTTTTCCCCAATTGAGGATACCAAACTACAACTTTTGAGAGGTAACGCGATTCCGAAATAAAAAAATCGATTTTTTCGAACCACCCTAGTAAACATCTATTTCGTAAAATTCAGAACATAAACTTTTAAAGAAAAAAATATTCTTCGACAGATTCAATGAGTGAAGTCGAGTAAAAACTAAAACACCAGGCTTCCTCGTTGGGGTATGTATAAATCTATGTTAAAAATAATCTGTTTTGTGGTGTATAAAAAATGTGACAAATATTTTTCAGAAGGTTTATTTAAAGTATTGTTACGAAAAAAAAAATACATTTAGAGTATAAACGAAAATTATTTACTTTATATGTGTTTCATGGGAGTACATTTAAAACAATATGATAATTAAATTAATTAATAGATGTAAATATGTATGAATGATCATTTGGTTTTTGAGGTAACTCCGACATTTTTATACATAATTTTATTGCTTATTATCATTTAAAAAATTAACTTTTAATATTAACTTTATTTTAATCTACAGCTCATTAAAACGAATACAAATTTAACAGAACATATGCTATTTCATACCCCGAAAGTACAAGAAAAATAAATTGGTAGAAAGTTATCTAGGCTAACATAATATATATATATATATATATATATATATATTGTAATAATAAATTTATGTATAGTTGAATTGTAATGACTACTTAAAATCAAACTTTTCAAACAGAAACAAAAACTGTATTAACGAAGTTGCAACTAACTGCAACAAGTACAATTTTTTATAGTTTTAAAAAATTGCATAAAATAACAGGAAAACCTTCACAATATTCGGATTTATGATATTTTAAATTTGTGTTTTAATATTATATTGTCAATATTTTCATGTTAATATATTTTTTTTCTTTTCTCTTTGTGATTATTTTCCTTTGAACAAAATGAACAATTTCTGGCATGAGCATTTGCAGAAGTTAATAAAAACATTTTCCTACAAATTTTGCAATTATATGAAAAAGATTTATAGAAAATATCTATACTTTAAATATATCTATACTTACTATATCTAAAAAATTTACTTGATTGTTACCACAATTTCTGTTCTTGCGATCAAAATATTGCTATGTACTGATCAAAAGCTACAGAAAATTCAAATCTTAAAAAAACCCTTATACAAATTATATTTTAAAGCATCTCTTGGATTATGATAATTCCATATACATATATACATATTTCAATAAAGAATTGCACAAGAAAATAAGTTTCTGTCAAAGCTATACTTTCATTAAATTATAATTAATATTGATTTGTTCATTCATTACCAAATAATCTTTCAAATCTTTACTTAGAAGTAAATTTATGATTATCTGTCAGAAATTTAATGAGCTGTCTATAGATAAACTTTATCAAGTAGAATAGAGTGTATTTGCTTAAATTCATGACAGAACAAAATTAATTTTACGACATCTGAAATTGACGATTTGTAATTTAAATCTACAAGTACTGACTAAAATGATTAGTGTTCAGTTATACACATTAAAAAGATTTTTATTTTTATTTTTTATTTTAGATATAAAACTGATAAGAAAAAAAACAAACACTTGGAAATTGAATACGTTTTTATCCACACATTGCAATATATATATATATATATATATATAATTAAAAAAAATTTGCAAAAAATTGTGCAAAATTTTATGAAATTCAAAGATGATTCAACCTCAGCATTAAAACAATTATTCAGATCATAATCGCAGACCACTCATATCAAATCAGAAAAGAATTAAAGATAAATCGAAATGAATTTTGGAGATGAGAAAAAAGCATAATTTGCATTCCAACGTTTTCAAGAGCCTGGTAGAATGCAAATATGCTAAGAAATGGATGTTTTTCTGTCACAAAGAAAGCAAAAGCTAAGAATTTCTTTGTTCACAGGCCCGAAACATCCATAGAAAATCCATAAAAAAGAAGATCAAAATAACAATATTACCTGAAATAATCCTAAGACATATTTATTGGAGATTGAAATAAACATACAAAATTACTTAATAAAATATATTTGATACTGACTCAAATACTAGATACACATGTGAAAAAACCAGAAAAATCCAATCCAGAAAAACTAAGATACGATGCACATGTAAAAATTTAACAATCAGAACTCAGTTAAACACACAGTTAATCAGTTCAAAATTGCAGTGACCATTGAGTAATAAAGGATGCGCAGTGTTATTCAGGTAAATTAAGGATTCATACAGATTCAGATCCTAAAAAAAGCAGATTATTATTCATAATTATTTTAGCATGAATAGTGCTGCCATCTAGAGTATTGAGATGAAAATAATAGTAAAATAAAATAAAATGAATTATTCATAATTATTTTAATGTGAATAGAGTTGCCATGAGTAATTAGATGAAAATAATAGAAAAATAAAATCAAATGAATAGAACAGAAGTAGATAATGTAAGAAAAAGAGAAATAAATTAAAAATAAGTCTTACAAAACAGCCAGGAAGCATTTAACAAGGTAAAAGGAGACCGGAACGTTCTATTTCTAAGGATTCAAATAACCAATATATGAATGAAAAGTGTTTCTATCTAGATTACTACAAAGTTTGAAAGTTATTGTAGATAATACTAACCACAAAATAATACCTAAAGTATATACCTAAATTTAAATTGGAATAAAGATTGTGAGGAAAAAATAATAATAATAATAATTGTGAGGGAATAAAAATAATAATAATAATAATAATAATAATAGTAATAAAAATAAAAATAAAAATTATAAATAAATAATAATATTTACAATAATAAAATAAATAAATAAATGATTAAAAGAATTTTTGAATCAAGTGTTTGGGATAGCCATTAATTAATGCTAAATTTTTAAAGAATCGAAATTGTACTTTTTGATGTTTATCAGACACTAAATTTTTGATACGTAGATTAAAATTAAGAAGAATATTGACAAATACAGATTTATGTAAACATGTTTGAAAATTAGTAAAAAAATTTACCTTAAAGGGGAAATCTTTCTTTTTATCATATAAGTCAAATTCTAATTTGCCATTACAATTAAGAATAATTTTTAAATCTAAGAAACTAATGACATTAGATTCCAAATCAGTACTACTAAGAGACAGATTTTCAGGATAATTAACAGGTAAGTTTAGATTGGTGTGATGTTTATCCAAGTATAATATAATTATATCATCTATGTATCGTAGTAATTTAAAGTTAGTACACTCACTATCACACTCGTATATATATATATATATATATATATATATATATATATATACGAATGTATACATGTTAAGTTAAACATATGTTATGTGTCAATAGAAATTAATAAATTTGTATTCTATTTATTTTAATTTCTAGAAACGTATAAAACATTTAATAATAACAATCTGTGTTTCAAAATAGAAAAAAAAAAAGAACATACCAAAATTTTAAATGTTAACATAAAGCATATTATGTCTATATGTACAGAAAAGCACGATTGATAAAATTCTTTTCATGAACTCAAAGAATTAGTAAATTCCATTCAGAATATTGATAAAATTCATGTTATCATGACTTTTTAATATATCATTAAATATTATATATCATTTTCAAAAAGTTACATATTTCATTAAAATCTTTCAAATACATACAGTAGTGATTACTGTCCGTATGAGACGTTTTTAACCGGCTGCATTCTTGCTGTAGACTTCGATTTTAAATGTAAAAGAAATAACGCATGAATTCAAATGCGGGATATATGGTATTAACCTCTCAGTGTATAGTGAAAATAGTTTTTCTAAAAGTTCACTTAAGAGTAAGATTATAAATGCTTTAGTATAAGACATAAATGGAACAAATATATGACAGGCGTTGGAACTGCAGTGAACCTGCACATAATTGTTCGTAGCTGAACCACAAATGCATTTTTAAGCACGTATTTTGTACACTAGAGACTCAATTTACACTCTTATATTTTTATTCTTAATTTACATATTTTTAGTTAATTTACAATTTGCATTATTATATTTTATATATTATATTTTTTTATGAATCTCGAACAATATATTTGAATTTGTACTGTTAAAAAAAAAAAAAAAAAAAAACAATAATTAATATTTTTATTTCTAATTAAAAGAAGATAAATAGTTTAATATATTTTATTATATAATGTTAAATATTCTCACTTCTTAGAATTTAATTGTATATAATACTCTATTTGTGAAAATGAAGAACAATTCATTTTTTTTTATTACGTTAAAAAATTCTGTTAAAGTTATAAATTAGTTTAATTTAGATTATCATTTTCTATAGTAATTTCAAGACAGGTTAAATTTTAAACAATTTTCTTTGCATAATATGTTATATTTAGAAATAAAAAAATAAACATAATTTAAATGTATTCAGATATAGTTTTATTATTTTTGTCCGTTTTCATTATACATGTTTTAACCTTCACGTTTCCATAGTAATGTATAAATACCAAAATGGATTTATTTTCAGATGAAAACATGCTTTAATTCCTAGAGATTGAAGTATGGCTCTAGTATGGTTTCATACTTTCTGTGTAAACATCTATTTCGTAAAATTCAGAACATAAACTTTTAAAGAAAAAAATATTCTTCGACAGATTCAATGAGTGAAGTCGAGTAAAAACTAAAACAGCAGGCTTCCTCGTTGGGGTATGTATAAATCTATGTTAAAAATAAACTGTTTTGTGGTGTATAAAAAATGTGACAAATATTTTTCAAAAGGTTTATTTAAAGTATTGTTACGAAAAAAAAAAATACAGTTAGAGTATAAACGAAAATTATTTAATTTATATGTGTTTCATGGGAGTACATTTAAAACAATATGATAATTAAATTAATTAATAGATGTAAATATGTATGAATGATCATTTGTTTTTTGAGGTAACTCCGACATTTTTATACATAATTTTATTGCTTATTATCATTTAAAAAATTAACTTTTAAAATTAACTTTATTTTAATCTACAGCTCATTAAAACGAATACAAATTTAACAGAACATATGCTATTTCATACCCCGAAAGTACAAGAAAAATAAATTGGTAGAAAGTTATCTAGGCTAACATAATATATATATATATAAATATATATATTGTAATAATAAATTTATGTATAGTTGAAATGTAATGACTACTTAAAATCAAACTTTTCAAACAGAAACAAAAACTGTATTAACGAAGTTGCAACTAACTGCAACAAGTACAATTTTTTATAGTTTTAAAAAATTGCATAAAATCACAGGAAAACCTTCACAATATTCGGATTTATGATATTTTAAATTTGTGTGTTAATATTATATTGTCAATATTTTAATGTTAATATATTTTTTTTTCTTTTCTCTTTGTGATTATTTTCCTTTGAACAAAATGAACAATTTCTGGCATGAGCATTTGCAGAAGTTAATAAAAACATTTTCCTACAAATTTTGCAATTATATGAAAAAGATTTATAGAAAATATCTATACTTTAAATATATCTATACTTACTATATCTAAAAAATTTACTTGATTGTTACCACAATTTCTGTTCTTGCGATCAAAATATTGCTATGTACTGATCAAAAGCTACAGAAAATTCAAATCTTAAAAAAACCTTATACAAATTATATTTTAAAGCATCTCTTGGATTATGATAATTCCATATACATATATACATATTTCAATAAAGAATTGCACAAGAAAATATGTTTCTGTCAAAGGTATACTTTCATTAAATTATAATTAATATTGATTTGTTCATTCATTACCAAATAATCTTTCAAATCTTTACTTAGAAGTAAATTTATGATTATCTGTCAGAAATTTAATGAGCTGTCTATAGATAAACTTTATCAAGTAGAATAGAGTGTATTTGATTAAATTCATGACAGAACAAAATTAATTTTACGACATCTGAAATTGACGATTTGTAATTTAAATCTACAAGTACTGACTAAAATGATTAGTGTTCAGTTATACACATTAAAAAGATTTTTATTTTTATTTTTTATTTTAGATATAAAACTGATAAGAAAAAAAACAAACACTTGGAAATTGAATACGTTTTTATCCACATATTGCCATATATATATATATATATATATAATTAAAAAAAATTTGCAAAAAATTGTGCAAAATTTTATGAAATTCAAAGATGATTCAACCTCAGCATTAAAACAATTATTCAGATCATAATCGCAGACCACTCATATCAAATCAGAAAAGAATTAAAGATAAATCGAAATGAATTTTGGAGATGAGAAAAAAGCATAATTTGCATTCCAACGTTTTCAAGGGCCTGGTAGAATGCAAATATGCTAAGAAATGGATGTTTTTCTGTCACAAAGAAAGCAAAAGCTAAGAATTTCTTTGTTCACAGGCCCGAAACATCCATAGAAAATCCATAAAAAAGAAGATCAAAATAACAATATTACCTGAAATAATCCTAAGACATATTTATTGGAGATTGAAATAAACATACAAAATTACTTAATAAAATATATTTGATACTGACTCAAATACTAGATACACATGTGAAAAAACCAGAAAATTCCAATCCAGAAAAACTAAGATACGATGCACATGTAAAAATTTAACAATCAGAACTCAGTTAAACACACAGTTAATCAGTTCAAAATTGCAGTGACCATTGAGTAATAAAGGATGCGCAGTGTTATTCAGGTAAATTAAGGATTCATACAGATTCAGATCCTAAAAAAAGCAGATTATTATTCATAATTATTTTAGCATGAATAGTGCTGCCATCTAGAGTATTGAGATGAAAATAATAGTAAAATAAAATAAAATGAATTATTCATAATTATTTTAATGTGAATAGAGTTGCCATGAGTAATTAGATGAAAATAATAGAAAAATAAAATGAAATGAGTAGAACAGAAGTAGATAATGTAAGAAAAAGAGAAATAAATAAAAAATAAGTCTTACAAAACAGCCAGGAAGCATTTAACAAGGTAAAAGGAGACCGGAACGTTCTATTTCTAAGGATTCAAATAACCAATATATGAATGAAAAGTGTTTCTATCTAGATTACTACAAAGTTTGAAAGTTATTGTAGATAATACTAACCACAAAATAATACCTAAAGTATATACCTAAATTTAAATTGGAATAAAGATTGTGAGGAAAAAATAATAATAATAATAATTGTGAGGGAATAAAAATAATAATAATAATAATAATAATAATAATAGTAATAAAAATAAAAATAAAAATTATAAATAAATAATAATATTTACAATAATAAAATAAATAAATAAATGATTAAAAGAATTTTTGAATCAAGTGTTTGGGATAGCCATTAATTAATGCTAAATTTTTAAAGAATCGAAATTGTACTTTTTGATGTTTATCAGACACTAAATTTTTGATACGTAGATTAAAATTAAGAAGAATATTGACAAATACAGATTTATGTAAACATGTTTGAAAATTAGTAAAAAAATTTACCTTAAAGGGGAAATCTTTCTTTTTATCATATAAGTCAAATTCTAATTTGCCATTACAATTAAGAATAATTTTTAAATCTAAGAAACTAATGACATTAGATTCCAAATCAGTACTACTAAGAGACAGATTTTCAGGATAATTAACAGGTAAGTTTAGATTGGTGTGATGTTTATCCAAGTATAATATAATTATATCATCTATGTATCGTAGTAATTTAAATTTAGTACACTCACTATCACACTCGTATATACATATATATATATATATATATATATATATATATACGAATGTATACATGTTAAGTTAAACATATGTTATGTGTCAATAGAAATTAATAAATTTGTATTCTATTTATTTTAATTTCTAGAAACGTATAAAACATTTAATAATAACAATCTGTGTTTCAAAATAGAAAAAAAAAAGAACATACCAAAATTTTAAATGTTAACATAAAGCATATTGTGTCTATATGTACAGAAAAGCACGATTGATAAAATTCTTTTCATGAACTTAAAGAATTAGTAAATTCCATTCAGAATATTGATAAAATTCATGTTATCATGACTTTTTAATATATCATTAAATATTATATATCATTTTCAAAAAGTTACATATTTCATTAAAATCTTTCAAATACATACAGTAGTGATTACTGTCCGTATGAGACGTTTTTAACCGGCTGCATTCTTGCTGTAGACTTCGATTTTAAATGTAAAAGAAATAACGCATGAATTCAAATGCGGGATATATGGTATTAACCTCTCAGTGTATAGTGAAAATAGTTTTTCTAAAAGTTCACTTAAGAGTAAGATTATAAATGCTTTAGTATAAGACATAAATGGAACAAATATATGACAGGCGTTGGAACTGCAGTGAACCTGCACATAATTGTTCGTAGCTGAACCACAAATGCATTTTTAAGCACGTATTTTGTACACTAGAGACTCAATTTACATTCTTATATTTTTATTCTTAATTTACATATTTTTAGTTAATTTACAATTTGCATTATTATATTTTATATATTATATTTTTTTATGAATCTCGAACAATATATTTGAATTTGTACTGTTAAAAAAAAAAAAAAAAAAAAAAAAAAACAATAATTAATATTTTTATTTCTAATTAAAAGAAGATAAATAGTTTAATATATTTTATTATATAATGTTAAATATTCTCACTTCTTAGAATTTAATTGTATATAATACTCTATTTGTGAAAATGAAGAACAATTCATTTTTTTTTATTACGTTAAAAAATTCTGTTAAAGTTATAAATTAGTTTAATTTAGATTATCATTTTCTATAGTAATTTCAAGACAGGTTAAATTTTAAACAATTTTCTTTGCATAATATGTTATATTTAGAAATAAAAAAATAAACATAATTTAAATGTATTCAGATATAGTTTTATTATTTTTGTCCGTTTTCATTATACATGTTTTAACCTTCACGTTTCCATAGTAATGTATAAATACCAAAATGGATTTATTTTCAGATGAAAACATGCTTTAATTCCTAGAGATTGAAGTATGGCTCTAGTATGGTTTCATACTTTCTGTGTAAACATCTATTTCGTAAAATTCAGAACATAAACTTTTAAAGAAAAAAATATTCTTCGACAGATTCAATGAGTGAAGTCGAGTAAAAACTAAAACAGCAGGCTTCCTCGTTGGGGTATGTTAAAAATCTATGTTAAAAATAAACTGTTTTGTGGTGTATAAAAAATGTGACAAATATTTTTCAGAAGGTTTATTTAAAGTATTGTTACGAAAAAAAAAAATACAGTTAGAGTATAAACGAAAATTATTTACTTTATATGTGTTTCATAGGAGTACATTTAAAACAATATGATAATTAAATTAATTAATAGATGTAAATATGTATGAATGATCATTTGTTTTTTGAGGTAACTCCGACATTTTTATACATAATTTTATTGCTTATTATCATTTAAAAAATTAACTTTTAAAATTAACTTTATTTTAATCTACAGCTCATTAAAACGAATACAAATTTAACAGAACATATGCTATTTCATACCCCGAAAGTACAAGAAAAATAAATTGGTAGAAAGTTATCTAGGCTAACATAATATATATATATATAAATATATATATTGTAATAATAAATTTATGTATAGTTGAAATGTAATGACTACTTAAAATCAAACTTTTCAAACAGAAACAAAAACTGTATTAACGAAGTTGCAACTAACTGCAACAAGTACAATTTTTTATAGTTTTAAAAAATTGCATAAAATCACAGGAAAACCTTCACAATATTCGGATTTATGATATTTTAAATTTGTGTGTTAATATTATATTGTCAATATTTTAATGTTAATATATTTTTTTTTTCTTTTCTCTTTGTGATTATTTTCCTTTGAACAAAATGAACAATTTCTGGCATGAGCATTTGCAGACGTTAATAAAAACATTTTCCTACAAATTTTGCAATTATATGAAAAAGATTTATAGAAAATATCTATACTTTAAATATATCTATACTTACTATATCTAAAAAATTTACTTAATTGTTACCACAATTTCTGTTCTTGCGATCAAAATATTGCTATGTACTGATCAAAAGCTACAGAAAATTCAAATCTTAAAAAAACCTTATACAAATTATATTTTAAAGCATCTCTTGGATTATGATAATTCCATATACATATATACATATTTCAATAAAGAATTGCACAAGAAAATAAGTTTCTGTCAAAGGTATACTTTCATTAAATTATAATTAATATTGATTTGTTCATTCATTACCAAATAATCTTTCAAATCTTTACTTAGAAGTAAATTTATGATTATCTGTCAGAAATTTAATGAGCTGTCTATAGATAAACTTTATCAAGTAGAATAGAGTGTATTTGATTAAATTCATGACAGAACAAAATTAATTTTACGACATCTGAAATTGACGATTTGTAATTTAAATCTACAAGTACTGACTAAAATGATTAGTGTTCAGTTATACACATTAAAAAGATTTTTATTTTTATTTTTTATTTTAGATATAAAACTGATAAGAAAAAAAACAAACACTTGGAAATTGAATACGTTTTTATCCACATATTGCCATATATATATATATATATATATAATTAAAAAAAATTTGCAAAAAATTGTGCAAAATTTTATGAAATTCAAAGATGATTCAACCTCAGCATTAAAACAATTATTCAGATCATAATCGCAGACCACTCATATCAAATCAGAAAAGAATTAAAGATAAATCGAAATGAATTTTGGAGATGAGAAAAAAGCATAATTTGCATTCCAACGTTTTCAAGGGCCTGGTAGAATGCAAATATGCTAAGAAATGGATGTTTTTCTGTCACAAAGAAAGCAAAAGCTAAGAATTTCTTTGTTCACAGGCCCGAAACATCCATAGAAAATCCATAAAAAAGAAGATCAAAATAACAATATTACCTGAAATAATCCTAAGACATATTTATTGGAGATTGAAATAAACATACAAAATTACTTAATAAAATATATTTGATACTGACTCAAATACTAGATACACATGTGAAAAAACCAGAAAAATCCAATCCAGAAAAACTAAGATACGATGCACATGTAAAAATTTAACAATCAGAACTCAGTTAAACACACAGTTAATCAGTTCAAAATTGCAGTGACCATTGAGTAATAAAGGATGCGCAGTGTTATTCAGGTAAATTAAGGATTCATACAGATTCAGATCCTAAAAAAAGCAGATTATTATTCATAATTATTTTAGCATGAATAGTGCTGCCATCTAGAGTATTGAGATGAAAATAATAGTAAAATAAAATAAAATGAATTATTCATAATTATTTTAATGTGAATAGAGTTGCCATGAGTAATTAGATGAAAATAATAGAAAAATAAAATGAAATGAGTAGAACAGAAGTAGATAATGTAAGAAAAAGAGAAATAAATTAAAAATAAGTCTTACAAAACAGCCAGGAAGCATTTAACAAGGTAAAAGGAGACCGGAACGTTCTATTTCTAAGGATTCAAATAACCAATATATGAATGAAAAGTGTTTCTATCTAGATTACTACAAAGTTTGAAAGTTATTGTAGATAATACTAACCACAAAATAATACCTAAAGTATATACCTAAATTTAAATTGGAATAAAGATTGTGAGGAAAAAATAATAATAATAATAATTGTGAGGGAATAAAAATAATAATAATAATAATAATAATAATAATAGTAATAAAAATAAAAATAAAAATTATAAATAAATAATAATATTTACAATAATAAAATAAATAAATAAATGATTAAAAGAATTTTTGAATCAAGTGTTTGGGATAGCCATTAATTAATGCTAAATTTTTAAAGAATCGAAATTGTACTTTTTGATGTTTATCAGACACTAAATTTTTGATACGTAGATTAAAATTAAGAAGAATATTGACAAATACAGATTTATGTAAACATGTTTGAAAATTAGTAAAAAAATTTACCTTAAAGGGGAAATCTTTCTTTTTATCATATAAGTCAAATTCTAATTTGCCATTACAATTAAGAATAATTTTTAAATCTAAGAAACAAATGACATTAGATTCCAAATCAGTACTACTAAGAGACAGATTTTCAGGATAATTAACAGGTAAGTTTAGATTGGTGTGATGTTTATCCAAGTATAATATAATTATATCATCTATGTATCGTAGTAATTTAAATTTAGTACACTCACTATCACACTCGTATATACATATATATATATATATATATATATATATATATATATATATATATATATATATATATATATATATATATATATATATATATACGAATGTATACATGTTAAGTTAAACATATGTTATGTGTCAATAGAAATTAATAAATTTGTATTCTATTTATTTTAATTTCTAGAAACGTATAAAACATTTAATAATAACAATCTGTGTTTCAAAATAGAAAAAAAAAAGAACATACCAAAATTTTAAATGTTAACATAAAGCATATTATGTCTATATGTACAGAAAAGCACGATTGATAAAATTCTTTTCATGAACTTAAAGAATTAGTAAATTCCATTCAGAATATTGATAAAATTCATGTTATCATGACTTTTTAATATATCATTAAATATTATATATCATTTTCAAAAAGTTACATATTTCATTAAAATCTTTCAAATACATACAGTAGTGATTACTGTCCGTATGAGACGTTTTTAACCGGCTGCATTCTTGCTGTAGACTTCGATTTTAAATGTAAAAGAAATAACGCATGAATTCAAATGCGGGATATATGGTATTAACCTCTCAGTGTATAGTGAAAATAGTTTTTCTAAAAGTTCACTTAAGAGTAAGATTATAAATGCTTTAGTATAAGACATAAATGGAACAAATATATGACAGGCGTTGGAACTGCAGTGAACCTGCACATAATTGTTCGTAGCTGAACCACAAATGCATTTTTAAGCACGTATTTTGTACACTAGAGACTCAATTTACATTCTTATATTTTTATTCTTAATTTACATATTTTTAGTTAATTTACAATTTGCATTATTATATTTTATATATTATATTTTTTTATGAATCTCAAACAATATATTTGAATTTGTACTGTTAAAAAAAAAAAAAAAAAAAAAAAAAAAAAAACAATAATTAATATTTTTATTTCTAATTAAAAGAAGATAAATAGTTTAATATATTTTATTATATAATGTTAAATATTCTCACTTCTTAGAATTTAATTGTATATAATACTCTATTTGTGAAAATGAAGAACAATTCATTTTTTTTTATTACGTTAAAAACTTCTGTTAAAATTATAAATTAGTTTAATTTAGATTATCATTTTCTATAGTAATTTCAAGACAGGTTAAATTTTAAACAATTTTCTTTGCATAATATGTTATATTTAGAAATAAAAAAATAAACATAATTTAAATGTATTCAGATATAGTTTTATTATTTTTGTCCGTTTTCATTATACATGTTTTAACCTTCACGTTTCCATAGTAATGTATAAATACCAAAATGGATTTATTTTCAGATGAAAACATGCTTTAATTCCTAGAGATTGAAGTATGGCTCTAGTATGGTTTCATACTTTCTGTGTAAACATCTATTTCGTAAAATTCAGAACATAAACTTTTAAAGAAAAAAATATTCTTCGACAGATTCAATGAGTGAAGTCGAGTAAAAACTAAAACAGCAGGCTTCCTCGTTGGGGTATGTATAAATCTATGTTAAAAATAAACTGTTTTGTGGTGTATAAAAAATGTGACAAATATTTTTCAGAAGGTTTATTTAAAGTATTGTTACGAAAAAAAAAATACATTTAGAGTATAAACGAAAATTATTTACTTTATATGTGTTTCATGGGAGTACATTTAAAACAATATGATAATTAAATTAATTAATAGATGTAAATATGTATGAATGATCATTTGTTTTTTGAGGTAACTCCGACATTTTTATACATAATTTTATTGCTTATTATCATTTAAAAAATTAACTTTTAAAATTAACTTTATTTTAATCTACAGCTCATTAAAACGAATACAAATTTAACAGAACATATGCTATTTCATACCCCGAAAGTACAAGAAAAATAAATTGGTAGAAAGTTATCTAGGCTAACATAATATATATATATATATATATATATATATATATATATATATATATATTGTAATAATAAATTTATGTATAGTTGAAATGTAATAACTACTTAAAATCAAACTTTTCAAACAGAAACAAAAACTGTATTAACGAAGTTGCAACTAACTGCAACAAGTACAATTTTTTATAGTTTTAAAAAATTGCATAAAATCACAGGAAAACCTTCACAATATTCGGATTTATGATATTTTAAATTTGTGTTTTAATATTATATTGTCAATATTTTAATGTTAATATATTTTTTTCTTTTCTCTTTGTGATTATTTTCCTTTGAACAAAATGAACAATTTCTGGCATGAGCATTTGCAGAAGTTAATAAGAACATTTTCCTACAAATTTTACAATTATATGAAAAAGATTTATAGAAATTATCTATGCTTTAAATATATCTATACTTACTATATCTAAAAAATTTACTTGATTGTTACCACAATTTCTGTTCTTGCGATCAAAATATTGCTATGTACTGATCAAAAGCTACAGAAAATTCAAATCTTAAAAAAACCTTATACAAATTATATTTTAAAGCATCTTTTGGATAATGATAATTCCATATACATATATACATATTTCAATAAAGAATTCTACAAGAAAATAAGTTTCTGTGAAAGCTATACTTTCATTAAATTATAATTAATATTGAATTGTTCATTCATTACCAAATAATCATTCAAATCTTTACTTAAAAGTAAATTTATGATTATCTGTCAGAAATTTAATGAGTTGTCTATAGATAAACTTTATCAAGTAGAATAGAGTGTATTTGATTAAATTCATGACAGAACAAAATTAATTTTACGACATCTGAAAATGACGATTTGTAATTTAAATCTACAAGTACTGACTAAAATAAATAGTGTTCAATTACACACATTAAAAAGATTTTCATTTTTATTTTTTATTTTAGATATAAAACTGATAAGAAAAAAACAATCACTTGGAAATTGAATACGTTTTTATCCACATATTGCCATATATATATATATATATATATATATATACGAATGTATACATGTTAAGTTAAACATATGTTATGTGTCAATAGAAATTAATAAATTTGTATTCTATTTATTTTAATTTCTAGAAACGTATTATAATTATTTTTAAAGGCAATATATATAATTTTAGTTGCGACTTACATAATACGAGTTTATTTGGATATAATACAATTTATTACATAATCGATCTAACATTAAAAAATAATTGCTGTTGAAATATCTAAATTTCCATATCCTTGAAATACATTTGGCAGTATCATAAGACAACCTTTATAATAACAATGTTTACTGGTAATAACGATTTACTTTAATGTCTGTAAACTTTTGCAACGGAATACATTCTTTATTACCTTCCATAGAATTATTAAGTTAAGAAAGAAAAATGCTTTATCGTTAAATCTTCTGTATTATTAGAAAAGCTTTTAAATGTGTAAATGCGTTTTAGTAGGTTTTTTAAACAGAAAGCATAAATAGCTTGTGAAGACAAACATTATATCAGATATTTTGCACTATTTAAATTTTATCGAGCGTAACATTTTACAATACCTTGTGTTATTTTTTAACTTAAAAGGATGTTAGATTTTCTAAAGCTTGTGAATAATTTCAATAATGTGATTTTCCGTTTTTACTAAGTAATGAGTAAGTCAATCCCTGGCGCATTTAAAATAAACACAAATCTATAGAACAACTTAGAAGAAATTAGTAATAACTAATTTATTGAATAATTTATAAAAAAATTATTTACGTATTTCACTTGTGTTAATTATGTTTCATTAAACGATTTCTTCAATTAATATCTTAAACGCACATGGGTTTTATATCAAACGGAATCCACCTTCAATATATCAAAATATAAATATATGAAATGAAATAATTTTTAGTGCACTTAAAATATATTGATGTTCCTTAAGTATAACTTCTTAATTTAAAAAAAAAAAAAAAAAAAAAAAAAAAATTAAATTAAATTAACTTTTTTTATTTATTTATTTTTATTTTATTTTATTTTATTTTTTTTTTTAAACAATGCACAATTCTATAAAATAATAACAAAAATAGACCAAAAAGAATATTAAATTGTATGATTATAACAGTACACAAATTTTAAGCTTATTTAAAGATATTAGTTAGAACATTTATAAATATATTATTATATTAAATATTCCCTAAAAGAATGTTTAAAAAAATAAAATACATTAGTTAAATGGAAAATAGTCTGGAATTTTAGACTTTATAGTAATTAAACAGCTATCGCTACAAGGGTACGGACAGGTATATGTAATATGATATTGATGAAGTAAATAATTTCAGTCAGTAGAGTAATATATATATGTATAAGTAAAAGGGAATATCTTTAGAAAAAATCATTATGTAAATAATGAATTTTTCTCACTATATGTAAAAAACAGTACGGACTACGTAGTCCATACTGTATTTTTAGTGGTATTTGCTCGTTACAGTATACGTAACGAGCTACATTATACGTTAACATACGTTAGCATACATTTGTAGCTTCAATATACGTTATAATGGACGCTACAAAAAGCTTAAAATATGTAAATCAAATACTACAAAGTAGCTGCCTCTTGAATTCTTTTTTTTTTTTTTTTTTTTTGTTAAAAAAATAATGAACTTGAATGATTCTTACTGAAGCTTCATTCGAATAATAACAACCGACGATTGCAAATAAGAGCAAAATCAAGTTTTACAAAATCAAGGATCTAATATTGAAATTTAATTTTTCTTTTTTCTTTTTCTATTATTTATACGTGTAAAAATGAATTTGATTCTCGGGACTTTATTTATTATTATTATTTTTTTTATTTATTTATTTTATTATTATTATTTTTTACTTATGTCATTAATTATCGATTATGATGATTTCAAATAACAAAGAAAACATAAAATCTTGCCAGACATGTTTGCCTAATTATTTTAATTTGGAAAATATTTTTATGTTGGTAATTACAGGTTCGTAATCGCGAGATATTGTTTTTTTTTTTCTGAAATGTGTTCCTAATTAGATATTTTAAATTATTTGCTGAATATGTAAAAAACAACAAGTTACAATCGACGCAAAAAGTACGACTAACGACTAATTAACACAAAATGCATAAGGATCCACAGGTTGTATCCAGCCTAAAATGGATTACAATCACATATATTTAACCTTTCTTATTAGGCATGCTCAAAATATTATATTGGCATACATTATTATATTGGCATGCTCAAAAATGAGGTTGACCAATCAGTGTATGTGTGTCAGTATGAATTGATTTATTGATTGATAGTGAGGATAAAAACATCCTATGGGAATGTAAAGAAGGACTGGGATTTAAATAATATGATTATATAGTTTAAATTTAATCTGTAAACTTTTATATCGATATTTATTTCATTATTTGTATAATTTCGCTCCATTCCTGTTGTGTGTTCAATTCTAATTAGACTGGAGTACAAGATAAATATGAAATTCCTATTTGAATTTCAGTTTCAGAGACCTCCATCATTAAATGAGATATAATCATTCAGTTTAATGATTTTCCAATTCCAAATCTCACAAAATGCCATTATTGAAATAATGAAATTTAAACAGAATTAACTGTTAGATATATTAAGAGGTGTGATAATTTACAGTTTCGTACTTATCTATTTCAATTGTAATTGTAATGAATCCGGTTAATTGTATACATTTTAGAATGTACATCAATTTTACATAATAATTCAAATATATCCGAGGAAATTGAGAAATGACTAATTTACTAAAAGAGAAAAAAAATGTAAATGTTTGTAAAATAATTTTCTTCCAATATTTTGAAATAATATTTTTCATCACGATTTTTTGTACTGAATTCATTCTTTGAACTAAACTTTTTCGAAAAGTTAAAGAAAAAAAAAAGTAGAAAATATGAACAAATCGTTTGTTAATACGTGCATGTTGAATTTATTCTAGAAACAACAATTTCTGTCTGACAATACCTTAGCCTCAAACTCTCCTCACTTCTTATTTGGATGTTTTTATCTTAAATAATTTTTGTGCATATTTTGGCTGCCATCAATTAGTTTGCTTGGTTATTGAAACATGTGACTACTCGTTACGCGTTTTACTTTTTGAAGTGAAAACTTCTTTAGGCGCGTTGAGCACTTTTGGGTGAACAAAAATCTTTGAATTCCCGTCATCGTCCGCTGACGCTTTCCATTTGAAGTGAAAACTTTTGGGTGAACAAAAATAATTGAATTCGCGTCATCGTCAGCAAACGCTTTCCATCCTTGTATGATACAAATAATGTATCATACAATTAACTTGCTAATGTGAAGTGTTAATGATTATCTACTGTATATTGTTTTAAAATCTGGTGCTGCTCTACCCGACTTCTCTTATCTCCGGGCACTGTCGCGGCTCTACCCGACTTCTCTCATCTCCGGACACTATCTCTTAAAGATTGCAGCCGGAAACGTTGCAGTTAGATCTCACAAAACCGTGATAAAGGCCAAAACCGCAAATTTTATCACGTTTTTACAATCTGGTGCGGCTCTACACGACTTCTCTCATCTCCGGCCACTGTCTCTTAAAGATTGCAGCCGGAAACGTTGCAGTTAGATCTCACAAAACCGTGATAAAGGCCAAAACCGCAAATTTTATCACGTTTTTACAATCTGGTGCGGCTCTACACGACTTCTCTCATCTCCGGCCACTGTCTCTTAAAGATTGCAGCCGGAAATGTTCCAGTTAGACCTCACAGAACCGTGATAAAGGCCAATGCCTCCATTTTTCTCACGTTTTTACAATCTGGTGCGACTCTACACGACTTCTCTCATCTCCAGACACTGTCTCTATTGCAGTTAGACCTCACAAAACAGTGAGAAAGGCCAAAGCTGCCATTTTTCTCACTTTTTTTACAATCTGGTGCTGCTCTACACGACTTCTCTCATCTCCGGACACCGTCTCTTAAAGATTGCAGCCGGAAACGTTCCTAATAGACCTCACAAAACCGTGATAAAGGCCAAAGCCGCCATTTTTCTCACCTTTTTACAATCTGGTGCGGCTCTACAAGACTTCTCACATCTCCGGCCACTGTCTCTATAAGATTGCAGCCGGAAACGTTCCAGTTAGACCTCACAGAACCGTGATAAAGGCCAAAGCCTCCATTTTTCTCACGTTTTTACAATCTGGTGCGACTCTACACGGCTTCTCTCATCTCCAGACACTGTCTCTATTGCAGTTAGACCTCACAAAACAGTGAGAAAGGCCAAATCTGCCATTTTTCTCACTTTTTTTTTACAATCTGGTGCTGCTCTACACGACTTCTCTCATCTCCGGACACCGTCTCTTAAAGATTGCAGCCGGAAACGTTGCAGTTAGATCTCACAAAACCGTGATAAAGGCCAAAACCGCAAATTTTATCACGTTTTTACAATCTGATGCGGCTCTACACGACTTCTCTCATCTCCGGCCACTGTCTCTTAAAGATTGCAGCCGGAAACGTTCCAGTTAGACCTCACAGAACCGTGATAAAGGCCAAAGCCTCCATTTTTCTCACGTTTTTACAATCTGGTGCGACTCTACACGGCTTCTCTCATCTCCAGACACTGTCTCTATTGCAGTTAGACCTCACAAAACAGTGAGAAAGGCCAAATCTGCCATTTTTCTCACTTTTTTTTACAATCTGGTGCTGCTCTACACGACTTCTCTCATCTCCGGACACCGTCTCTTAAAGATTGCAGCCGGAAACATTCCTGTTAGACCTCACAAAACCGTGATAAAGGCCAAAGCCGCCATTTTTCTCAGGTTTTTAAAATCTGGTGCGGCTTTACACGACTTCTCTCATCTCCGGCCACTGTCTCTTAAAGATTGCAGTCGGAAACGTTGCAGTTAGACCTCACAAAACCGTGAGAAAGGCCAAAGCCGCCTATTTTCTCACCTTTTTACAATCTGGTGCGGCTCTACACGACTTCTCTCATCTCTGGGCACTGTCTCTATTGCAGTTAGACCTCACAAAACCGAGATAAAGGCCAAAGCCCCCATTTTTCTCACGTTTTTGCAATCTGGTGCGGCTCTACACGACTTCTCTCATCTCCGGACACTGTCTCTATTGCAGTTAGCGCATTAAATAAAATTGTAATATAATTTTTGTAGTAGTAGTTTATATTAATGAATAAAAGAAAACACCTCATTTAAAAGTATTTCCTACACAATAAAATATTTCCTGACGATTCAAGAAATACACACGTAATTGTTCACGTTTTCACTTCTTTCGGCACTCCCGGAGTGCAAATGTTTTTTTTTTTCCATTTTTCCTCTCCTGCCTTTTTTTCCCCTTGTTGTAGCTTGAATTACAATTGGGTTTTTTGGAGGTTAGTAATTTAAATTTATTTTTTGAGGCTGTCACACTCGCGGATAACCGGTGCGCTACTGTGTAAGGAAGTACTGTAATCCCGATTTGAGAAAGGAATTTTGTATCTCATATAGCTCAAAAATGAATCATCGTAAAATGTTAGAAATTTATATGTGTCACTGGCATCTCTAGCTGTACACACGAAAGTTTCATTTATATACTAGCTCTCGTTTTAAAGATATCAGCCACTTTATGCGATTTTTTGTGACGTCTGTATGTGTGTGTGTATGTGCGTAGGTGTATGTAACTCGCATAAGCCAAAAACGGTTTGACGTAGAACGTTGCAAATTGGTATATAGGTTTGTTACATAGGTATATAGGTTAGTTTATCTAGTTGTGCACCTCCTTTATTGGTCTTTCTGTGACTTTTCGTTTTCGATATATTTATGAAAATTATATTCATGATGACGAAATATACAAAGGTTCTGGCCATTATATATCATTAAACATCATTGAGATTTCAAAATAAGCTAATGATAGAGTCCGTAATGATATGATTATGCATTGTCTTCCTTTCTGAGTGTAGTGTGTAATTTTAAAAGTCATAAACATATTCTAATTAACGAATGCATTGTATTTAATGAATATTCAGCATGTACAGTGGTGGTCAAAATTTTAAAGACAGAGGAAAATTTGCCAAATTTTGGCTAGAGTTAACAGAAAATTATGCAAATTTTATTGCTAGAAAATAATTATAAACGAAGCATTATTTTATTACTTTTTTTTTCTTTTTTTTGAAATATACCGGAAATTCATTAAAATTTATTTTAGATTTAGACGACCATGTGATATAGACAAAATTAAAAGTAACTGTGTGCTCTAAAAAGAAAAATCTGCATGTTTTTTGTTTTACACACGTCACTCCTAGATATTAAAAATGCTTAATAAGTGAATGGGATCGTCGTATTATATTTTTGCAGACATGCCACTAGGTATTAAACTTTCTGAGTTTGAGAAAGTGAAAATGGTTGCTTTTAGAAATTCAGAACTTACTGCACGTCAAATTTTGACAAAACGTAATATATCGAGAATATATTAACGAGAATATATCGTAATATATCAGTTATTTATAAATTTACTGAGAAATATCAGAATATATCAACAGCTCGATCTAAATCCAATGAAAAATCTGTAGGGTATTATGACATAAGAAATATATAAAATTGGTATTCAATATCAAAAGAAGCAAGAACACATGTCCTCCATCGAAAAAGCGTTGATAAAAATTTCCCAGAATGTTCTGTAGAAACAATCAAATTCCATGACGTCCAGACTCATTAATATGATTGAAAAGAATGGCGGAGATTATTAATTAATAGCGTATTTCAGGCTAAAACTATCATTGTGCTTGTAATTTTGTCAATATTTAAAAATGGATTTTTTCGTTGATTAGGGCAAAACATACATAGTTTGCATTAACGAAGGTTTTACATTCTACAATGATTTAAAGCATAAAGAGGATTTTACGCATGCATTTTACTTTATTTACTTCAGAAATAATCTTTTTCGGCACAGTCTTAGTTGTTCTAATAATTATGCCCACCACTGTAGATAGAGTGCAAGGATATTGTAATGAAATTTGCGAACATTTTTGAGTGTAGAAAGTAATTATTTATATAAAGAAGGTTCTAGTCGACAAATGCACTTTATTTTGCTTTAGTCTTGTTTGTTATTTGAAGAATATTTGAAGAATTTAGTTCAGCGGTATAAACCAATGAATCTTGCTGGAAAATTTCAGAATTCTGTTCTTATGAAAGTGTTAGCTTCAAAACTTTAATAACCGTAAACCACAAATTTTCGCCAAATTCTGTTACCAAGTCGCCAATTTCGACTCAAAAACACCAAATCCTATGCCCAGACCGAAATCAGCGTTGGATACAAACTCAGCGATTAGGCAAGATTAGCGATCATAATCGGCGGCAAATTCTGTTTCAGGATAGCCTGAATTTGTTAAACCTTTCTCTGTTTTAACGGAATTAATTGTTTCGGTAAAATGCACCTTTTCACCTCTAATTTTCGGCAAAGACAACAAAAGTAGGCCATTTCTACTCGAATGATTTTCATTAAACTCTAAACTATGAATTAGCGACTGAGAGATTCTGTTATAAGACATTCCTGAAAAAAAAAAAATAGTATATTTATTTGGCTGTATGCATTATCATGACTTTTTTTTTTTTTTTTTTTTTTTTTTTTTTTAATTTATGGTTGGAACCTGCCTGTTTATTTAAAAATCAGTTACCTCACACAAAAATGTCAATGCTTTCACAATAACATATATATCCCAAAGGGTGTATAAGGAAGTTATATGATGTCTACCTCAGATTGTTTGATCATGGAAATCAACACAGCTTATAAAGAGGAAAAAAAATCACCCAATTAAAAGTGTAAAAAACAGGAATCTCAAAAGATACAGGTCAAAATATACACAAAAATCGAAAAGACAAATGCATCAGAGAGCGCTTAATATATAGCAGATGTCTCTATCATTATATGTTAGAGTTAGAAGTTTTCTAAATTTACTTTCTATACAGAATAAATATTACATTATTTTAAGTAGGATGGCACTTGGTAAACAATAATTATCAAAATAAAAATGTTACCCTTTTATAAACAAGCCCATCCAAACCCTCAAATGATAATAGAACTTGTCATTTAATTATACATATTACTTTTCAGTTATGTATAATTCGACAAATTATTTAATCTCTCAATGATCCGTGCACCAACGCTTGTTTCTGAATATAACGGAGGAGTAGTATTTTACTGAAATTAAATTAGATCACAGTGAGCTCAATTAATAAGTGAAAAGCTACTGAAAAATTCTGCTATATTTATTCATAATATTAATTATAATTATTGAAATATAATAATATAATTTTTCATGATTAAAACACGTATTAAAATTTATTAAAAATTATTTACAAAGTTTTTCGCCGCAACGTTATAGCATCTTCAGTATTTTTTTTTTTTTTTTTTTTTTTTTTTTTTACACAAGGAAATAGTAGACAGCATTTAATATAACAAAGGAACATTTCATATCTTAATATGATAAGTCCATTTGTTGCATGAATCCAGGAAACAAGGTTGAGAACCAGTAGAATCACACTAGGGATACGTGTCATAAAGTTATACAGAATATACATAATCATGAAAAAGAACACTGGTGGTTTCTGACAACAAGATATATATATATTTTACTGTAACCGTATCATGTTCCTTTGTTATATAAAATACTGTCTTCTCGTGAAAAAAAAAAAAAAAAAAAAAAGAAACCTGCAGATGCCATAACATTGTGGCGAAATACTTTTAATAAATGTTAATACGTGTTTTAAAGTGTTTTCGAATATACAATAAGCGAAAAAAAAAAACGCATTTGGATCTTTTCCTTTTCGCCTTCTACAATCGCCAATTTTATCGTTTAAAAAACAAATTTTCGAACAGATTTTATTATGTTGTACTCCACATACACTTTAGCTTTGAGTCCAGTGTGAAAAACAAAATTCAATTGTCAGGAAAATTGAAATTTTAGGAATTATTTCAAAAATGGTAAGAATAAGACAGTTAACGATGCCACGAAAAGTATTTATTTTTGAAGAAAAATCAAAAAAAATATTTTAATAAGTGAGATGGCAAAATAATTAAAAGTTAATGAAATATTGGTTAAAGGGATTTTAGGAAGATATAAGATTTTTTAGCCGTTTAAACTGAAAATTTGGTTTTAAGCGGCCATGTTGCTTATCCAAGCGAGATGACCGTAGGTTAAAAAGCCATTGCTTATAAAATCGGTTTGTATTACATTTAGAAAATAAAAGAGATTCAGAAAAAGTATTTAGCAGCATATATATATATATATATATATATATATATATATATATTTTTACTACAGTACAACAACTACTGAACAAATTAGGTTTAAATGAGAGAAATTTTGAAAAAAAAATCCATTCTTAGTGAAGATAATTAGGAAAGCAAGACCTCAGATGGCTAAAAAAAAATAAAGTGATTAGTTAATTATTCAACTGAACTGGTTCTCTTTGATGAGCCAAGTTTAACTTATTTCGAGCTAAAGAAAACAAGCAGATCCCGACTTAATGAAAATCACACTTTTAAAACAGTGACACTCTATCCGTACATTATGGCACGGAGGTGCATAACTTTTCAAACAGTCAGGCAGATTTTTATGCTCAAGGGATCAATTAACTCGAAATATAACAAACTCTTCATAAAAAAGGTGCCTGGCCAACTATTTTGGAGGTATCTTGTAGATTTCCGCAACCGGCATTTCAAGATGATAATGCACCTTACTACACGGCGTCTGTGGTAAGTTTATTGATTTCAAATTGTCAAAATTTCCTATCCATTCCCGTGAGAACCTATAATTCTCTAAGTAATCATTTCTTTTTTCACTTTAAGTTAAATCACACAAAGGATATAGTAGAATTTCTTCTTTACCAGACATGAAAATAGTCCTAATCGCGATCCGCTCGAAAATGTTTCGTCTATAAAAAGGCGGGGGAGAGAGGAGAGAATTCAAAATTTGCAGCCTATAACACTGCCAGAACAAGAAAAAAATATTTGTGATGCTTGGGACATTGACATTTCTGAGATATACATTAAAACACTGTATAAATCTATGCCATTGGGCTTTAAAGAAGTAATTCCATATAAAGACAGAATTAACCGAATGCAGAATACTTATTTTTAATAAAGAATTGCTTAGATCTAACAAATAAATAGTTTTTTTTTCATATATTAAAATATAACTTGTTTATTTCATATAATAAGAATACAAAGTGTGTGGTTATTACATTATGTTCAAAAAGAAAATGTTATGCAGATTTTTATAAAGTTATTCTTATATTGCAATAAAGCAAATTATTAAATCGAAAATGTACATAGGCATCATTTTATACCTTTGTATTACGCAAACAATACAGTTTTATTTGTTTCAAACATTAATTTTAAAGTTATTACAAATAAAAAAAGGTATACGTCATTTTTTATGAAGTGCGTTAACACGTGAATTCAATGCTATGTCATGCTCACTATCTTACCACGTGAATTCAATACGAACTTTAAACATTTAGAAGTTTTAAATTTTAATTATATTTACATTATTTTACCTTCAAGTCATATAACATTAGAGGCTTTAATTATATAATACCTAATCATACATACTGCAAGAAATATAATTCTGACAAAACTTAAACTATACTTTCGTATCAGTCATTTATATTTCATTTTCAAATTACATAAAGTGAAATATTTATTCATAAGCATTTTTGTAAAAAAGTAAAATGATCAAAATTTAAATAATATCTGATTATTATAACAATTTTTTCATAAGCAGATGAAATTTAATGCTTGTAAAATTCAAAGCTATTTTTAAAATGGGACCTGATCTTTTCCTAACTAAATAAATCTAGACTGCATTTGCAAATGATGAAAAATGAAGAAAAGGAAGAAATATTTAAGCGTGTTAATCCAAGTTTATACATTCAGTTTATGTTTAATCATCTTTAGAAGTATATTTTTTTATTCTTCATCTCTTCAATCTTTTACCTACCACATTCTGAAACAAATTTAAAGTATTTCAAGCATATTTTTATGGTTAATATATTTTTTGAAGATATATGCAACATAAACTATGCATATCACATCATCATAGTAAATAATGAGGATTTTCTGTGGTGGTATATTAGTGTATTACTGGTGCATAGAGATCGAAAGAGATATTCGGACACTAAAAATGTGTAAAATGGTATTTATTATATTTATTATATTTTTATGAGATTGATGGGATATTCTTGACGTAATATATAAATTAATTATAACTGAAGATCGTGAAAAATGTTATGACAGACAAGCGAGATCACTGTATAAAATTATGCATATCACATCACCATAGTATATAATGAGGATTTTGTGGCTGGTACGTTAGTGCATGATTGCTGCATAGAGATCCAATAAGATATTTGGACACTTAGAAAGGGTAAAAAAGGTATTTACTCGGTATATCGTTTATATTTTTATGAGATTGATAGGATATTCTTGAGGTAATATAGAAATTGATTATAACTGAAGATCATGAAAAATGTTATGACAAACAAGCGAGATCACTCTATAAAATTATGCATATCACATATCTATAAAATTATACATATCACACCAACGAAGTAAATAATGAGAATTTTGTGTGGTGGTATATTAGTGCATAATTGGTGCATAGACATCGAAAGAGGTATTTGGACACTAAAAAAATGTAAAAAAAAGTATTTACTCTTTTTATTATTTATATTATTATGAGATTAATGGGATACTCTTGAGGTAATATAGGAATTAATTATAATTGAAGATCGTGAAAAATGCCATGACAAAGAAGCGAGATCACTATATAAAATTGTGCATATCGCATCTCTATAAAATGACGCATATCACACCATCTTAGTAAATGATGAGGATTTTGTGGGGTGGTATATTAGTGTATCACTGGTGCATAGAGAAATATATATTGGGACACTAAAAAAGTGTATTTACTCTTTATATTCTTTATATTTTTATACGATTAATGGGATATTCTTGAGGTAAGATAGGAATGAATTATAATTGAAGATCACGAAAAATGTCATAAAAAATAAGCGAGATCAATCTGTAAAAAATTTTCTGAAACAAAAATGTCTAAATGTAAGGTCTAGTGGCATGTAGTGAGATTACAGTGAAATATAGAAGTTCTATTTGTAAAGTTATCCTTGGCATTTGGTAATTAAAGACATCTTTGTAGGCTTTTAAAGCTAATGGTAATTTAAAATATCGTCAGTAGATAAAGGTTTAATTCATCATGTTTATATATCTTTTCTTAAAATTAAATATATAAAAATGTTTTTTTTTTCTTTTTTTTCTTCCTTTAATGAATCAAATAATATGTACAAACCACATTTAATGTTAGAAATATTTTTTTGTTTGCTTTGGAAACAGTTATAAAAAAGTCTCCATCAATGAATTTTTCTGAATAGTAATTATTTTTACTAGCATCGTGTAATTAACTTTCAATCATTCGAACAGTAAAACACTGAACAATAAATAATATTCCCTTATGATTTGCTGAAAAAGGAAAATCTGAATACAAGAATATAAATCAGTAGTTACTATCATTTACGCCGATCATTAATTTCGGCTATCAAACATATAAATCATTTAGTGATAGTGAATTATAATTGTGCTGATATGTACAGAAATGACGTAATTAAAATGAGGTTGTGACGAATATTAATGCATTGCTTGAGGTAATACTGGTGATACTTAATAAATGATTTCATGATAATTTTTCATATTTCAAAGAGTTGATATTATGGTTTGTATTTTCGTAACGTGTAATGTATTTCTTATTTTGTCAAAAAAGTTCATATATTTAACGTAAATAAAGTTAGGGAGTCATAAATATTTATATAGAGCTTTATTTAAAATAATAATAATAATAATGTGCTTAAATTTAATATAAATTATAAAATTTGTTTATTAAAAGAAATATTATTGTAGGTAATTTGTCAATTTTGTTCTTTTGTCATTTAACTGTTGCAAGATGAATTACAATTACGTTTAATTTAGAATTTAAAAAAAAATAGTTTAGAGAAATTTGTGATTTTTAACGACTTGTTTAATATAATAAAACATATGAAATTTTTTATACATACAAACAAGAGTATAATAAAATCATTTAAGTCAGCTATGAAAGTATTTTATTAAAATAACATTTTATTAACGAGTTATTTAAATTACGTAGAAGTTTCTAACCAGAAATATAATCTCCCACATGACACTACGTATTAATTACTAAATATTGTGTCATAACGAGAATTCGATCGTTACAAGTATAATCTTTTCAGAAAAATATAATTTTTTTTTCACTTTTTTTCTAAATTTAAGAATTACCTTTGAAATGAATTTATTAATTTAAAAAAAATATGCGTAACTTAAGTTTAATTTTCCACAACTAAAATTTCTTAAAATAAAAATTTAACTTTTTTTTCTGATTACATTTATGAAATCATTCTTAAATTATAAAATGATACTTTAAAAAAAAAAAAAAAAAAAAAAAAAATAGTTATGTAATAGGGAAAAAAAGTCATTAGCTAAAGTCTGTTAAAAAATAGAAGCATTAACCCGTCATTTATTTTCTATGCTTGGTAGACAGAACAGTTAGTACATAATTCGTTGCTTAGTCATTATTCTCCGAAAATTAAAAAGAATTATTCTTAAGTGAAGTACCTTTCTTATATTTTATTGGCATTGTGATTTTGTTTCATTTAGTAGTATTTTGTTCCGATTAGAACATGATATCAATTTCTTCAAATTTTGAGAAGTAGTAAATAATATCTACTCCAAGTAAAGCATCGGTTTTCTTATATTGTACATTGTTTTAAGACACAAGAGATATTCGTTACAAAATATTGTTATATCCGCAGATAACTTCCATAAAATTTGAAGTTATTTTTGTTGTTGTATGTTTGCTTTTTTAAACACTGGTAAATGTAAACCTGACGTTAAAATGGACTGCTACATATTTGATTTACATAAATTTAAAAATACACTTTTATTGAATAAGAACAAAGTAATATGTTTGAGCGCAAAAGAATTTTTAGCGGTTTATTTTTATGTATATCTCTTATCAGCATAACTTAAAGACAAAAAAAAAAAAAAAAAAATGAATGGCATTTTTGTATTTTAAAGTTGAAAAAGATAAATCTTCAAAATGTTTTAAAATATTTGAAGCAAGTCTTAAGAAAATACTATTTTCTCAAGAATATATTCGGATAATTTTTAGTAGGATAGACTTGGACAATTATACGAAAAACTTCAGAACAAAATTATAAATCGTTTTTCAAATGTAGTGACAGAAACAATCTTTCCAACAGATTGCATTTTTTTCTTTTTTTATAATTTAATAATAACTATAAATTGCATACATTGAAACATATGTTTGTTGAAGTTCAAAACTTAAATGTTGCTAAATTCTGCAACTGACAATTTTACAAACAAAGCTCTAGTTTTTGTTGGTCGAACTCACTAACGTCTTTTGCTATTCCACCAGTTTTTTATTCGTAAGCTGAAAAAAAGTGTTTGCGTTACGGGACGGTAAATTTCAACAGTGGCTCTGAATTTAACATAAGTGTCTGATTTGGAATTTGTTAAACTGAGGCCCGTAACGTTAACCTCTAAATTAATATTTAAATTTATTTAAACGTGCATCCTAAAATTAAAAAATAATATGGTAAAGTTTTGAATGAAATATTAATTTAACACAAAGCAACAAAAATCCCATAAGATTACACTGGAAGACAGAAAATGTGAATCGGAAAAATGTGTATCCTTAAGAACTATAGTATTTCTTCAGTGTTATTTTTTTTAGCGCATTCGGATGTATTTTTAGCTTTTTTCAGTTCAGGCGTAATTAAAAGAGTATTATTTTAGTTCACATGTATTTTTTTTATTTATTTAATTAAAACAATAATAATATTTTTACTACATATTATGCAAATATACTGAAAACAATCAGTTTTCTGTAAAAAGAAAAAAAAAAAAAACTTTCTAAATTTTACCAATTATAATTATATAGAGCTTTCATATTTCTCATATTTTATACACTTAATAAATATATTGAAACTTTTTAAAAATTACTTTGTATCTTCTTTTAATAATCTGTTATCTTTTCATTTATTAAAATAAAAATAGTTTCATATTCTACTAAATAAAGAAAAAAAAACGTGTATTAGATATCCAATCAAAAATTATTTTAAATCTTGTACCTCGTTCAACTTTTAGAATCCTTAAAGAATGCTGCAGAAGAATCAATAAACTTTTGTTTTTTTTTTTAAGAAAAATAAAGAATTTCCCACATTCATGCAAATTAGTTAATTTTCTCTCCACTTTTTTTCTTTTTTAAACTTTAGAGTCATTAATCATTTAACATAGAGATTAAGGTAAACGAAATACTTAAAAAAAAATAGCTTAAAAAATAAGTTTAAAAAATTGAACTTATACATAAGTTTCAAGATAAGAAGAAAATTATTATGCATAAAATATTTTTAATTCTTTTAGTTTTTTTACATACTGACTTAAGGTCTATGGAAAAAATAATATAAGACTCCTAGGAAAACATTGTGAATTCTGTATTATTCCAACAAAATTTAATTTCCATATATATATTTTGAAGTGTATGCACTTATCTCCTCACTTCTAAACATTATTTTCTTTAAATCCGAGTCTCTGAAATGCATATCAATTAAATCATCATCATCATATATATATATATATATATATATAAATTATAAACAAATAAAAATTAGATATGTATAAAATAGGCGCATGATGCATCTCTGAATTTCAGTACATTTTTTTTTTTTTTTTTAATTATGATGGAAATTTATGATAGAAGAAACAGAAAATGGGATGTATAAAAAACAACAAAAAAATGATTCTTTTAAACAGTATTAAAGAACAAGATAATATTAAATGAATTCAAAACTATCCAAGCCAAAAATTCCAATAAAATATGTACTATCTTCATCAGCATTTATGTATATCGAACATGTAGACAATATCTGTTTGTTAAATGTTTGTAAAAATTTCTGGTTAGAAATTTTGTTAAAAAACAGAATTTATCTATCACGTCGCATTTTCTGAATATATAGAAACACACATAAATCTTAAGATAATTTGATTGCATGCTATTTTTTACGTAAATGCATATTAGTTATAGTAAACCAAAAATAACATTCAAATAACTACCTACTTACATTTTTTTTTTTTTTTCGGTTCCGAAAATTCTATTCACATTAAAAAAAAAAATGCGCTGATAATAATCTCAACTATGGTGTTTATAAGAATGTTTAATCACATAGTTTTATTTGTAAGCGATATCTGAAAACATCATAACTAAAATAAGAAGAAAAACTTCCACATAAGGACACTTTTATAAAAAAATCAAAATTCCAACTCAAAACAGAAATGTAAAGAAAAAAATGTTTTACTAAATAAAATTAAATGTAGCATTGTATTAAAATTACTTATCTGCCATTGGACAATCACAGTAAAATTAAGGCAGAACGTTAAGGAATTTTTAACATTTTAATACAATTAGTTTGTTTAATCTGAAAAAGAATTCAGAGAAATATCAAAATTCATCATAAGTAACGTTCGAGGGTAAGGTTGAAAGTTCTCAGCCTGACAATGAAAGACTGCGATTTTCAGTTTAAAAATGATTTTATTTTTTTACACACTTTTCCTTGATTTCAAAAAACTTGGTCCCGTGTTTCTGCAACATCATGAAAATATTCATCTACGGCGCTTCTGGCATATTCTATCGTTTCTGGCGTGTAATGGTGGACCCATGTCTCATCCATTGTAACAAATCGGTCGGATCCTTATTCAGGCATCCCAAACATTGCTGCGACTATTGTTTGCGCATTCGCTTTCGATCGGCATTCAGCAAATGCGGCGCCCATCTTGCGCAGAGCTTTCGCATCCCTAATTCTTTATGCAAGGTGTTTCGCACACTTTCTTCCAATATCCCTACAGCCTCAGCTATCTCACTCACCTTCACTCGCTTATCGTCCAACACGATATCATGCACTTCTTCGTCATCTTCGTGCGACGTGCGACAACGTTTAAAATCAAATAACCACTTTTTAAGGGTTAACATGGAAGGATCGGAGTCCTCGTAAATTGTTTTTAACTTCAGATGAGTTTCCTTAGGGGTTAATCCATCCAAAACGAATAATTTTATGATAGCTCGATATTCAAGTTTATCCATTTTAATGAAAAAAAAATCTGGTGTGAAACAACCACACGACTTCCATTACCCACTATTACACGTATTATATGCATTTTTGAAAGATAATGTGATCAGAAAGCATAAAATTGACCTAAAGAGAAAATCGTTAGAGCCGTTTTTGGGATACCAACTTTTACAAAAAATCAATTATTGACCGGAAAACAATAATTACATACAAAAGGATATTTAAAAGTGAGTTAATAGGGCGAGTTTGAAAAAAAAAACCGTACAGCCGTTTTCAAAGGAACGCGCTTGCAAGACCTGAAATTAAGCTATTTATACAGGACGCCTATCAATTTTTCTAAACTAACCAACTATATCATTCGAAAGGACATCTAATAGAGTGTTTATATAGAAAATTTGAAGAAAATCGTTAGAGCCGTTTTTGAGATACGGACTTACGGTCCCACTTCCGGTTTCCGATGTCCCACTTCCGGTTAAACTCAATTATTGACAGGAAAACAATAATTACATACAAAAGCATATTTAAAAGTGGGTTAAAATAGCGAGTTTGAAAAAAAAACGTACAACCGTTTTTAAAGGAACGCCTTTGCGAGGCCTGAAATTGAGCTATTTATACAGGACGCCTATCAATTTTTCTGAACTAACCAACTATATCATTCGAAAGGACATCTAATAGAGTGTTTATATAGCAAGTTTGAAGAAAATCGTTAGAGCCGTTTTTGAGATACGGAATTACGGTCCCACTTCCGGTTTTTCAATTTTCACCATAATTTGGAAATTTCATCTGTACATCAGACGTATTTCAATTCTAAAGTTTCGTAGCTCTATCTTTATTAGTTTCTGAGCTATAATAGCCAGAAGATTCTCCACATACATACATACACACACTCACACATACATACATACACACACACTGACCAATTGTCAAAAACCACTTTTTTGGATTCAGGGGACCTTGAAACGTGTAAATCAGGTGAAAACCAGATATCGAATTTTCAGACCGAATAATTCAAGAACAATTTGAAACTTATATAAAATAATGACACGTCCACCAAGGCAGGAAGCACATTTTTTTACTTCCATTACCCTACTACCGTAGGTAATGGAAGTATTGTATTCGGTCTGAAAATTGGGTTTTCACCTGATTTACACGTTTTAAGGTCCCCTGAGTCCAAAAAATGGGTTTTTGGCAATTGGTCAGTGTGTATGTATGTGTGTATGTGTGTGTGTATGTATGGGGAGAATCTTCTGGCTATTATAGCTCAGAAACTAATAACGATAGAGCTACGAAACTTTAGAATTCAAATACGTCTGGCGTACAGATGTAATGTCCAAATTTTGGTGAAAATTGAAAAACCGGAAGTGGGACATCGGAAACCGGAAGTTGGACCGTAAGTCCGTATCTCAAAAACGGCTCTAACGATTTTCTTCAAACTTGCTATATAAACACTCTATTAGATGTCCTTTCGAATGATATAGTTGGTTAGTTCAAGAAAGTTGATAGGCGTCCTGTATAAATAGCTCAATTTCAGGCCTCCCAAGGGCGTTCCTTTAAAAACGGTTGTACGGATTTTTTTCAAACTCGCCATTTTAACTCAATTTTAAATATGCTTTTGTATGTAATTATTGTTTTCCTGTCAATAATTGAGTTTAACCGGAAATGGGACATCGGAAACCGGAAGTGGGACCGTAAGTCCGTATCTCAAAAACGGCTCTAACGATTTTCTTCAAATTTGCTATATAAACACTCTATCAGATATCCTTTCGAATGATATAGTTGGTTAGTTCATGAAAATTGAAAGGCGTCCTGTATAAATAGCTCAATTTCAGGCCTCGCAAAGGCGTTCCTTTAAAAACGGTTGTACGGATTTTTTTCAAACTCGCCATTTTCACTCACCTTTAAATATGCTTTTGTATGTAATTATTGTTTTCCGGTCAATAATTGATTTTTTATGAAAGTTGGTATCTCAAAAACGGCTCTAACGATTTTCTTTTTTGGTCACTTTTATGTTTTCTGATCACATTATCTCTCGAAAATGCATATAATACATGTAATAGCGGGTAATGGAAGTCGTGTGGTTGTTTCACACCAGATTTTTTTGCTTTGGACCGCTATTTTTGTGTCAGGCCGAGAAATTTTCACCTAGCCCTCGTAATAGACTGGCAAGCCAAGGAGATTTTCGATTTTCCTGTCCATTGAAGATAAATACATTTTTGGGTGCTAAATTGATTGGAGTTTTTTTCACCTTCAGGAAAATTCGAATTTACTTTTAACCTTTTACTCGAAGGTTGAACCTTTTGGTAGAAATTGGGTTTACTCGGATATACATGTAACGATTTTGATGAAAAAATCGGGTTAAGTGCTTTTGGAATGCTAAATTGGATCTATCATCATCTTCAGGAAATGCGCGTTTGATTTTGTCTGTTTATTTACCTCTTGCATCATATGGCAAATTGTGTATTCTCAGCAATGAAAAAGAAAAAAAAAGTTAAAAGTACTAGTTTAAGTGTACTTTGGGTTGCTAAATGGATTGGATTTATTCTCATCTTCGAAAAATTTTGCTTTCGATGTCAACCCATTATCTGCCAGTTTCAAAGTATGGCAGAAATCGGGCTTACATAAAAAAGGGTACAACGAATTTGATAAAATTGTGTGGTTAAGGTTTATTCTGGGTGAAATTTTAATTAAACTTTTAATTTTATACAGGAAAACTCGCGTTCAATGTTAAACCTTTAACTGCCGTTCGAATAACACGGGAGAAAATTATTTTCTCGAAAATGGATATAACGATTTTAAAGAAATTTCGGGGTAAGTATTTATTGAAGTAAAGAATTGGCTTATTCTCCTCTTCGTGAAAATTAAGATTCGTTGTTAACCCTTTATCTGCTAGTTTACAAAATATAGCTGAAATTCAGATTATTTGAAAATAGATATAACGATTTTAATGAAAAGTTTGGTTTATGAGTTATTTGAGAAGGACAAATTATTACACTTATGTCATTTTCAGGAAAACTTGGCATCAAAATGTTGCATAAATTGCGTGTACTCGGGAAAACTAATAATATTTATGAATGTTTGGAATGAAGAGTGTTTAGAAGTGAAAAGTGAATTATATTCATACTTGTATTAGGTTATTCACCTTTACTCTTAACCATTCACACTCCTATTACAGAATATGATACAAACTATGTTTATTTAGAAATGGATATAATGCCTATAATGAAATATTGGGTTTAAGGGTAATACAACGTGACAAATTGATTGGACATA
Organism: Salticus scenicus; assembly: GCA_963930645.1. NCBI lineage: Eukaryota > Metazoa > Arthropoda > Arachnida > Araneae > Salticidae > Salticus > Salticus scenicus. Next base: position 237,882,283 of record OZ005656.1, read on the forward strand.
ATCTCATCTTTAGGAAAATTTGCATTTGTTACTAAGCTATTATCTAATTAACGCAATTTATGGCCGAATTTGGGTTTACAGGGAAACAGATCTGCGAAACCATTGAAAAATATGGAAAACATTGGGTTTACTCCGGATTTTCTCAAGAAGGGTTCAAATGATTTTGATGAAAACTTAGAAATAAAGGGGGGGGGGGGGCGAGCTCCTCTGTTTAATCTTCATCTTCTAGAAAAGTAGTTTTCTCTGGTTAACCTTGTTCATTCCGTTGAAAAATATGAATTAAATTAGGTTCTCTGAGAAAATGTATTAACGATTTTTTTGCAAAAAAATCAGGTTTAAGTGACTTTTAAGATTACACAGCCATATGAATTATCCTCATTTTTCCGAAAATGAACATTTACATTTGTCTCTTGTCCCTCCATTGCACAATAAGTCAAAGACTTGGTTTTCTTGGAAAGGAATCGAAGGATTTTATTAAAAATAACAAATTAAAGATTTTTTATTTTTATTTTTTATTTTTAATAAGGAATCTATCTAAAATATCCTCATCTTAAAAAAAACTAGCGTTTACTGCTATGGGAACACTGACATCAATATGGGAAAAATTTGTTGGAATTTAGTTTTCTTAGAAGCCTCACTAATGATGTTTATAGATATTTAAGTTTTGGATTTTTTTCAGATAACAATTCAAATTATTTTTTTTCATTTTCAGGAATATTAACGCTCACAATCAGCCCTCTCTTTGTCCTTTGCAAAAGTATGGCAGAAACTTGGTTAACTAGGAAATGATTCTAAAGATGTATTAATTTTATGAATCATTTAACAGATATACCGAAAAACGGCTAACGCTGAAAGGGTTGATAAAATCACAACGATTAAGTTTTTTTTTTTTTTTTTTAGATGATAAACCCATTGTATTCATGAAAATTAGTATTCAATTTTAATCCTTACTTTTCATATATGGTAAAATTTTCGTTTTCGTTGGAATCATTTGAAAGTTTTTTTAGAAAAATTATGACTTAGGGGATTTTTCAGTTTATAATTAAATTTTAACGACAAAAATTTGCCATTCTCTTTAAAAAATATATTTTAAACCACTAAATTTCGCTTCCCCCAGGAAAAAATTAAAGAGAGGTTCTTAATTAATTAATTTTTGTTTTCTGAGTTTTCAAATTAATTTGCTAAATATTTTGAGATAGTACGGTTTGTAGGTGACATTTCGATCCGAAATAACTTCATCTTCCGTATAATTAGCGGTCACTGATATAATTAGCGGTCACTCACACACAACCCCTGAGAAGTACTGTACTTTCTTACATTCTTTTCCAAAACAATTGGCTGTTGCTGGTTTATGTCTGGAATAAAATATAGCAGAAATCTGGTAATCTAGGAAACTGCTTAATATATATATATATATATTATTAGAGTTGATATAATTAGAGTTCCATGTTATTATACGATTTCAATTTCTATTATCTTAAAAAAAAAAAAAAAAAAAAAGTAAACTGTAACTCTTTTTTTCGTTCTGGAAAAACAAATAAGAAGCATAATTATCGAAACAGATTACGGTATCTGTAGTATGAATAATTTTTACAATTAAAAGAATGAAATCGGTCATACAGGTACTATATTATGCTGTTAGAATTAGCAAAATCACACTAAAAATTTAAAACTGTATTTTCAGTAACTAATACACTAAAGCTTTTGTAAATTCTTTGTATTTAAATGTGTATTAATACACTATTTCATTTTTTTTTTTCTTATTCTCTTTCCTTAATATTAACGTTGGTGAATAGATGCGAGCACTTGTATTATACGAAAATGCGTTGAAAATACTTTGGTTACAATGTCACATGCAATACAACTTTTTATCAATTATAATCCCTTCATTTGTAGTTTATTTTAACTTAATACATACCTACAATAAGTTTTGCAATTTACATTTTTGTACAAAAAGAAATTATTAATCTTTTTTCAAAAGTTAACTTGTAATACAAAAAAAAAAAAAAAGTGTTGAAAAAAGCAAATAAGATAATTATTTTTCTTTACCAGACGATACCTTATAAAACTACCGATTATATTCTCAAACCAATTTGACAGCCGTGCATTCATTACTCGAGCGACTTAATTAAGTAGATCATTTTTGTTAACATAAATAAATAGCAGATGTTTTTTGAATTAAATCTATAATTAAATGGTTTTCTTAAAACGATGTAATGCAATTAATTATATATTTTATATTTTTCTACATACTTCATGTTGAATGCTTTTATACTTTAAATAAAGCAATGGGATAATATTGTGTTGCTCGTTAATTACACATAATTATTTCATAAGAAAGAGAATAAATAATTATATATATGTATATATATATATATATATATATATATATATATATATAGGACGTATGATTGGATTTTTTTTTTTTTTTTTTTTTTTTTTTTTTTTTTTTTAGTATTTCATATTTATTATACTGTAATTTCTCTTTAGAATATTAAAATATAAATAAATAAAATAACTAACTTTTAATTAGATTTATATTTATAATCATATTAATTAATATTAATTGTGGAGAATTAAAAATTATTATTATTGTCAATAGTCTGTTAAATATTAATATGACACTTATGTTGTAAAAGGTAAAGATTTTTAAAAAAAATATATATATATAGAGAGAGAGAGAGAGTTTATTTATGTTAAATGTTCGAGATGAATTTAATATGGTTTTTTTTTCACGATTTCTAAAGGTCATTGGACCCCACAGAAACAGATTTTAAAGATTAAAACGCTTTCCATACACTATTGCTTTCTAATTCTAATTATTATTTTTTAATTCGTCCTAAAAGGTACAGGGACCACCAGCGGCCGGGCTGTTCTACGCTCAAAGTTGTGATTGATATACATGGTAATAAATCTAGTTATCTGTATTTCGAACAATATCAAAATTAAGAACTTGAAAAGGTCATCAAAGTCTTTCAGAAAGCTGAGAAAAACGTTTTCCCTATTTTGTTTTCTTCCACTTTTTTTTTTGTTTTTTTGGCACAGATACTTTCCTAGTTCACAGGTAGAAGAGTTACTACTCGTGGTACAGTTACAGAAAAGAGAAAACGTTCTGAAAGAACAACATGACTTGCCTACAGCTTGTCAATTTAGTTCTAAAGGAACTCTGATCAGAATTGCCAAAATATACTGTTTAGCAGGAAATCTTTCATACTTCGTTGACTATACAAAGAAGATTTTGAATGCAATGGGTACAATCTTTTTATTAAGAAACTGTCTGGGTTGTTGCAAACTGCTGTTTATTCCGACAGATTTGAGGCTATATCCATTGATATTTTTGGTTCCTTGTAAGGAACAAAACATGCAAAAAGTGAGTATTAATAGTTGCGTATTGTACAAGGAAATTGATTGACATGTTGCCTTTACACAGGCCACTTCGAAAGAGTGTGCAGCTACATAGCTTGAAAAAGTCATCCTGAGATGTGGTGCACCCAAGAGTTAGTCATCTATAAGATAAACCAGTTCTTCAGCGGTGAAATGCTAACTATTAAATATATAACAATCTTTAATACTTGTCTATGATCTCCAGGCTAATCCTGTTGAAAGAGAAAAATTGTGATCTTTGACTATAACTAATTATTCTAATATGAAATGAACAGGATTCCTGGGATGAAAAGCTTTGCCGTTAAAACTGCTAAGTGTTATATCACAAGGGAAACTGAAGCATTCCTGCAGTTCGACAGAAAGCTTAGGACAACAGGTGATGTGCAATATGGCACACGCACAGTTACTTATATCAATAATTTCGTACCAGAAAACAATCCATATTTGAAAAGGTTTGCAATGTATGACTAAAGAAATAAGAGAAACTGTTGAAATAAAACAAGGCTAAATGAAGAAATGTGTCTATTGCAAGGATTTACATTTATTCCTGAACTAGCAGGCTTCGCCCGCTTCGCTGGACATGAATCACTATAATTACTGAATTCCCAAAATTGCATTAATTTTTATCACGTGAAAAAAAAAAAAAAAAAAAAAAAAAAAAAAAAAAGCGAAACACAATCTGATTGGGAAAAATGTCGCACCGGGTTCTCACTGCCTTCGGAAAAAAATTCCCAAAATGCTCTAACTCTTATTTCTGTTATTTTCCCCCTTCGCCCCCCTCCCATCTATCCTAATAATTTTACAAATTCGAAAATATCCGCAATCAATTTGTAAATATAAAAAACCTCATTGCACCAGTTTTGAACGATCTATCTCTATTTTCATTTTTTTGCCCTACCACTCTACCCCCCCTCCCAATAATTTTAAAAATTCGAAAATATATGCAATCGATTTGTAAGTATCGAAAACTTCTATGTACCAATTTTGAATGATTTAACTCTATTTTATTTTTTTTGCCCCTCCGCGCCCCTCCCGTCCCTCCTAATAACGTTACACTTTCGAAAATATCCCCATTCGACTTGCAGGCTTCTAAAACCAATCTGTACCAATTTTGAACGGCCTAGCTGCATTTCTATTTGTTTTTGCCCGTAGCACCCCCCCCCTTACCGCCCCTCCTAATAATTTTACAAATTCAAAAATATCCGCATTCGATTTTAAGTATCGAAAACCATTTGTGTACCAATTTTGAACGTTCTAACTCTATTTTTATTTTTTGTCCCCCTCCCATCCCCTCCCCTCTCCTCGCCCCTCCTAATATACACTTTCGAAAATATCCCCATTGGACTTGCAGGCCTTTAAAACCTATCTGTACCAATTTTGAATGCCCTTACTGTATTTCTATTTGTTTTTGCCCATAGCCCCCCCTTACCGCTCCACCCCCTTCCCTCACCTCCTAATAATTTTACAAATTCGAAAATATCCGCAATCGATTTGTAAGTATCGAAAACCTCTATTTACCAAATTTGAACGATCTAACTCTATTTTTATTTTTTTTACACCCCTCTCTCCTCTCCCCCTTCTCTCCCCTCCTAATAACTTTACACTTTCCAAAATATCCCCATTCGACTTGCAGGCTATTGAAACCTATCTGTACCAATTTTGAAAGGCCTAACTGTATTTCTAATTGTTTTTGCTCCTGCTGACCCTCCACCCTGCTGCCCCACCTGGGGGCTAAATTTTTAAAATTCCAGAAATTGGTTTTTAGATATTTGTATTAGCTATATTTTATAGCAAAAATTTCACGTATATCTGTTTTTTTTTTTTTGTTTGAGATATATAGGATTATGCGAAATCGCGTTTTACGCATGTGAAATCCCTTCCCCCCCCCCCCCCCCTTCGGGACCGAATTTCAAAAATTCCAGAAATTGATTTTTAGACATTTATATCAGCTATATCTTAAAGCAAAAATTTTACGGATATCTGTTACCCTCCCCCCCCTTGGGGGGGGGGGGCGAATTTTTTCAATTTTTTTTTTCCTAAAACATCCCTGACCTATAATTAAAAAAAAACAAAAAAAAAAAGAATGATCGAAATCGGTCAAGCCATTTACGATTTTATAAAGAACATACAGACAAACATTCATTTATATATATATAGATGTAATGTCTGGGTAAACTTACACCCTGTGAAAAAAGTGCAAAGTTTATGTCAAAGGGTAATTAACCATGCGTCAAATGGACCCAAAATTAAACTAACACATTTGAAATTTCAAGTCTCAATAACCTCGTGAATCACTTGCAAAGTATTACTTAAAAGCTTTGAAATAGTGTCATGACTCTGAAACTCCAACTGTGGCGCCTATCAGAAAGCGCGGTAGACTCTCGAAAAACTGTATTCTTGCCACGACATCGGCGATGTTCTAAATTAAAATAGATATGTGTATATATATATATATATATATATTGAGTATATATTAAATACCAAATAGATATTTAATATATATGTATACATATATACAGAGTTTTCCAAAAGTCCCACACCCACTTCCTAACTTGAAAATGAGTCGGAATTGTGAAAAGTGGCGAAACACATGTTCAAAGAATTCAAGAGGGACCTCTTTTGGTGTAAAAAGTTTGGGCCCGGGGGTAGGGTGGTGTATGGGGGCCACTACTGAAAGGCATCTTTAAAATTTCAAATAGAAAGTTATGCCTTGTGATACATTCCTGAAAACGTGTCCCTTAAAACAATGAATTTGATGTAATTAAGGGATTATTGATTATTAAGTTTTAGACTTGTGAATTTTTAGACATGAGTTTTTAGACTTGTGAAACGTTAATTTCATACTTATGTATCCCCTTTAATAATCATTACAGGACAAAACTGTTTATATTAAATTCATTGCCTTGAAAAGACGTTTCCAAGGAGGCATCACAAGACATACTTTGTCCAAAAATATTTGGTCCCGGGCAAGGAAGTAGTAGTAGTGCCGCTAGAGAGGGCAACTTTAAAATTTTAAACAGTAAAGTATATCTTGTAATTATTACTTACAAACTTTGAATAAACTCCATAAAATGCAATAAACTCGCAACAAATGTTTCGGGTCGAAAAAACACACGACCCTTCATCAGGCGAACAAAGTAAGCACGAGTGCTGCAGTACGTGTTCGTCCTGCAACTTAGGTTATATTGGTCAAACTAGGAGGCGTTTGAAATACAGAATAAATGAGCACCGTCGGAATGTTCGTAATGAAGAGATTACCAAATCTTCTATTGCTTCCCACTGCTGGTCTCAAGGTCATCGTTTTGATTTTTCCAAAACTAACATAATTTCATCTCCTGTCTGTTCCTCCCATTTGGATATTCATGAAGCATTTTACATATTTAAAAATTCGAAAAATCTTGTCAATGATATTTCTTCCACTCCTTTCTTCTCTGATGCTTGGAAATTACTCACGTAACTTAGATTTTAGTTTAATTTTTGTTATCCTTAGATTGTTATATGTTTAATCTCACTCATTTATTTATTTTCTTGGTGTTTTGTACAATTCTACTCACACCAGTAGCTATATTTAGTTTCTACTTTATAAACTTTTTCTTTTCATTTTAAACGATTTTGTGCGTTGCCGCTTTGACTGCAGCACTCGTGCTTACTTTGTTCGCCTGATGAAGGGTCGTGTGTTTTTTCGACCCGAAACAATTGTTGCGAGTTTATTGCATTTTATGGAGTTTATTCAAAGTTTGTAAGTAATAATTTTTACAACGCCAGTTTTGTGATGCTTCTTTATTATAGCTTGTAATGCCTTCCTGGAAACGTCTCTTTAAGACAATGAATTTGATGTAAATAGTTTTGTACAGCAATTATTATTAAAGGGGATACATAAATATAAAATGCACATTTCAAAAGTCTAGTTCTCAAGTGTCTCCTTTAATAATCATTGTAGGGCAAAACTATTTATATCAAAATCATTGTGTTGAAGAGACGTTTCCAGGGATGTATCAGGGACATACCTTCCCATTTGAAATTTTATTTTAAAGTTGAGCTACATAGCGGCCCCCCTAGACCTACCGGGCCCAAACATTTTACACCAAAAGAGGTCCCTCTCGAAATTATTGAACAAGTGTTTCGACATTCTTCATAATTCCGACTCATTTTCGAGTTAGTAAGGGGGAACTTTTGGAACACCCTATATATATATATATATATATATGTATGTATATCATTAAATAATGATCAATATTTAATTACATATATATTATCTATTTGATAATCAGATACTTAAAATACTTATTTATTTAATTTTTTTAAATTATTATTTTGACAAATATATGCTTTTATTATATTGTAAATCACAAACATTCCTGACAAAATTGAAACTTAAACATTAATTAAAAAGACATAATGTATACATATATATTTCATAAAAAAATTTAACTGTCACAAATACGGAACACTTTATTTTATTTTATTTTATTATTTTTTTCTGCCCTGTATTGAATATCAGATATCGGCCACTGCCATATGCCAACAGAATAATTTGTGGATTTTTAGGCATAAAAATTCCATTAAGATATACTGACTTTTTTTTTTTTTTTTTCTCACAGTGCCAGTGTTCTAATGACCACTCGCCGTTTAAAGTGCGCTTTTGCCGATCGTAAACCGACATCTTCAAATTCGGAGGCATTTGTATCCAGAAATGCTTTGTTGGTAAAATATGGTTATAATATTATCACAATAAATGCATTAATTGCAAATGTAAAATGATTTAAAAATATCCAAAGAGTGTTTATACAAGAATATTTCAATATTTTCATTTTTGTTACACGTAATTATTATGGTTTGTGTAAATCAAAATTTAATTTTTTCTTTAGTACATGTATTTACAATAAAAACCTGTACCTGACTATCAATTTAGATTCTTAGTTTTGAAATGTGGTAACTTTATAAATTTTTAAACAGGAATATCTGAAAAGATGAATGTAAAGATTTTGAAATCTAATACCATTTATCTTTCCATTTCTATTTTGTATCTAGAATACATTACATTGAAAAGACTTTACATGAAAAGTTTGCTAAAGAATTTTTATTCAGTAATCTTTACAAGAAAATGTTGACATAAAATTTCTATTCAATGTTTCTATTTATAAAATTTCTATTATTCAGTATTTATGTTTGAATGTGTATAAATCTAGAAATTTGTGTGTATATTATTTTACATATCTCTAGTTAAAAAAAAAAAAAAAAAAAAAAAGGACAAATACATAATTTATACTTGCTAAATATTTTGTATTAGCTTGATTTGCTTATATATATATATATATATATACATATATATAGATGAATATGAATATAAATATGTATTTTTATGAGCTATAATATACTCAGTTTTAAAAATAGTTAATTTAAAATAGCAATTGTCTTTCTAGAAAATCTTAAGTATTTGTTCCATTAAACAAAAAAAGTAGACCATTATTGTTTCCTGGTTGCAATCTGATACCATACGTTTCTCGAAAAAATTTTTTTTTTCTTTTTTTACACATACGTCATCAGCTATGTATCTAATGACCATTTTAACAAATAGTTCAGCAATTATCGAAAGAAAACTTATAGTGAGCGTGAAATGGTTAAACGAATATATTCATACACAATAATATTTATTTATCAAATAGTTGAAATTCATTAAATAGAATTTATTAACTTTTTCCTCTGCAAATAATAGTGCATTCGCATTTGATTTCACCTGTAAACGTTGAGAGATATCAGTTTCGATAATTTAGTGGTGGATTAGCGTGGGTGATATTCTTAGAAAAAGAAATACAAATCACAAAATGTAATTTAATAAAAGAAAAAAAAATCCCAGTTTAACAGTAGAATTAGTGCAAAGGTCAATTTGAACGGAAAACAAATTTAGTTGTACGCAACATATTTATTTCGCTATCTATCATTTTGTCATTCCTTGGCTTTTTCTAAAAAGAAGAACATTGTAGAAAATATGTTTGTGGAAAACGCACTGTTAAAATTCCGAAATTGACAGTGTGTGCACATTGTCAATAAGTGTCTAAATGATGAATTGAATGTACATTGACTCATTAATGTATTGAATATATTCACTTTTTCAATAAAATTACGTCAAGGTGAATATTTTTGTGAGGTAAATTATTAAATAAATAAAAATATAAAAACGTAGATTTTTTTTTTTTTTTTTTTTTTAAAGCTATAAATCATGTTGAATGATCCTTTGTGTACATATATTTACTTCCTTATCATCTTATACTTTCTCAGTTGTTTGTTATTAAATTGTTATGGTGAATATTTTTGTGAGGTAAATTATTAAATTATTAGAAATATAAAAACATATAGATTTTTTTTTTTTTAATTTTAGCTATAAATCATGTTGAATGATCCTTTGTGTACATATATTTACTTCTTTATCATCTTATACTTTCTCAGTTGTTTAATATTAAATATCATTTCTTATCTCGAGAGTAGTCGCGTCAATTTTTATAACGCTAGTAGTCGTATGTCGGTCTATTCCGTACCGCTGTTTTGTGTTGGGAGAAAGCCGAAAGATAGCCAGCAGAGAAAGATGAACTGCCCTTATTTAAGGCAAAGCTTTTCCTGTGAAACTTTAACCTGTCGTAAAAACCGCAAGTGGGGAGAAAAGTGAATCAACGTTACTTGTCGCGTCGCGGTCAAATAGACCGATTTGAGAAGTAAAATGTTTTTAACTGAGAAGTAAAATGTTTTTAAAATATAGCAGGATTGACTTGAAAACGTACTATGTTAGAGGACTCCCACCCAGTTACACAAAATTTCCCCACTTTATTCTTAAGGGGTGATCTGTAGGAGGAATTTATAAGCGATGGGTGACGAATAGACCGATATGATAGATTAATTTCCTTTGCTTATTAAATGAAAAATTGCAGAATTATAATAATTAACTTTCATGTTATGAGCAAAATGTTTGTTTTTTCTTGTATTTGTAACTAATGGAAATTGCTAATGTTAAAACTTAATTTTTTTGTACGCTTTTTTTTATATATATATATATATATACTTGCTTGTTAAAATCTGAAGTCCAATTTATTTTTATTTATACTAGTAAAGTTTAAAAAAAAATATGTATTGACTTATTATGTCACGTAATATAAATTTATTAGTACGAAAGGGGACAGGTCGTGTTATTTCTTTCAGACGATAATTACTGTGTCGTTACCAATGTTTATTTATCACCTTAAATAAACGTGCAAACTTTTTTTTTTTTTTTTTTTTTTTTTTTTAATATAAATAAATCTTAAGTTTTTCATAGTACCTTTCTAGATTTTTAATCTGGATTATTAATATTATCAAAAAGTCGTACAATTTATTAATCAGGAAAAAAAAATCTTGCTTAAGCCGTATTTTTTGTAGTTTAATCGGATTTAAATAGTAATATAAAAAAAAAAAAAAAAAAAATAAAGAAAAAACCCATTTTAATATTAAAATGATCGAAAAGAAAAATAAACAAAATGATGACAAAAATAAATAAATAAAAAAGTAAATATATATATTTATTATATGTCAGTAAATTAAAATGCAAATTCAAATAAAAATAAATAATTAATAAAATTCATGTTAAAGAAATGGTAAAGTTTTAATATGAAGACAGGCCTAGGGTTCTCTATTTTCTGAAATTATAATTAGGAACGTGTCATATTTTGAATCTTATACATGTTTAATCCATTTCGATTCTTGTGTAATTCTTAAAAAAAAAAAAAAAAAAAAAAAAAAAAAAAAAGAATAAAGAATAAATAAATAAATAAATAAATAAAATAAAATAAAATAAAAGCAAAATTTTAAATACATCCCAAATCCTTAATACTTAATTGAACACCTCCTGCTTATCTACTATTTTTGTACACGATTTATATATTTCCTCTAATATTTCCGTGTTCAGGAATCGATTATTATTATTATTATTATTATTATTATTATTATTTTAGTTTTTTTTTTTTTTTTTAGTTTCTATAATCATAAAAAAAGGCTACACTTATTACAGTTTCAAAAGATTTCTGATCGTTAACTTTAAATAGGTACCTCTATTACTTGCAAAAATATCTCTGCTCCTTGTTTTATGTGTTTTGAGAAAACTTTAAATATTTATATAGAGAAATAAAGAAGGAAGCTTGGAAAGGAAGGAAATATTTTTAAAAAATTAAGAACATGTTTTCGTTTAACGATGTTTTACGCTTGTTTAATATGTTATCCGAACAATAGAATATCATCAACAAGATGTTAAAAAAGAATACATTAGAAACTATAGTACTTTTGTACTTGAAAATTACAATATGTTCGACTTTATAACAAAAATTTAAGAATTTTTATAAAATTAGATTTTTTGTTATGTTTTATTCTTAAAATAATAATAATAATAATAATAATAATAATAATAATAATACCTATGACGAATTAATATTTCTCCAAAACTAAATACACAATTTTTTTTTTTTTTTTTTTTTTAAAGATAAAAAGGTGAATCGCTAAAAAGTTCAGTTTTAGAAATGAGAAAAAGGAAGAAAGTAATTGATAATCTAAGCTTAAAATTTCTAAACACAGATAATAATAACTATTAATATAAAATATCTCATCAAATTTAGTGAATACCAAATTATATAGAACTCTTAACGACAACAGCATAAACAAAAAAAAAAAAAAAAAAAAAAAAAAAATACTCGAAAAGATAGTTTAGTTATTGTTTGTGGACGGACGTTATCATTAACCGTTAAAAAATATTTTTATTGCTTTTATTGTTTGTGCATTCCACTGTTATTTTCATATATCATACCACATGCACACACACACACACTCATCTATCTATCTATCTATCTATCTATATCTATCTATCTATCTATATATATATATATATATATATACTATATATATATCAATGTATTTAAATTATGATAAGTGAAGATATGAAACTGGAATGTAAAAACAACAAGAACTATAATTTAACAATATTAATAAACAGGAAAATTAGTTAAGTTTAACACTATTTAAGCTAAAAATTTCAATTATTCTGTGTTTTCTTCATCAGCAGGTGGTAAAACACAACTATTTCAAAAAACTATGTAATACTAGCAGATTTCTGAATATATGTAGGCTAGCATACTGGAGATTGTGTTACAAACAGAATAGTGAAGAAAGTTTTATAAAGAGTGAAAAGTGTTTAATTTTAAAAGCATTTTATTTCTTAAAGATTAATTTTCTATTGCTAATGAATAATACGCATTAAAATTTAAAGACGTTTATTATATAGATTTTTTATATGAAAATGCTAGCACTAACATACCCCCACCCGAACTTGCTAGAAAATACACGAAAACTACACACACACACACACAGATATATATACATATATATATATATATATATATATATATGTAGATATGTATATAAATGTGGGTTTGCGTGTGTATTTACGTGTGTAGCAGCGTTCTTTATCAAACTTAGCATCCAAGTTAGCACTACATTGAAAGCAAAATAAATTCTTTTATCTCTAGTTACTTTTTTGAATTACTACATTCTATATTTGAATATTCTCCGAGAGCCTCTTTCCTGGTTAATTTGCATTTCAACAATAACTTTTCCAAATCTCCCTGCTTTGGAAGAGGAATAATGTTAATGGGCAAAAATAGCGTAGTTATTTCTACACCTCACTCAAAATTCTTTTTTTCCTGTAGATTGAATAAATTCTATTCATCTACTTTTGGCTATCCCCTTGACAACTGCAATCTACTGTGTCGTTCAACAGTCGCGGATGTTCAACCTTCGAGCCAGTTACCTTACCATAGGGAATTTATTTTAATTATTTAATTTTATGAACTTGTAAACTTAACTGTAAATAGTTGTACATATCTTTTTAATTTGTAAATTGTAACTTTTTTCTTTAAATATTGGTAATGTAAATAGTGAAAATAAATTTTTATCTGACTGCTTAACAGTCTTGTTAGTCTAATTTTCTTTAATTTTATATTTTTAAATTTTAATATTTTATATTTTAATTCTGGCTGCTTAAGAGTCTCGTTAGGATTTTCTTAATTATCTTAAAAAAAAAAAAAAAAAAAAAAAAAAAAAAATGCAGGATTAGAGCTAGGGTCTCTCCTTGCTCTACTGTCACATGACTCTACAACTTCCAATTTGGCTCTGCTCTGCATCTCTCTTCCGTTACGCTGCTAATGCATCAAATCATCACGCCAGGACTCCCTGGATATCCACTCAGCTCACAGTTCCGAGAATCTTGATCATGCATGACCTCTACATATGTTTCTCATATCCTCAGGTGATAGTAGGCGACTGTCTCGACAGACGTAGGCACTTGTCAATCAACGGGATGATGATGATGAATTCTACATTAAGCTCGTTGGCAAACGTAGCCTATTTTAAAGTTTACTCTACGCCTGAATAAAAAATATCTAAATAGATCTATTAATTTTCATATCTAAAATAGGGATAATATATATATATATAATAAATAGAAAGTTTCTGTTTCCGGATTGTTTGAAAAATGTATTTCCTGCATTACACAGAATTTTTAAAATGATCTAGACAATTTATTATTACTTTTTCTTACCCATAGGGTCGAGAAAGTATTGTTTTAGGGTCAAATTTTCGAATGTGAGTTTTTCTTATATTTACATGTTCTGGGGTCCCCTGAATACGAAAATCATGTTTTTAGCGAATGGTCTGTGTTTATGTCTATGTGTCTGTTATCAGCATATCTCAAGAACAAATAGTAGCAGAAATTCCAAACGCAATATTCTAAATGTGTATCTTACAGGGATAATACAGTAGGCTTTTCGTTGAGATGAAGCAAATGGTTCGTGTACAGAGACACGCAAAAGTATTCAAATACATTACGTCTATTGGGGAAATTGCAGGTAAGTATAGTTTAACATTTATAGACTGACTAAACTAAATGAAATGAATATATTTATTTTGTAATAGAGATAATCAACTGCGAAAAAAATTGTTTATGTTGGAGCATCGCCTCCCCCCTATTGAGGAAAGAGCCCCCTTGAGGGGAGTAAATTTTCATGATGAGTACCTTTCACAAGAGCTTGCCAATACCGTTAAAACAAATGGTTGTACCATCGATCTGCGATAATTTAAAATAAAGTTATTGATTTTTTTCATTTTTTTCATTTGTATTTTTTTTTTTTTTTTTTTTTTTTATGTAATATTGAGAATAAATTCAAATTTTTTTGGATATTTAGTGCTATACTGCTTCCCTTATATGAAAATCGGTTGCATTATCATAAAAGATATATTTTTAAATAATAATTCTAATAAATTATTTTTTTAAAACAGAATTATTTTGTAATAACCGAATTGAATTCTATATAAATGAAGATGCATTAATGAAACGGGAGGTGGTTGAATGGGTGGTAGCCCCCCTCACACATAACTAATATTCATATAAAACTCTTCCGAAGCCTAATTTGAATTGTTTAACACAGGTTTTCATAACAGTACTTGTTATCTTACCTATTAATTTCTAACCTGTATTTCTAGTATTAAATTTCAGAGTAAGAGAAAGTCGTGTGAGTGCCACCAGATTATTATTATTATTATTATTATTATTATTATTATTATTTTGTATCAAAAACATTTAAAGCAATTAAGTAATTTCCAACCTTAACATCACCTCGTCAAACTACTATTACTTTGATGTAATTGAATTTTTATGCTTAATTTTAATAACAGTTATTGTTGAATAATTTTACAATTAAGAGATTTAAATGTATTCATAATAATTTTACATGGGTAAAAATAATAAATGTACTGATAAAAGGGGATAAGTTAGTTTAAGCTTGCCATTTATCTTTATTTAGCTTAGATGTTTTATTCAATCTAAATGAAGAAATTTTTTTCAAAGTTAAAACATAAATTTCTAATTCACATTCAAAAAATTATTCATTGAAATAAGAAATGTGAATAATAAACATTGGAACATTAGTGAAAAGAGATTTTACATAAAAAGAAACCATAGTGAGATTAGTGTGAGGGCAGTTTTGAATGTTTTTTGCAAATTGTATGGAATTCTTAAGAGTATAACTATTAGCAGCAAGAATGGGAGCAAAAATTGTGGTGAGAAATTTACCTAAATTATAGGAAGCAGTACCGATATTAGAGACTATGGGACGAAATGGAATATTGGGTTTGTGAACTTTCGGTAAAGCATAAAATCTGGCACAATTAGCAATAGAAGGGATAAGATGAGATTTAGTCGAGTCCAATAACAAGGGGCAAGATTTTATAGCAGATTTAATTTTATTTAACTCTTGCGTAAAGGGGTCACGGGGCAGAGGAATATATGGGCCATCATTAATTAATTCGGTAACACTTTCAATGTATTGTTTTTTATCCAAAATAACAATCTGACCACCTTTATCAGCTTTAGTAATGATGATATTTTCATTAGATTTTGATTCCTTCAAGGCGTTTTTTTCTGCAGGGCTGAGATTTGATTTAAAATTTTTAGAATTGAAACTGGCATTATTAAGAATTAAATGGCGAAGATTTTCTTTCAGTTGGTCAGTCAGACGAGAATTTTTGAAAGTTTTTTCAACCGGTGCAATTAACTGAGGAAAAGAAGGTGGTTTAGAAATGGCAAAATTTGAATTGAGTTTGAGAACAGAATATTGTTTTTTTGGTAATTTCAGCATTGGAAAGATTAACGATTGCATTTATATTGACAACAGGAAAATCGTTCGAATGAATATGTGAATTACAAATGAATGAACTCTGTGAATTACGAAGCCGCGTGAATTTATCTTGTAATTTAATTGATTGTTTACGAGAGCGGTAGTCACAATGAATCCAGGAATTGTGATCGATCAGCATAAAATTAGGACGTTCAAAAGCTAACTTTTAGTGGAGAGAGAATAAATCTCTTTCAATTTTGCCGATGGAGATATGAGTTTCCTTAATAACTGCACGGAGAATATTAAAATGAGACCTGAGTACTGCTTTGTTAACAAAACTGAAACCAGAAATATTGCATTTCAGTTGAATGAATTTAGGGGTGATGCGGTGTCTCTTGCAATGTAAAAGGAACTTCAGACGGTTGAGGGCACGAATCTTTTTAGTACGTAATCGGTAGTACCGGTTAACTAATTTGCACATTGTGAAATGGAGAAAATGGCTTAAACTATTACTGACCTAATCTCCCCCTCATATGAGGCTTCTCAGACCATGTTGCTCAGTAACAATAAGAGCAGAAGAACAAAAATTCAACTAAGCCCGTAGAAGCTTAACAAACAATAACAGGAGACTTAGCGTTGGAATGTTAAAACCCGAATAGAGTACTACGTTAGATACGAGAAAGAAAAATATTAGAAATGCATACATCTGTTTCGGTAGCCTAAAGCGTACCATCTTCAGTGTAAAAAGGATTCTGAATCAGGAGAAGTGCTCGTATGTATAGGAGAGGGGCCAGATTTAGTTCAACCAATAGGATTACGGGAAAGGTGGGGAGAGTGGTCAATGGGAATTTAGGAAAGTTAGCTGTGTAAACAGTAGAAAAATTAAGAAAATGTGGACTGAATATAAAATTTTCAACAGTCAGACAAATAGGGAATAGCAAAATCACAATTTACAAGGTTTTTAATTTTTTTTTAAATATGAAAAGCTTCAATGAAATCGAGTTCATGAATGGATTTAGGTCTGCAAATTATTTCAGCTGAATTAAATTTAAAATTATGATTTTCCTCTCAGCAATGTTTAGAAATAGACGATTTATTGGTTTCTTGTTTGCGGACGTAATTCATATGTTCTTTTAGACGATATTTAAGACTGCGTTTAGTTTGGCCAATATATGATAAACCACACTGACAGGAAATACTATAAATGCCCCAAGAATTATGCATATCAATAGGATCTTTTAACTGAGAAAATGTAGTTTATTGGAAGGTGAAAGTATTATTTTAAAATCATATTTTTGAGAATTTTAGCTATGATTTGACTGGATTTAGAAAAATAGGATAAGACAATACTGACATTAGAAGAGACTGATTTAGTAGACGAAATACGAGGGAGTTGTAATTTTTGGATAGCTTTGTCTATAATGGAACGGTCATAACCTCTGTCAAATGCAATGGCTTTCAGGTATTTAATTTCAGATTTTAATAAAATATGATTTGAACAAATATTAAGTGCACGGTTTACAAAAGTATAGAAAGCAGCCATTTTTTGGTTAGGTGGGTGACATGAACGCGCATGAGGAGGAAGGGAGACAGCAAAATTTTTTCGATAGACGGTGGTTGAAAATCCATTTACAGTGCGAGAGACGAGGGTATCAAGAAATGGAAGGGAGCCATTATTTTCTATTTCATATGTAAATTGGATATTACTCTCAATTGAATTTAAAGTTTCTATGACATGGTCAATATTGTGATGAGATATGTCGAGAAGCGTGAAGGCGTCGTCAACGTAACGGGTCCAGAAAGGAAAAGATATTTTCTTAAAAAGCTTGCTTTCGAAATAGCGCATGTAAATATCTGCGAGAATTGGGGAGAGAGGGGAACCCAATTAATTAATGATGGCCCATATATTCCTCTGCCCCGTGACCCCTCTACTCAAGAGTTAAATAAAATTAAATCTGCTATAAAATCTTGCCCCTTGTTATAGGACTCGACTAAATCTCATCTTATCACTTCTATTGCTAATTGTGCCAGATTTTATGCTTTACCGAAAGTTCACAAACCCAATATTCCATTTCGTCCCATAGTCTCTAATATCGGTACTGCTTCCTATAATCTAGCTAAATTTCTCACCACAATTTTTGCTCCCCTTCATTCTGCTAATAGTTATACTCTTAAGAATTCCATACAATTTGCAAAAAAACATTCAAAACTGTCCTCACACTAATCTCTCTATGGTTTCTTTTGATGTAAAATCTCTTTTCACTAATGTTCCAATAAGTGGCGCCTTCTGCTGTCTCGAAAATAGATTAAAAGAGTTCCATTTCACATCTTTTGAAATACAAGAATTAATCTTTCTTACCCGCACTTGTTTATCACAAACCACTTTTTCTTTTCAAAATAAATTTTATCGTCAGTCTGAAGGTTTATCCATGGGCGCCCCTCTCTCCCCAATTCTCGCAGATATTTACGTGCACTATTTCGAAACCAACTTTTTAAGAAAATATCTTTTCCTTTCTAGACCCGTTACATTGACGACACCTTCACGTTTATCGACATATCTCATCACAATATTGACCATGACTTAGAAACTTTAAATTCAATTGACAGTAATATAAAATTTACATATGAAATAGAAATTAATGGCTCCCTTCCATTTCTTGATGCCCTCGTCTCCCGCACTGTAAATGGATTTTCAACCATCGTCTATCGAAAAAATTTTGCTGTCTCCCTTCCTCCCCATGTGCGTTCGTGTCACTCACCTAACCAAAAAATGGCTGTTTTCTATACTTTTGTAAACCGTGCACTTAATATTTGTTCAAATCCTATTTTATTAAAATCTGAAATTAAATACCTGAAAGCCATTGCAATTGACAGAGGTTATGACCCTTCCACTATAGACAAAGCTATCCAAAAATTACAACTCCCTCGTATTTCGTCTACTAAATAAGTCTCTTCTAATATCTGTATTGTCTTACCCTATTTTCCTAAATCCAGTCAAACCATAGCTAAAATTCTAAAACAATATGATTTTAAAATAATTTTTTCGCCTTCCAATAAACTCGCCTTTTCTCAGTTAAAAGATCCCATTGATATGCATAATTCTTGGGGTATTTTTAGCATTTCCTGTAAGTGTGGTTTATCATATATTGGCCAAACTTAACGCAGACTTAAATTTCGTCTAAAAGAACATATGAATTACGTCCGCAAACAAGAAACCAATAAATCGGCTATTTCTAAACATTGCTGGTAGGAAAATCATAATTTTAAATTTAATTCAGCTAAAATAATTTGCAGACCTAAATCCATTTATGAACTCAATTTCTTTGAAGCTTTTCATATTTATAAAAATTTTAAAAACCTTGTAAATTGTGATTTTGCTATTCCCTATTTGTCTGACTGTTGGAAATTTTATATTCAGTCCACATTTTCTTAATTTTTCTACTTTTTACACAGCTAACTTTCCTAAATTCCTATTGTCCACTCTCCCCACCTTTTCCGGAATCCTATTGGTTGAACTAAATCTGGCCCCTCTCCTATATATACGAGCACTTCTCCTGATTCAGAATCCTTTTTACACTGAAGACGGTACGCTTTAGGCTACCGAAACAGCTGTATGCATGTCCAATATTTTTCTTTGGCGTTTCTAACGTGGAAGTCTATTCGGGTTTTAATATTCCAACGCCAAGTCTCCTGTTATTATATAAATTAATACTGGTTGCGCTAAAATTCCGGGCCTGGAGGCACGGATCTCTATGGGATTCTACCTAAGAGGTTTTAGCCCTATGTTTACCAGTTTCGGAGAAATTCACGTGAAACTTCGAACGCGTACCCTGACGTGCGTGACCAGTTATGGAGCCCGGCACGTCATTCCTACCAGCTTTGATAGCAGAACATATCGGTCACTTGTGGGGCGCTTACAAATGGCAAACTGGGTATTTGTGAAAAATGATTTAGCATGTAATAATAATAATAATAATAATAATAATAAAAAAAAAAAAAAAAAAAAAAAAAAAAAACTAATTTTATTTAAAGTGTTATCATTTCAATGTTTGTAATATATATGAATAAAGTACTTTTAGTGTTTACTTCATAATTGAACTAATATAGGAAATAATTAAGTATATCATTTAATACTTTGGTACAATTTCGCTGAAGTAAAGCATGATCATTTAAAATTAAATTAAGCTTGTAAGGTTGAGACAGTAGTAGGTCACCACAGGTTTTTTTTTTTTTTATTTTTTATTATTATTCTGGGTCCAGAGACGTAATAAGCGGGGGAAAGCTACAAATGCTTCGGTGAAATTTTAGGTTGGAATTTTAGGTTAGATTGGTGAAATTTTAGGTTAGTTGGTGAAATTTTAGGTTGGAATAGTTTTCCGTCAGCATAGCGCTGCAACGAAGAAAGCAAGTTGAGGGGTGTGAGTGAATACGAAGGATCTTTAAAGTTTTGTTAAGTGAAGAGTTTGGAGTTGATGGATATTAATTATAAATATGAACGTATCGGCGGTGTAGAAGTGTGTGGAGTAGATGATAATTGTTCTTAGGCGATCATTTAGTGTTCGGCGAATATTGTGATGTTAATGAAAGAGTTGGATAAGAGTAAAGAAATTGGTCGAATAGGGAATCCTACTACCTTTGTCTAGTTTGAAATGTGTCGTGGTTCGTCGAGAGAAGCCTTCATCGCTTAGTATACAGTATCTTCATTTGGTGAGATCTATTCTGCATTTATTTAAGTTATTTATTAAAGCTATTTTTCTTAAGTTACTTAAAATTTGATATTGAGTTTGGCCCAGCGATCCTCCCCGTTCATAAGCTCTAATAAAACATTCTTTGACTTTTAATTGAGTCTTGTACTATTTCTACCTAGTTAAGTAAATTTAAGATGGGGTCTGCGTCAACGCAAACCTTACATGCTTAAAGCGAAATTTTGATGTTAGACAGTTACTTGTTTAAAATTCAATTTAAGAAGTACGATTTTTATACGTCGAAGATTTATTTGCATTGACATTTCTTTCTGTATTTATAGAAATTACTAGTTAATAATTGTGGATGATAACATGTTTCTAATAAGGTTATATTTACATGTACAAATTAAATCGTCTTAGACAATCAGTATGGAAAACGTTTTAGACAGTAAATTGAAATATATTCCAAAAATACGATGTTGTAATCGACTATATTTATGAGAAAATTTTATATGATATTTAGATAATTGCTAGTGTTCTATGTAGAACTTGGTGTCCTCAAATGAAGCATTTTAATTTGTTATATGCAGTATTATATATATACTAGCTGACCCGACAAACGTTGTTTTGTCATATAAATTATTTCTAGAGAATATTTTGCTAGAAAAAAATAACTAACTTATTGTAAGTGTGTTAGGATGTGGTATATAAGTGGAAGATGTATGGAGCGCTGTGAACGGTGAAAGAATATAAAAATAACAAAACACCAATCATTTATCTTTTTAATTTATTAAAATTGATTCTTTAAAATTATATACTCGTACATATCGCTACTTATAACAATAATACTAAAAAACAATATCATTTCCTTAATGCAACAGAGTGTACAATATTTTTTGTTATCCCATCTTTCGCCAATACAAACAAACTGGATGGTTTGCCCTCTCGAGAGCCACGTATAATTGTCCGTGTGAAAAATATGATGTGCTCAAATCTAAGCCACAGACAGACATCGTTTGGCCCTGAGACTTATTGATAGTCATTGCAAATGCCAATATAATTGGAAATTGAGGGCGTTTAAATTGAATTGGCACATCTGTGGGTATAATAGGAATTCGCAGTAGTAATATATTTTCACCTCGGAATTTGTCATTTAAAATGATGGCTTCGATAACATTTTTCATTAATTTTTTTATGACTAATCGCGTGCCGTTGCAACACCGTGGTGGGTTCAAATTACGAAGCAAAATAACCGGAGATCCAACCTTCAGTTGTAAAATATGCGGTGGCATGCCTGGTAAATCCAATGAGTTTAAAAACTTTGTTGGATAATTTACAGCTTCGGTGGCATAGCAAACTGTATCATTAGATTTGTATGACACCAAGTCTCCTGGTAACAAATGTTGTATCTTGAGATTCAATTCGTTGACGTCCACATTTTTTGCTGCTAAAATTGCTCTTTCTGCCAGCCACTCATGATTTGTGTATCGTCTGTGTACATCGGGAAATATCTGGTCAATAAAAGCATCTTGAGAATCCATGATTGTGCAGATATCGGTCGGTAATTTTATGCATCCAGTTTCATCTGTAGTAACTTTTCCATCGCCGATATCTAACAATTGTTTTGAGAATGTTTCAGCGGATGGATCTTGAAGCTTTTGAACGCACAAATTTACTTTCAGTTGTACCTTTTCAACATTACGCCACAATGACGATGATTTTAAGCATGCGTTGATCTCATCAGCGTATGTTGAACGCGGAATAACGGTAAGTGCTTGTCTGAAATCACCTGAAAAGAGTAACAGAGTGCCGCCAAATAGTTTGTCGTTGTTTTTTATATCTTTCAATGTCCTGTTCGACACCTCAATCGAATGTTTGTGTTCCATAGTGCATTCATCCCAGATAAGAATTTTACACTATTTCAGCACTGTGGCCATGGACGATTGTTTTTTTATGTTGCACACTGCATCTGGGTTATTTTTAATATTTAGTGGCAGTTTAAATAATGAATGAGCTGTTCTGCATTCATCCAATAAAGTTGCCGCAATGCCAGATGATGCAACAGCTAATGCAATGCCATTATTTGATTGTATTTCGGCGATAATTAGCGAAATAAGGAATGTTTTGCCAGTTCCACCTGGTGCACCCAAAAAAAAAAGAATCCACCTTGTCCTGCCAAAACTGCGAGCATGATGCGGTCATAAATGGTTCTTTGTTCTTCATTCATTAGTGGGACATTGCGAGCAACAATCGCTGCCATTTATACAGTATTGTATTGTAGTTCACGATTCAATTCAGTGCTGATTAAATCAGATGCATTTCGATTTGTTGAATGCATACCGAAATGACTGAGTGGTAAGTTGGCAATGATAATGCAAAGATCTTCAATAGCAATCAATGCTTCATTGTACATAGCGTCACTGAATACTATCGTTAGATCGTTGCACCGTGAACGATGTTGATGCAATATATCATTAGTCATTGAATCTTTGTGATTATCCCATAATGTCTCTGCTCGGGCCGAGAAACATGTAGTCAACACTATAGCGAATAGTAGACGAATTTGTTTTGCTGTACAGTTCAGTCCTACTTCAGCAAGCATACACTCCCACTGGTTGTCGTCTTCCAGCAAGCCGAGTGCAAGGCATGCATCTTTATACGTTGGATACTGTTGTCCATTCACTTTACGTAAATCTTGAAATGACAAAGGGCCGATGACATTAACCAATAACAGTCGAAGATAAAAGCACTCAGTCTGCCTTGGATTGACCGTAAATACTCGTTCCAAGGTGTTTGATTTGAATAAACCGGGACATGCATCAATCGGCGTGCCTTGCTTGCGGGGCATCAATTTTTTTGTTGGAGCCCATGTGAAATAGCGTGGTACTTCTGAATAGAGTAATGTCCGTGCAAAAGCACCAAAAGCATCCGCACGATTACACAATTAAAAAAATTCGGTGAGTGTAGTTTTGGTGGATTTATAGCACGATCAATCGCTGTCTCGCTCGTGAAATATACGCGCTGGCCATTTTCAAGATGGACGGCTAAATGAAGAACTGCTGGATCCCGTTCATGAATTGGGAAACCAAAGATACGCCAAACAGCTTCATTGGAGCTCACGTACCGGCCAATTTGGTAAAGTGTTATTTCATCTTTGTTATTCAACGGAGGATCCATTCACATTGGTATTTTCAACTCGAAATACAGCCATATCACTGCCTTTATTCACATACTTGCAAATGTATTTGATGCTCTTCACTGATCTGCAGAACTGAACATTAATATGAGCATTGAATGTTTTGCTCAGCAGAGGCGAATATGGGACCACCCATCGGTTATCAATGTCAATATCTATGTTGTTGACATAGATGACCGCCATAGATGATAAGATTGTCTGCCATTATCGGGAATTCTTTGACGATATATTGGATATCCGTCAACATTTGTGATCGTGAAATTTTTCGGAAAACTTTTAGTACATTTTCCATCTGCACAAATAATAATGGCCTAAAAATTCATTTTTCATTTTAACATAAAATAACTCCGTCGGATATTGACGAATTTTTTAAAAGAATATACCATTTTAACTAATTTTAACATTTTAACAATATTAACGTTGCAAAAATATTTTAAACACTTACGGTTAAAAATTCATTTTTCATTTCAACATTAAATAAATTCCGACATCGTGTTTACGATTCTAAAATATTAACTTTGAAAAAAATATTTTAAACACTTCGTAAGATACGGTTACGATTCTAAAACTATTAATTTTGAAAAAATATTTTAAACACTTCGTAAGATACGGTTAAAAATTCATTTTTAACACGCTTTTATTAGCTTCACCTGTATGTATGAATGTATGTATGTATGTATGTATGTTTGTTTGTAACTTCTCTGGGAGCAAACAAAAAATTTATATTGTAAAAAAATACTTTCTCTACGTGAACGATGCGGCGTCGAGGTAAGGCGCCGCGCTACGAATCTAAAGGTCCAGCGTTCGATCCCCGTTAGGAGAGATTTTTTAAAAATGGTTTTTGTTAATTCTAAGTTATTTTAATTAAAGATTTAAATGTATGTAAATATTACGGTGTGTCACTCACACGATTTTCTCTTACCCTGAATTTTAATACTAAGATAGATATTTCGTGCTTTTTAGTTCACATTTCTATAAAAGCGTGTTCTTTAATTTTTTAAAACTATAATATTATTCATTTCAACATTAAATAAATTCTGACATCGTGTTTACGACAACTCACGCCATCTAGGTGGAAAAGTTGTTCAAAGAGTTGGTTAAAAATTAATTAAGAAAGAACTAATTAAGTTACAACTTTCATTTGTAAATCTAAACCATTCTCGAATCCACCTGAAGACACACAAAAAATTTCATTAAACTCAGTCCAGCCGTTTAGGAGGAGTTCAGTGACATACACACGCACAAAAGAAATATATATATAAAGATATATATATATATATATATATATATATATATATATATATATATATATATATATATATATATATCTTACAAAAAGAAATAGAAAATTTATTTTCATATATATTTACTTTATTTTATAAAAGTAGAATAAATAAATCCGTACTATGGTTCACTTTTGAGGGGTTCTCACTAATGCCTGATTTTATAGTACACTGTATAAAAACATAATGGCTATGAAATAAGTAATACTGTGAGTACTGTGATTGTGTATCTTTATAACTGTATTTCCAAAAGTAACACATTTGAAGGTTATTTTAATATGTGTTAAAAATATTTAGAAATAGTTTAACCCTCGAAGCCGTTTAAAGTTTGCATAAGCACCGTAATTTTCCTTTATAGATTATGTAGAATGCTATATATTACTCCCAATTTATGTAAATACATTCGTATTTTTGTTCACACACACACACACACACACACACACACACACAAAAAAAAAAAAAAAAAAAAAAAAAAAACCCTCTTAAAAAGGAATTCAAAATAAATTAATAAAAGATTTAAGTTATGAAAAACTTCTTTCTATTCTGTACATACACATTTTTTTTTAAATGTAAAATCCAACACATATTGTTAAAAAATAGTTAATAAGATTTGTATAGTTAAGTGTTAAATTTACAAGATATGAAAAAGAATGAATATATATACATATTTTTTTTCTAAGATGATACATATACATGTATATATATATATATATATATATATATATATATATATATATATATATATATATATATATATATATATATATATTAATTAAGCTTATATATTTTATTGATAAATAAAATATAATAATAATTTTGTATCAAAACGTATTTTTATACCAACATAAACTTTGGAAATGATTTTCCAAAATTAATTTTTATTAGAGCTTATCTTTAACAGAAAAATATACATATATATTTCTTTAGACCAGTTTAACTTGACCCACCCGCGTAATTCATCATAAGGTAAGACTAATCATTCATTTGCGCCATTGAATTTGATATTAAATTTATTTGACAAACTCTGTTAAAAATGAGGTTGATTGCGTTTTACGTAGAATATTTCGGCATAATGGATTTCACTCTAGGGAAATTAAGGTCGTTTTAATAGAACTATTTTTAGCTAGATTTAAATAGAATTATTTTTATAATAAAATTATATATATATATATATATATATATATATATAATTTTGAAGAGAAATTAATAAAAAGGTGTAAGATTTTAAGATAAGTGGGCGTGATTAACAAAAAGAAAAAAATGTTAATAAATACAACAACAACGAATTAAATCATCGAAAAAACATTTGTAAAACATTATTATTATTATTATTATAATATATATATATATATATATACGTTTTATTTTACCCTTCTTTTAAAGGAATTTGTATCTTATTAAAGACACTGCAGAAAAACATTCTCTCACCTGTATTCTAATATTCTAAGACGGAAGGAGGCCGCTCACCACTATGTAGCGGTTTTGAGCGTTTTTAACCTTACACGGGGGAATTTCAATGTAAGATTTAAAAAATATATAATGGACATATAATTTAAGGGATTATTGCTGGCTGACATAGGGTGTGTATAAGGAAACAAATTGAGAAATAACTTAAAAAAGCTATTCCTCTGTTGCGTTTAAAGGAGCTTATGATTATTTATTTATTTATTTATTTTATTTTTAATAAAACTATTTGTTTTTTTTTCTGTTTGCATCTGCAAAGCTTTAAAAATTTCGGAATCCAAGACATAAGTTTAGTTAATTTTCGACTAATAAAAAACCTCTCTACGAACCAAATTTTTAAATTCGATTTTTTTCTTATGCAATCATATTCTATATATTTTTTATGAATAGATTTGATTATTTATATATTTATATATATGCATATGTATATTTTTTTATTTATTGTATAGATTTTATAAATTGAGAAGTGTTCCCGATTTTATGGGAGGCGCTTAGTTTTCTTTTGAAATATTTAATTCCTAATGTATACCCTAATTAGAAATACTTAGAAATACCTTAATTAATACTTATCTAATAACCCGATTAGAAATACTTCTAAATACCCTAATTAATACTCAACTAACACCCTAATTAGAAATACTTAGAATTATTCTTATTAATAGCCCCGAGACTAAACATATTTAAAAAAAATATTTTATTTGAGTAGTCTTTTAAATACACATAAAAATGTCCTTTATGTACTTTCAAATTTGCCTTAACGATATATGTCTCTGTTACTAAGTAAACCTTTTTAACTAGAAACAGTCTACCTGAATCTAATTAAGGGCTGTTTTAACAATTTTCAGCAATTATTTTGCGTTTCTGTTATACTGTGAAGAAGAAGTTTGCAAAATAAACAAAATAAGGTTAAAAGCGAACTGTGCAAAAATGTCGTTAAACTTATCTTATTGCTTAAAATGAATTGGTAGTAATATATTTGTATTTCTATTCAATTATAATTTGATATTAAGAATAACTTTACTAAATTTGAGCAAGAAAACAAATAAATTGTTATTGTACGTTACCATACAAATCACATTTCACATAAACAAAAACAATGCCTCAATTGAAATTTATACGAATAGCTAACAAAAAATAGCAAATTCTACTGCCTTTCAATATATTTTGTGTATCAATGTTAAGAAATACGTAAAACTGTAAATAAATAATAATAACAATAATAATAATAATAATAATAATAATAAAATCATAAATTTAATTTTGTAAGATGTTGCTTAAATTCTTTTTTTTTTAAACAAATAATTCCTTTTAAAATTATTTCTGTTTCATAAAAATTTATTTATGGCTATGTTATAATAATAATAATAATAATAATAATAATAATAATTGGATGTGGAAATAATAATGTATCTTGTATTTAAATGTTATTTTTATTTATTTATTTATTTGTTAAATGAGGGAAGAGTATATACCGTCGTTTTTAAACTAAGCGTTATATGTTATTTAATTACTTAGTTGAGAAAATAAATAAAAAATTAAATTAAATTATAAAACAGTTTTAAAAGTCTTAGAATTGAAAAAAAAAAAAAAAAAAACTTTATTTAAAATGTGTCAGAATTGTTTTTAAGAAATTAGAATAAAGAATTACATTTTATTACAAACAACACACCCATACGATGAAAACTCAATAAATTGCCCATACTATTATAAATTGAAAAATAAGTTTTACGGGAAAAAGCTTTTAAAAACATTTATTTAAAATATCCTCGCTTTACATTAAACTGACATGCACGCATAGTTTATCAAAAGCTGAAAGTGATCAATCTTCAGTACTTTCCCCTGACACTGAAGAATCTAGCATACATGTACAGATCATATGCAGTAAAAATTTCCACAATTTTGAGAAATATATTGAAACTTTTTTTTTGTCATGGGAAATAAAGATTAAAATTACTCAGATACCTATTGTAAATAAAATAATAAAATAAATAAAATAAAAATATAAAAGAACTATTTTTGTTTTATAGCATTTTACCTAAATATAGATTTTTTTTTTATTTTTTTTTTATTTATTTATTTATTTATATTTTTTAACTACACTATGGTTCATTTTTATATAGCAGAAGCGTTTATTCAATGTTAAATTAATTATGATTTTATAAATTTAGTATATTTAAAATTATTAAATTAAATCAGAATTATAAGCCAAATAATTCAACAGCGTAATTGCGTATCCAGAGGTTAAGAGTATAATATGACGCATATCTGTGATTTTAAATAATAATAATGCAATTATTTCATTTAAACATAATATCAAAAGTTGAATAATTACGATAAACTGTTAAAAATGTTTTTTTTTTTTTTTTTTTTTTTCTAATCAGATAAAATGTCTCAAAATAGCTCCGAAACAATATAAATAAAATAAAACAAGTCAACGAAAGCAGCAAATGAAAGTTCAGAAATATACCTTAAACAATTTGTCTGCAAAATGTCCAACAACGATTTGTGATACTAAGCTATATTTTAATATGAAAAAAGAATGAAAAAAGAGAAAGTAAGTTAAAAATGAAAATTATATAATGCAGACATAAAACATAAAGATTTTCCACAAATGTAACTTTTAGAGAACTGATGCAAAAAATAATGAAATAAATAAATAAATTTTCGTTAAAATGAAATATATTTTATTATTATTATTATTATTATTTCTAGTAGGTTTTCACGATA
The DNA here is from genome assembly GCA_963930645.1 of Salticus scenicus. Classification (NCBI taxonomy): domain Eukaryota; kingdom Metazoa; phylum Arthropoda; class Arachnida; order Araneae; family Salticidae; genus Salticus; species Salticus scenicus. Next base: position 237,911,705 of record OZ005656.1, read on the forward strand.
TCGGAAGTATTGAACATTTTATAACTGTTAAAATGTGTATTTTTTATTTTTTATTTTCTATTTAAATCTTTATATATTTATAAAATTCAAATGACCCATGCTAATAAGCGGCAATTATTAAGAAGTTAGAGCACTTTATTTATACAATATAAGTAAGCATAAATTTATTTAGATAGACATAATATATATATATATATATATATATATATATAAACGAAATGTATTAATGTAATAAATTTAGTTTAAACATGCATAATATACTTCTCCTTAATATTAACTATTTCAGTAATTAATGTTGTTGCTTATAGAGTAATTTTCCTATTTTCATGATTACTTAACATACATATTTTCAAAACAGAAATATGTTTTCCGACGAAGCATGGATATTCCAGTATTCTTAATCTTACACAACTTTTAGAGAAAACATAATTATTTTAATATTACATGTTCCATTAAGTGATTGGCCCTTTGCGAAATTACAACTGCACGAATATTTAAGAATATCGTATTCTTAAGCATAAACATGTTTTTAATGAATTACATAAATTAATGTGTATACACTAATTTATAACTATCATAATTGACTTTATCAGTGTTTTGTCATAAAACCCCTTTAAGGGCGTATCAGACTCGACGACTTTACAGGCGATTTTAGAGCCAACCACTGATTAGCGCCGATTTTTCGGAAAAAATTGTCTCTACTCCCAGTGTGATAGCGCAGACCGAAGTTACCCAACTTTTTCAGAGCTGCCTTGATAAAATTGTCCGTATACTCAATTTCTCCTTGGATTCGTCCAATCAGGATGCGCTGTTTTGATACGTCATATTTCCAAGATGGCGGAACACGGGAATCCCTTCAAGTGGAGATTTGAAGAAGAAATATTATCGTTAAGCACGTTTATTTTACCGTTAAATGATAAGAATTTTCAATTAATCGTTTTTATTTTCGTATGGCGTTATGACAATAGTTGTAAAAAAGATCAAAATAGAAATAATAATGCGATATTTTACTCAAATGAAAGGGGATTTTAACGCTAATCATTGCGTATTTTATTCGCGCCAAGAAAAGTGATAAGCGTCAGAAGTTAGTCTTCTTTCATCCAACTTTTCACCCGACTATTGTAACCTCTACGGTGTTTTCGTCGAGGAAAAATCGGCGCTAAAGTCGGCTCAAAAATTGGTTGTTTCTAAAGTTGCTGAATCTGATAAGCCCTTAAGAATGACCTCAGCAGGGAAAACTGCAACATTATAATGTTTGTTTTGTATATTCTTCATATAACGCAATTTCTTTGTATACGTTGCATGTTCTCCCAAAATTGCAAAAATATTATATGAGGGAATATTGTGTACTATAGGTAATTTTTTGTATCCCACAGGTAAATTTACAGAGAAATGTAGAATCATAAATACCATGGTGGCTATGGTTTAGCCTCAAACCCAAAAATTGTATTTTGTTCATTACATGACGCATTTTTGATATAGTTCGATTTGACCTCGTTTTGTTATGTTGTTGTTACACTTAAATTTCTAAAAAAAAAAAAAAAAAAAAAAAAAAAAAAACGCTACAATTTATCGGCTTTTATAAAATATAAACTATTTATAATTTAACAGTGCTTCACCTAGATAAAAAAAGGAAAAAAAAAAAAAGTAATATTTTATGTTCGGGGTGATACTTGCCCCATGGTTTGCAACCAATGAAATATCGTCCTACTATAACCATAGGCAATACATTAACGGGAAATTAAATCAAGTAAAATCAAGATAATCTTGATCATTATTTTATTTCATAAAATTTAAAAAAAATTACTTATTCAGAAAAGTCTCTTTCTAATCCAGGTATTTCGTGGTTCTAAATTTGCAGAATATGCAGTTTGTTTTTATTCATCAATAACCAGCCTAGTTCATAATTCAGTCCACGAAAAAATCGAGTTTATATAGACCATATTTTTACTTTAATGTTATAATACCCCTTTATATAATAATTTAATTATTGGTTTTGTTCGGTTAGATTTTCCGACGGTCATATTTCCGCACATTAAGCTAATTAGACCGAGATCTATAGATTAGAGCTTATTACCGTAATTTACGAACAATCACTTCAGAACCAGGTTTCGAATTCTGTATTTGGAAAATGGAGACATGTCAGCTAACTATTTGTCATTTAAACGGGAAACATAATTAACGAAAAAATTTAAATTAAGGAATCTTTAAAGCCATTATACGCAATCTATTTGAGTTTGTGAAGCTTTGTCTTTTATGAAATTGTTGTTCAACTAAAATCTGAATATCATATTTTTAAATTTTTATTAGTTCTTTACTGAATTTTGAATCAAATAACATAATTCACAATTTAAATAAAATACCATTTACATTTTAGGTAATTTCTAAAGGCATATTGGTGAATGTTAACTTAATGTCTAATAAAAATTATCAGAAACTTAACAGAAACTAAATTTCTGTAAATCATTAATTTAGTTTATTTTAATGATAGAACAAGCATTCATTTTTGTGAAAACAAGACAGCCCTGAGAATCTTCATTGAAAACGAATTATTACTTTTTTCGCCCAATGAATAAACGATTTCCTTTAACGAATCGTAAATTCATCGGATGTATATTTAAATGATAAAAAGTCTTTATTCCGTATGTAAGACTATTTAATTTTTTATTTATAATATGCATTTGTACACATTCCAAAACAATAAATAATAATAACAATAATAATAATAACAAGATTTTTGCTCCCTATGTATATTACATTGTAATGCGATATTTAAAACGTCAAGAAAAACCAGTAGGTTGTGGCTACCGCATGACTTCCTTTTGTATTTTCAATACAAATATACTTAGTAAAATTATTCATTAAAATTGTTATCTATTAAAATTATCTTCCAAGATGAATGCAGAGGACTTCCATTCTATAGAAGATTTAAAACGCTATTTCTTTTGCAACTATGAAAAAAAAAAAAAAAATAATATATATATATATATATATATATATATATATATATATATAATTATTGCTTATCGATGGTTTACCATTCGTTTTGAAGGTCTTGACAAGGTTTTTCGAAATATACCCATATTTAAAATTTCCCTCTTTCGGGGGGGGGGGGGACTACTCATCCTTGGGAGAAGCGATGCCCCTACATATACATTTTTTTTCTCAGTTCACTGTCCCTATTACAAATAATTCTTTTTCATAATTATTTAACAAAAAAATAATTATTTTTATGTATTTTTATACTGAATTTTGTCCTATACCGCCATGTTAAAATTTAGAAAAAAGCTGGACTGCAACTTTTGGAAGATTACTACCAAAAGTTGTTAGGTCCTAATTTATATCAAGGTGCAACAACATATTAAATTTTATGAAATTATCTGAAATAGTTCTTGAGATACAGTAAAACCATCGAAACCGGAGGCCGACATTTTTTACGAATCCAATACTTCCTTCTGTTAAATATAGAAAAAAAAAAAAAAATTTTTTTGAGGGGGGGGGGGTTAGTTAAACTATATCTATTTGCTCTCACCCTTTTCTATTTTTTAATCTAAAATTACGTTTCTAAACCGATATAATATATTTCAGATATAAGTGTGTTGTTACATAAATCGAATTTAGCATTTAAAAATACTTTTAAAATATACACTACAATTTTGTGGAAGAATAGGTTTTCAGAAACTATTATAGAAATATTAAATAAATTCTTTAATAAAAATATATATATAGGTAGACTTAAATAAAAATTTCAATGCAATTGGAACATCTACTTTTTATTACTTTTTCAAAGGATTAATAGCACAGGTCGACATGTAAAATTTTGGTTTTATAATTTTGGCTGAGCTTTATGTTTTTTGGTGCGCTGAAACCAAAAATGAAGCCACTTTTTCTCTATCACGTATAGATTTTTGCCAATACAGGGTGCATGGCTATACAATTTTTTCCATTACACTTCCACAAATATAATTATATGGTATGTCTCTATGATTAATTAAACACAAATGCCTAGTATTGTGATTCTGAAGCTCTAGTGCTACTTAAAAGCATACCAACTAACCAAAAAACCTATTGTTATGATGGTAAATGTCTCGGTGAACATCCTGTATTGGCAAAAATCTATACGTGATAGAAAAAAATGGACTGCATTTTTGGTTTCAGCACATCAAAAAACATAAAGTTCAGCTGAAATCATGAAATCAAATTTTGTCAACTTCATTTTTGTAGGCCTGTGTAGTTATTTTATGAAGAACAAATTGATTTCTAAACTTCCCAAAAAATATTTTTCGAAAATATAATTTTATCTTTTTTTTTTTTTTTTTTTTTTTTTACGAAGTGACTTCAAATAAACAATTTTAATAATAAATAAATAAATAAATAAATAAATAAATATATATATATCTTTTTTTTTCTTTTAAGAAATGACTTTCTTTTAACAAATAAGCAGCTTTAATAAACAATTTTATCTTTTCAAAGAAAAATATTTGAAATGAAAAATATTTTAAATAAGATTCTGAATATGTTTTTAGGTAATATTTATTCTGAATATTACAATTTTATAAATAATTTAAACATATAGAAATCAAATAAAAAATCATCAATTTCTTCCAGAGTTACTGGTGAACATGTATAAGTACTATCATGCTATATACTACAGAACATACCATGCATATAGAACTGCAGGGCATCTATTTTGGAATACGAAATACAATTGTTAATTATCCAATATAATCATGGAAATTGCCCTCTTTTGTCAGAAGAATTTGTCGTTCCATTAATATACATAAATGTAATGGACGCATCGAATGAATTGCATGAAATATGATTCACTCCAAATTAATAGAATAGTATTATATATCGCTTATAGAAATGTGCACATTGTTCCTTTGACTAAAATATCCTATTTCACGGAAATAGACTTCAACAAAGTGTTTAGATTGAAATACGAAACGGTGAAAATTTAGTTGCATATTTGAAACTGTCCAGATATACTTAGTATTGAAACGTAAATAAATTTTGAATATTTCAATTACATAATCATATGATAAACAACTTCTATTGTTATTTTGTTGGATATTTGTTTATAAAAGAAACAGGGTATTTAATTCAGTTTATTTAAAAACAAAATATGATAACATTTTTAGTCTTAATGGCAAGTTTTAAATAATTATTATAATAGATATTCAAAATAGAATTTCTAAAAATAGAATTATATATATATAAGGACATTGGGTCATTATATAAGTTTAAGGTTTAATTTACAAACTTTTTAATTGAAAAAAAAAAAAAGCTAAATTAAAGAAAAAAATATGGATTGATAATATTCTTTATACTAACCCTACAAGGCACCCAGTTCCATATGTGGAACACCGACTTTAATCGTTCCTATAGCTATAAAACTATTAGTAGGGACATCCCTTGACATCTTGATTGAAGCTACTGACATTTACCAATGTAATAATACGAATCTTTACCGAAAGATGTCGTTCGTGTTTTTGTTATAGTGCACTCAGTGTGAAATTTCAATGAAAGTGATACGTTAGCCGTTTGTCTGAATTCAAAAGTAAAAAAAAAAGAATAGTTATTGAACAGTTTTGACTCGAAAAAAAATACTGTGTATTAAAACGAAGTGTATATTTTGCAGAGGTAAGTTTTTTTTATTTATTTTTTATTTTTTTATTATTATTACAATAGTAAACGTATTAGTAAATCATACTTTTCTGTATGTTCCACATACGGTACGTTGAGCTAAAAAGTTGATTTTTCCGTAAAATATGGTTTTATTTTTATTTTTATGTTTTCCCTATCTTCTGATCACTAATTACAACCTATATATTTTTGTCGCGCACTAAAAAAAAATTGAGCCTTTTAGGGTTAAATTACCTATGTTGTTTTAAGTCTTATCTTAGTCATATTAAGACACTAAAAATATTAATGATATGAAACATAATAAAACAAAAAATGAGAATTTTTTTGGCGATTACAGAATCAATTGAATGTGAAAATGGTAAGCAGGCAGATATCGTGGTACCCCAATCATAAGTTTGTTTTATGTATAACTAAACGAAAAATCCTTTTTTTTTTTTTTTACATCGTACGTTTCTTTTTTATGAGTTTTTGAAAGAAGAGAATTTACAATTACAATACATCTGTAATGCTTGCATATGGAAAGGTAACGAAAAATAGTAAATTATTAATTTAGTGATATTTTCATGATATCTGTATTAAAAATCTTTTAGATTTACTCATAGTTATAATTTGCAAATATAGTACGTGATGACTCAAATTAATAAAATCACTTGTTAAGTCAATGAGAGGGAAACGTGATTTAAAATTATATAATTAATGGAGTGTCACAAAAATTGGTCTGTTAACGCAATTTTAATTAACCGGTAAATTTTAGTTGAAATAAAATTTCTGAAGAACTTTTTATTAAAGAGATATTATGTCAAAAATTGAATTTAGTAATGAACATTCATATAGTTGATATAAAACTCCTATTTCTTCATAATATTAGTTTGAAAAATCTTAGATTATACACCAAATATACTTGCTAAAAATTTATGTAACTGTCAAAATATTAAGTTAAAATAAGATATTCTAGACAAAAATGGAATAAATAAGTTTGGATTTGTTTTTCATAAACAGTTTATGAATAAAATTTTTCCAATAATAAGAAATGTTGTAGCACATTTTTAAAAGAAAGCATTTTTTTATATTGAGTAGTAGAAATAAAATTTATATACATTTATTAAAATTATATACATAGAGTATAAATTTTTATTGCTACTATAATACTTATACCGTTATAACTTTTGTCAAATGATTTTTTAAATTAAATAAAATACTTATGAGTACATAATGTAAAATATATCAACAATAGATGTGATTTTGTAACAAAATTATGCGTAGGTAACATAACATAACTACAGTATATATATATATATATATATATATATATATATATATATATTCATCATATATATATATTTACATCAAATACGTTAAATAGAAATTTTCACGTAGAGGAAATTTATATATTACAACTTCAAAATAAAATGTTATAAATTAAAAAAAATCAATTCTTGTAAAATATAACCTATTCCATCTAGTTTTTTTGTTTCAAATTTTAATGTATTAAGACATGTTATGCAAAATATTGTAACACTAGGTAAATTGGAAATAATACATGTTATGTTAAAGAATGTATTTTCTAAAACAAATAAATTTGCTTACTCTGTATAGAGGGTAAAATATAGTAACTATTACTATTGAAATAATAAGTTAACCCAGACTTTGATAGTTTACAGAAGTGAAATAGACCCGTTTACATACCACTTGAAGATAGTTTTTAATATTTTTGCATAATTAATTCTATTACATTCTAAGTAAATATCTAAATAATTTAATGATTTACATGTAAAGTAAAAATTTTAATGTTTTAAACTGTAGTTTAATACCTCCTCCTCCCCTCCAGATTCTTTCAGGAAAATTTCCTGAATTTTCTGAAAATAATAATTTGAGATTTTAGAAATAAGGATCCTGAAATTTTAGGATTTGTGTGTGTATGGTATTAGGAAGCATTACGAAAAACTTTATTTATTTTTATTGTATTTTATTTTTAATATAAAATTTCAAAATGATAAAAATTGCATCCAGAATATGAAGTAAATTTATCTTTTTTTTTTTTTTTTTTTTTTTTTTAACAAAATTAAGGTATATTGCTGAAAGTTTAATTTACTTTTAATCCTCGTTTTTAATTTAAATTGTTTATGTTACCATCCAAAGGAAGATTATATTAAATTAACACGCATTTACTAGACTTAGTTTATTTATTTATTTATTTATCTTTAACTAAACCTATCGAAATCCAGAGTTCAACGTTATCTTTAAGAAATGAATCTGGAGTTATTCAAAATGATGCACGCATTTACAAGACTTAGTTTATTTATTTATTTATATATCTTTAACTAAACCTTTTGAATTCCAGAGTTAAACCTTATCTTTAAGAAATGAATCTGGAGTTATTCAAAATGATTCGCTGGTAGACAATTCAAGTAATGAAAGTGTACTTGTTAGTAATAATTCTTCCCATTTGAAAAGTCAAAAACATCTAAACCTTTTTTTTAGAATTTGTGACTTATTTATTAACTTATCTGTGACTTATCGTAAGAAATTAGTTCAACTCGCAACTGAGAAATTATTTTATTCAGTTTTGATAGTCAAAAAAAATATAATAATAATCTATATATGTAAAAGAACACTTCCTGACTGAGTAAGGGGGTGATCTATCATCGCCCAGACCAAACCCCTGGACCTAGAAGCATGACATTTCGTGACAATGTTTTTTCTATGACTTAGGCATCCACTAAGAAGCGATTTTACAAAATTTGCCCCCCAAAGGGGGGAGGGGCGCAAAACATGATTTCACAAAATCCTTCATATCTCAAACAAAAAAAAAAAAAAAAAAAACAGATATCCGTAAAATTTTTGCTTTAAAATATAGCTAATACAAATGTCTAAAAACCAATTTCTGGAATTTTCCAAATTCAGTCCCGAAGGGGGGCGGGGGGGGGGGGCAAAACGGGATTTCACATGCGTAAAACGTGATTTCGCATAATCCTATATATCTCAAACAAAAAAATAGATATGCTTGAAATTTTTGCCCTAAAATATAGCTAATGCAAATATCTAAAAATCAACTTCTGGAATCAACTTCTGCCCTCAGGTGGGGCAGCAGGGGGGGGGGGGGAGTGGCTAAGGGGCAAAAACAAATAGAAATACATTTAGGGCGTTCAAAATTGGTACACATAGGTTTTAGAGGTCTGGAAGTCGAATGAGGATATTTTTGATTGTGTAAAGTTATTAGGAGGGGCATGAAGGGGTGTAGGGGAGAGGGGGGGGCAAAAAATAAAAATAGAGTTAGATCGTTCAAAATTGGTATATAGAGGTTTTCGATACCTACAATTTGATTGCGGTTATTTTCGAAGTTGTAAAATTATTAGGAGGGGCGGAAAGGGGGGTGGGGCGATAAGGGGGAGCTATGGGGCAAAAACAAATAGAAATGCAGTTAGGCCTTTCAAAATTTTTACAGATAGGTTTTCGAGGCCTGAAAGTCGAATGGGGGATATTTTCGAAAGTGTAAAGTTATTAGGAGGGCCGGGAAGGGGGGGGGAGAGGATGGGCAAAAAAATAAAAATAGAGTTAGATCATTCAAAATTGGTATATAGAGGTTTTCGATACGTACAAATCGATTGCGGATATTTTCGAAGTTGTAAAATTATTAGGTGGGTCGGGAAGGGGGGTGGAGCGGTAAGGGGGGGGGTATGGGCAAAAACAAATATAAATACAGTTAGGCCGTTCGAAATTGGTACAGATAGGTTTTAGAGGCCTGCGAGTCGAATGGGGATATTTTCGAAAGTGTAAAGTTATTAGGAGGGCCGGGAAGGTGGGGGGGGCGGAGGGGCAAAAAAAGTAAAATAGAGTTAGATCATTCAAAATTGGTACATAGATGTTTTCGATACCTACAAATCGATTGCGGATATTTTCGAATTCTTTAAATTATTGGGAGGGGCGGGAAGGGGGGGAACGGAGGGGCCAAAAAATAAAAATAGAGATAGATAGTTCAAAATTGGTGCATAGTGGTTTTCGATACCTACAAATCGATTGCGGATATTTTCGAATTTGTAAAATTATTAGGATAGACGGGAGTGGGGGGCGAAGGGGGAAAATAATAGAAATAAGAGTTAGAGCATTTTGTGAATTTTTTCCGAAGGCAGTGAGAACCCGGTGCGACATTTTTCCTAATCAGATTTTGTTTCTCTTTTCTTTTCACGTGATAAAAATGAATGCAATTTTGAGAATTCAGTAATTAGAGTGATTCATTTAAAAATAGGGACCAGCGAAGCGGGCGTTACCTGCTAGTTAATAAATAAATTGAAATTGTAAGTATATTCATAAAACTATACAAGAATAACTTATATAATTGGTTGTAGAACTAGATTAGAACATTTTTTGTAGAAGTAAACATATTGTGTGGCTCTAACAAAGGCATAGTAACACCAATATTAAAATTTATGGAGGGAAAAAAAAAGCGTTTTGAAAAAAAAAAAATAATAATAATAATAATTTAAAACTGTTGTTTGTCGGTTGCTAAATAAAATACTAGAATTTTTAATGCATTATTATTTTTTTTTTTTTAAATGCCTTAAAACATCCAGTACATATAGTGGTTTTTTATCTCTATTACTGAATGACAGTTAACGTTCACCTCGATGGTTCAAATTCTGGATCTGTTTCTTTCAGTGGCCCGACAGGAAAACGTTTCACAAATTGTTAAAATTCACTAGATCCTTATTACATTTAAATGGTATTACTTTTCTAGATGTTAATTTTAAAGTTTTGAGTTCTGACCAGAAATGTCTCTGTTATATGTATCAGGTTTGAATAATAAGAGAAAGGCCCAAAGTATTGACCTGCGGAAACTCTGGATTCGACTTCTCTTCTAAATAAAAAAAATCTGGAGTGACTCCATTCGACTTTCCGAACTTTGAGTAATTAACAGTTATGTAGATAAAAAAAGAAAGAGGAGTTGTTAAACAAACAAAAGAGAGAAAACCATAATAGAGTGTTTCAGTATTTTTCTCCATATATTACACGATGTTTTATTGAACGCTACTGAACTTTGAGCCCATAGATCATAATGATAAAGAATTTTTCGTTGTGTCCCTGTAAAAACCCATAAATGCCTATATTTAGTGTAACAGTGATTTATAATATTCATATAAATTTTCAGGTCAACTGAATAAGGCGTTTAGATGCTATTGCACTTTTAAAAATTTGTTCCCATAGGCCATAATGATAAAGAATTTTTCTTTGTATCCCTGCAAAAAAGCTGTAAGTGCTAAATTCACTAAAATCTATACAGTTGGTGCAATTGTGACCTATAACATGTGTACATTTTTTTTCTCAGATTAATAAGAAGTTTAGACGCTATCACACTTTTAAAAATTTGGCCCTGTAGGCCATAATGATAAATAATTTTTCTTTGTGCCCCTGTAAAAAAAACTGTAAGTGGTAAATTCACCAAAATCTATACAGTTCGTGCAACTGTGACCTATAACATGTATAACTTTTTTTTTGCTCAGATTAATAAAGCGTTTAGACGCTATAGCACTTTAAAAAATTTGGCCCCACAGGCCATAATGATAAAGAATTTTTCCTGGTATCCCTGTAAAAAAAATTGTAAATGCTAGATTCACCAAAATCTATAGGGTTCGTACTATGGTGACTGACAATATACGTATCCGAGATGACAACATTATCTTCTAGATTTCATTAATCATAAAGACATGAGATAATTTAATGAAAATGCAAAGTGATTACATATATATATATATATATATATATATTATTTATTTAATTAATTTTAGTTTTTGTTTTTATTACTACAAAAACAGTTTTTTTCCTATAAAAGAGAAAATAAATTTGAATTAAAGAAAAATTAAGAAAAAATTAAGAGAGAAAAACAATCTACAATTCTGAACAAAAATTTCGAACTTTAGGCTCATTCCGGTAGAGTTAAATATATATATATATTTTCAATTTGTCAACCATTTTTTTGGTAATTATGTGACCACAATGACATATTTTTATTGTCTTGAAATGTTTGCACAACTTGATCCACTCCCTTCTTTCCATGAATTGCGAACTTTAGAATCTATGCTTTCTACTATATTGGCACAAATTCTATAAATTGGTTTTAAGATAGTTAAGTTTGTTACAATTCATATCGTGAAACTAATGGATGTCTTTTTCTTATCTGTATACTTAATCGATAACTTCAAACAAAACTTTATTCCTACCGCTTTGAGTGTAAACGATTGATAAAAACCCCTGTGTTGGGTTGCGAAAAACTCTAAATTCCTTTCCTTACTTTCTTTGAAAAACAAAGTCTTGAAAAACTTTTTAAGCTAAAGTTGATATATTCCTTTTTTTTTTTTTTTTTTTTTTTTTTTTTTTTTTTTTTTTTCACTTCAGAGTGACTATATTTTGTAAATATGTGTTATTTTTCTTTGAGATACAATGGAATTATGTCTATAAATGATCTTGCTTCCCTCGCACTTGGTTATTAAGCACCATAATTATTGATTATTATAAAAATCAGGGTGTAAAGCCAAAACAAGAAAGAACATATCAATTATATTAACGTATAACTACACAACTAGTAATTTTATTATTATATAATTTTAGAGTATATAGTTTAAGATAACACAAATAATGTTTTAATCAAAATTGAACATTTTACTGTTTCCTACATGGATTAACGTATGACAATATATATATATATATATATATATATATTCTGCTACATTTATTATATAAGACATAAATAAAATACTTTTTCACGTAATTAAAAATTATGTTTAAGGAAAGAAGCGCGAGAACCTAGACATGAACAAACACTTATATATTTAAGAAAAAATTAAAAACATATTTTTGAAAGAAAAAAAAATATTTAATTATTTGCTAGAATAAAAGTCGGAACTTAAGTTTCCAACGTCTTTGAAATTCAAAGCACTGTTAAATCTATTTTTTTTTTCTTTACTATATAGAAAATCTTAAAAAGGAATATTCCAATAGTTTCCGACATCAAAGAGAGATGACTATTTATTTATTTATTTATTTTTAAATGTTATTTAATTAAATAGGCGGGAAAAGAATATTTTCGCACGGATATATTTTTGTTTCTCGTAATTCTAAATAAATTGGGAAATTCTAACGTAATTTTTGGATAATGCACCATAAAATATTTTTTGTCATCAAACAAAATATATGTTTTAAGATATCTAAAGAAAATGAAAAAAACTTTATTAAAAATATTCTAGATTAAAATATTGACTGATATTTAAAAATAGCAAATTTGGTGAAATAAACTTTAATAATAAGATCAAGTTGTTTCTTAAGTATCTTAAATAGAAATGAATGTTTGATTTTCAGATAAATATAAATGAAGAAAAATAATGTTAAATAACTAAACAAGCAAGCATCTGAAAAAAGAAAAAAACCTAGGAAAAAAGAAACTAGTAACAATCTAACAAAATTCTGAATTACATAAAGAGAACTTCGAACTTAAAAAAAAAAAAAAAAAAAAAAAAAAAAAAAAAAATTGATTCGTCTCATTTGGGAACAGTACATATATCTTATGGCGACAATTAACAGATATTCAAGAAATAATTTTACTTTTTCGAAAATAAAATTAAAAACATGCAAATATGTTATATAATCTGTGTTGTTTTTTATGATATTTGCAAATATAAGGCATAAAAATCTGGACTGTTTCCACAAGATTTCTCTGGAATTGAATAATTCTTGTGAATTTAATCAAACTTCCACCTCCAAATAATGCAAATAACTAAACAAAAGTGAAAAAAATAATAAAGGTTTTTTTGCTATTTCACATTTGGCTGTTTCTCTCTTATATTTACACAATTGAACAACATTTATCTGAATTTTTTGTATGCATCCCTGTAAAATACACATAGATTGTTAATGCAAAATAACTGTTTAAATACATGTTTTAATGAAATTCTAAAATAATTTTCAATTCAATTCTCTTCGTATGTAATTATCCCATTTCAGTTCTTTTGACCCTATAGGAAATAATGGAAGATTATTATTATTATTATTTTTTTTTTTTTTTTGTGTGTTTGTGTGTGTGTTTTCGTATCCCATGCATTAATCACTTATTTTCCATAATTTTTAAACTACACCATAACATTGGATTCTGGATCAATTCTCTTTTATAGTTTTCTTAACTTCTACAATTCCAGTGAAAGATGCAGAGAACATGATGTTAAAATATTCTGCGTTGTATCCCACAAAATTAACAGTAATGTTTACAGTCATAAAGACCATTTTATTTCTTGTAACAGTGACGTATAACATACCTACCAATTTATCTTAATCGAATGTGAACTTTGGATGTTAGCGTACATTTAATGACATAAATCTATATTTCTAAATAAATAAGCATCCTTCTGTTTGTAAACAGTTCGTAATAATCCACATAGTTCGTAATAATTATAATTCAGTCTACGACGAATAAAGCGTTTAGAACCTATCGTGTACAATCTCATACATACACATACACACACTCACACGCACTCACATACGCAACAATACACAATAAGATGACAATAAACATATCAAGCACGAATTTTCGAAACTTGAAAACATCAGACACCTGAAAATCTCATATTCATATTTTTTGCGATTATAGAAAAAAAACAAAAATACTTAAATATTATTGTTTGTAAAGTAAGAAAAATGTCAAAAAAAAAAAATAATAATAATAATAATAATAGTATATAAAAACACAATAGAAATACAAATATTAATATCAACACCATGTTAAAGACGCCATTGAAAAAAAAGTTAAGCGCAGACTTCAGTTTTATGATTTTTAAACATATGGAAAGCCTCTAGAAAATCGAATTAGTGTAAGTGTTTAGGCAGACAAATTATTTTAGCGGAATTAAAGATAAAATTAAGGTTATTCTTGAAACAATGCTTAGCAATTGCCAATTAGTTAATTTTTTGACGTGAAAAAATATCATAAATTGCAATTTTGCTCTACTCCCTCTCTCGGACTGTTGGAAATATTACACAAAATCCACATATTATGAACTTTTGCATACCTTTCTACATCTGAAATTACTGTTAGCTCACAGATCAGTCTCTTGAATCCCTATTGGTTGCTACTCTGACTCTAAGATCCGTTTCCCTACCTATATATATGCGCAATGATTCACTTCGTCATTCTGCACTGATGACGGTACGCTTTATGCTACTGAAAGTCTGCGTATAAAATTTTTACGCTTGTTAATATTTATATTTCTGTTGTACGAGAAGTCTGCTTATATATTCTAAAAACAGAAACTATTTTTCTTCATTATGTATATATATATATATATATATATATATATATATATATATATATATATATATATATATATATATATATATATATATACACTAGCAGGCTTTGCCCGCTTCGCTGGTCACTATTTTTAAATGAATTACTCTAATTACTGAATTCTCAAAATTGCATTCATTTTTATCACGTGAAAAAAAAAAAGCAAAAATAAATCAGATTAGGAAAAATGTCTCACCGGGTTCTCACTGCCTTCGGAAAAAATTCCCAAAATGCTCTAACT
Organism: Salticus scenicus; assembly: GCA_963930645.1. NCBI lineage: Eukaryota > Metazoa > Arthropoda > Arachnida > Araneae > Salticidae > Salticus > Salticus scenicus. Next base: position 237,926,920 of record OZ005656.1, read on the forward strand.
CTTATTTCTGTTATTTTACCCCTTCGTATTTCTATTTGTTTTTGCCCCATAGCCCCCCCTTACTGCCCCACCCCCTTACCCGCCCCTCCTAATAATTTTACAAATTCGAAAATATCCGCAATCGATTTGTAGGTATCGAAAACATCTATGTACCAATTTTGAATGATCTAACTCTATTTTATTTTTTTGCCCCTCCGACCACCTCCCGTCTCTCCTAATAACGTTACACTTTCGAAAATATCCCCATTCGACTTGCAGGCCTCTAAAACCAATCTGTACAAATTTGGAACAGCCTAACTGCATTTCTTTTTGTTGTTGCCCATAGCCCCCCCCCCCCTTACTGCCCTCCTAATAATTTTACAAATTCAAAAATATCCGCATTCGATTTTAAGTATCGAAAATAATTTGTGTACCAATTTTGAACGATCTAACTCTATTTTTATTTCCCCCCCATCCCCTTCCCCCTTTCTCGCCCTTCCTAATAACTTTACACTTTCGAAAATATCCCCATTCGACTTGCAGGCTATTGAAACATATCTGTACCAATTTTGAAAGACCTAATTGTATTTCTAATTGTTTCTGCCCCTGCTGCCCCACCTGGGGGCTTAATTTTTAAAATTTCAGAAATTGGTTTTTAGATATTTGTATTAGCTATATTTTATAGCAAAAATTTCACGTATATCTGTTTTTTTTTCTTTTGTTTGTTTGAGATATATAGGATTATGCGAAATCGCGTTTTACGCGTAAAATCCCGTTGTGCCCCCCCCCCCCCCTTGGGGACCGAATTTCGAAAATTCCAGAAATTGGTTTTTAGACATTTATCTATATAAATAAAGAGAAGTGTCTGTGTGTGTGTGTGTCTGTGTGTCTGTGTGCCTGTGTGTGTATCTGCGCTCTGGCGCTCACACTACTGATCGTAGAGTTTCCAAATTTGGCATATAGGTACCTGGGACCCTGCAGGTGTGCACCTCATCGAGATTTTTTCGAATTTCGAATTTGAATTTTTAAAATTAATGTTTTTTCGATTTTAAATATTGGCTTGAATGTTTCATTTTTCAGAAATTTCTTTTGTTTCAAAAGTCTGCGTATCTTAGCAACGGCTATTAAACTATTTATTTATTTTAATTCATTTGAGGAAGAAATCTTTTTTTATTATATTTATTGAAATCTAATAGTTATACACATACAGTAGAAAAAATTAAGCATATTAAATTTTTAGATTTTGACATATAGGTACCTAGGACTTTGCAAGTGTGCACCTCATCGAGATTTTTTCGAATTTCGAATTTGAATTTTTTAAATTAATGTTTTTCCGATTTTAAATATTGGCTTCTTTGTTTCATTTTTCATAGATTTATTATTTTGCTTCAATCGTCTGCATATCTTAGCAACGGCTATTACGAAACTTATTTAATACATTCATTTGAGGGCGATTTTTTTTTTTTAATTTGTTATATTTATTGAAAATAAAATCGTAATGCAGTAGAAAAAATTAAGTATAATTAGTTTTAAATTTAAAAACGTATTTATAACAGTTATGATTTTTTTTTTATAGTAGAACAACTTCTTATTTTTCATTTTTTAATTAATTCTTTTAAAAGAAAAAACTTTTTTTTATTAATTTTTTTATTTACAGTATTTATCGAGAAAAATGGTAGTATATGCATAGCAAAAAGGATTAAATTTATTAAAATTTATTTGTTTATATATATGTATATTTTTTTTTCAATCAACTTTTTATTTTATTTTATTTTATTACATTGGTTGGAATCAAATCGTAATATAGTGTAAATAGCATGGGCTATGAAATACATGGTTAAAATCTAAAATATTTAATAGATGCTGAGATACAGTCATCTTTAAAATCGTAGTTCTTAAATAGTAGCAGATTCCCCCTGTCGTCGATAAATGTCCAGATTGAAGTGCCCGGAAAAGATCTTTCTGCAGGCATGGGTAACCTAGACCTGATGCAGTGCGGTCGGAAAAAGAGATGCCGTAGACAGCGGGTACCCGAAGCGAGGTTTGGAGCAATTTTAGTTACTTTTTTTTTAGTTTTTGTCTGTAATGTGGTATAAAAAAATAAATATTAATTCAATTCTTTCGAAAATTCATTCAAATATAGTGACCAGCGAAGCGGGCGTAGCCTGCCAGTATTAGATATATTTTAAAGCAAAAATTTTACGGATATCTGTTTGTTTGTTTGAGATATGAAGGATTTTTTGAGTTCACGTTTTGCCCCCCTCCCCCCCCCCTTGGGTGGCGAATTTTTTCATTTTTTTTTTCCTTAAACCATCCCTGACCTATAAGGAAAAAAACAAAAAAAGAATGATCGAAATCGGTCTAGCCGTTTACGATTTTATAAAGGACATACAGACAAACATTCATTTATATATATAAATATATATACATATATATATATATTACCGCTTTGTAAGAAAAGGAAGTTTTAATTGAAGAAAAATTCTACATTCGGTTAACAATTTTGATTTGGAGTAAAAACTATTTAAACATTTTTAGAAAATGGCTGGCTTTGTATTTCACACACAAAATAATAATAATAATAATAATAATAATAATAATAATAATAATAATTTTACAAATAATTTCACTTTACTTTAAATGATTCACTCTTTATGCGGTCACGTTAATAATACGACGATATTTTATATATTTTATTAATTTTTTCACTAGTTGATCACTATAATCCGAAATTCACGCAGAAATACACATACATATGTATGTATTGTTATAATGAATTATAACTGCTTGTTCGTTTTTAATATTTCATAATTAAAATCTCTATTCTGTAAAAAAAAAAAAAAAAAAAAGAAAGGAAAAAGATAGGTTTTCTTAGCTATATTTATGTTAGTTTCAAAACGCTTTGAAATCACATGTATTGCACGGTAGGAAGATATTCAATTCTGAGAAGTATTTTTGGTCAAGAATTCTTTGTATATATTTTTTTTTCTCTTGAGAATTGTAAGCAAACAAAAAAAAAAGGAGGCTTCTCCCCTCGCATTTTTCTTACAATAAAGAGATGTGTCCCTCTCTTTCTTTCATTCATTGCTTCCGTGGGAAACAGTTCTGTTTTTTTTCCTTGTTTCCAAGCGGAGTAAAGTGTGTCTTTCGTAGGTCGCTGAAGGTCAGCGTAGTGGGTGTGGCGGTCACAGATGTGCCTCTCAGCTGTTCAGTCTTCGGTTACAGTGGGGGAGTGAAATGGAAAAATTCTCTTGGAGATTAAAATACCTGTCTACCTGAGGGGGCGAATTGAGGTCGTGCAAGTTTTGCTGACTGTATGGGCGTGTGTATTTTGTTTGAGAAATATTTTTAAATGAGGGCGTTTTAATTTTTAGTGGGAGTGACCAGGGAGGATATTTTGGGGTAGTTATAGCGAATGAGACTCTCTTTTTTTTTAGCCGTGTGGAATGGCAACGAATCAGAAGTTGGTTTTTGTTCAGAGGATTGCGTATCTTGAATGGTACGGTTTTTCGAGTGGTTGTAAGAGATTTTTTGTTGTGCGGTTTTTGTTTTAAGGGAGAGGGGCTTTTGCCCTCTCCCAAGAAACGACTGGAGAGTTTGAGTAGATGTTACCTGACGCCTCGCTGTGTTTTGTTGGAGTCTCTTGTTCTCTGGGATTGCTCGTGGGATGTTGAACCTCTCATCGATGGCTGACCGGTATCCCCCTCATCGCTTCCGTGGCCTGAAAAGAATTGAGCTAAGTCTTGCTAAGGTTTAGCTAAGTCATCGTGGAATGATGAAAAAAGATCACGATACGTTGTGAGTGCTCGACGACTTCAGTGAGTGCTTGCCTAGATGTTTGAATAGATTTTGTAGATCAGGAGTTTGCTTCGCTCTACTTCTTGACGGCTGATAAATCGTGAGTCTGGAAAACCTAGAGAAATGGAGGTAATGTGACTCCTCCTGGCAGCCTGTTAAGTAGTATTTTTGTTCATTTTGCTTTAATCCCTTTTCTTCGTAACTACTTAAATATGTGTGAAATTATAATTTATATACATCTTCTATGTTTTGTGAAATCAGTAAAAAAACTTTGAGATATGTTTTAGAGAAAGAAAAAAAAATATATATATATCACTGCCTTGTCCGCGTCAGTGTTTAGTGTTTGTTAGAAGGTGTTATATGTTATAAAGAGTATATCTTTGTACTTTGATTGTGACTACATTAATTAATGATTGAAATATATAATGCGTGTAAATCAAAATTCTACTTCAATAATAAAACTATTTCAGTTTTAAAAGCTAATTTCTACTTGTATGTTTTTATTTAGATATTACATTCCTGTTACTGTGTTAATTGAAACTTACTTAAAAAAAAAAAAAAAATATATGGGTTTTTGTTTTGATAATTCAGGATTAATCTTTGGGGGACTAAAAGAAATGAAAAGTGAAAATTTTCTTATAGGAAATTATTGTTTCCTTTCGAGCTGGGTTGGGAATTCTGGTACTCATTAGAGCCTTGTAATATACAAAAAAAAAAAAGGGTAAACTAAATTAAGAGTTAATTCTTTGGTTGAATGTTAGTCCATAGGTTTTATTTCTTTTTTATTTTCCTTTGTGTTTGGGGACTATACTTTCAGTATAATTTGGCAGACAATTGTTTTAAAATTAAAATAGGAGGATAAAATTCAGTTCTATTATTCTTGTGAATTACTTTGAAAAAAAAATTGAATTTGAAAGATAAATTTTGTTTTTTAGGCAAGGAGCAGAATTGTTTTTTTTTCTGTGTTGTAATTCCAGATTATACAATGTTTAGATTAATTAACTATTAATTTTAGCAGTTATACTCTGTTAAGTAAAAGTTTAAATCTTTATTTAACTTCCTCTGGTTTGGGATTTGGGTCTTGTGTTTTTTTGGTATATTCACCAACTTTTTATTTATTTTCTAATTTGAGGGAGGTTGTAATTAATTCTAGGATTTTTAATGTAACGGTGTTACTGATAAGTTAATTTGGTAGGAGTTATCTAATGAGTACTTGTAACGTTTTGTACTAAATTAATAAAAGGAATTATTTTATCCACTATACGATCTACTTGTAAAAATTTAATGCTAATAAGTGAGATTAATATATAAGTGAAATAATGAAAGAAAGTGAATCAAATCACAACAATGGTGCCGTTGTCCATGCGTTGGAAAATGCTTTCTCTCTGTTGCAAAATGTGTATATAGTTTGTATAATTTTTTTAATTGTGAGTTTTTTTTTTTTTGTATATACATTGGTATTTGCTAGGAAATGGGAATTTGTATTTTAATTTATGCCTTCTCTGGCAGATGTAGAGACAAAATTTTGTTTAAGTTTTGAAAATGTTTGGCCTGAATCAAAAATTATGTAAATTTCAGAAAAACTGCTTTTTGTCGAGGGAAAGTTCAAAATTTCAATCCTGATTGTTGGCCCCTATTCCTTTAGGTTCGCCTTAATATTGTGAAATGCAGTGTTATAAATTGTTTAGTGTAGCTTTTAATTTTAACTTTGAAGCAAAATGCTTAGGAAGTTTATTGAAGTTTGAGTGTAGGCGAGAAATACTCTCTGTGTGTCATTCTGATATTTGTTCAAATTTGTGTTTTTTTTTAATGTTGCTAGAGAAATAGTGCTTTTTTTTTGTTAGTTTATGCAATATACTTAAAAACATGTATTTGCTTGGCTCAAAATGCTGTTTTGGGATGTATTTTGGTGCGGTGTGTGTACAGTAATGAGTTTCTGTTGCTCGTGTAGTTTTTATTTTGGAACTTATTGCTGTATGTCACATAAAATTTTGGCTAAATTCTTGGCTTTTGGGTCAGTTATGACATGTTTTCACTATTGATAGGAGAATTTAATAGTCAGATTGAATTTTTTTTTCAGAAATTTTTTTTTGAGACTTTTTTTTGTGCCATGTATTTGCATATTTTCACTTTTTGTTAAAGTATTTAGTTCCAAAACCTGTTTACCACCTCTAGAGACTTGAAAAAATGTAAATAGTTGCTTAAAAATTAAAAATTACCCCTTAATTTTCATTGCAATTGCTTAGATCAGGGTGATACATGGCTGTGTGCAAGAATTGTTCTAAAGGATTTTCTGACAAAATTCTTGTGTTGGGCTAGTTTTGTGACTAAGATAGTGTTTTTCTACTAAATTATTGATCCCCTACACGGTTTTCATTTAAAGTAATGTTTTGTATTGAGATAATGTCAAATTTTAAAAGTTAAATGTCAGAAATTTAATTTTACCCTTTTACGAGTAAAGTGCTGTTTCGTTTTCAAGCTGTGTTGTGATTGTGCTATAAAAGTTTGTTTGATCTTAGTAAACCCTGCTGTGTAAAGGTTGATTTAGAAGTTGTGTAGATATTGTTATAAATGTTTTGCTGCGGTTGGAGAGCAGTTTATGAAAAATGCAGGAATGTTGATGTTTTTTTAAGCTACCTAGGGTCAAAAATTGAATTATGAGCTTGAAAATGTTGTTTTAAATAGAAACTTAAGGCACTTTATATTGTTAGCTTTAGTATGGGTCACTTTAGGATAGAATTTGGGTAAATTGTCTAAGTAAATGCTTTGAAGTAGAGTTTGATTAAAGAATTGGGCATGGGTGAGTACTTCTGTGCTCTTTTAATTGGAGATTTCTGAAGTAATAGGTGTTAAAAATTAAAATTTTTGGTAGTAATCTGTTGTAAAAGTTGTTTTTTAGAGTCCAGGCTAATATTCTTATAAATCTTAAGTTAATTTTTATGTTTGTTTAGGTGTTAAAGTGTAATTTCAGTCTTTTTCTATGGGAAAATGATTTACAACATTTTTCGCAAACTCCAGTAAAAATTGCAGTAATCTAGAGTCTGTTATGGTTTTGTTTACATATTTGAGTTAGTATTTGTGGCATGTTTAGGAAGAGTTGTGACTGACCTGTAACTCTGTTAGCTCGCAGATTTATTTAATTCTGCTATAGTTTATTATAAAAGAGTTCAGGGTTGGGATTTGCGCTTTGTTCGCTGTATCGTTCTCACAATTCAGTCCTGTTTTGTTTGGTCAAACTCTGAGTTGGAATTAGTTTTGTGGTTGATGTTTGTTTAAGAATTATTGTAGTTTATTGGAAATTTAGCTATCTTGTGTTTTGTGGAATTGTGTAAATTTGCAAAGTAATGATATTTGTTTTTGTGAGGTATTCCAAAAACTGTGTTTTGCAAATAGGTGTTTCTCTCAGAGTCTTGCCAGTTGCATTTGCTCGTACTACTTATAAATTTTGTAAACAAATCATTTAGATTTAAAATTTTTCAGATCTAGGAAAATTATTTGGATTTTTTTTTCAGAAAAAAAAAAAGAAAGAAAATAACCTGTTATAAAATCATAGCCTTCCTTTTGTATAATTTTGGGTAAATTTCAGAGAAGTAAAATACTCTTAGGCTAGGAAAATTTTGTATTTTTTTTTTATTATTAGTTAGCAAGCTTCAAAGTATTTTCTCTGTTTTAAATCATGTTTAATTTCTATGTTTCTCAAGAATTTGCATGTTTTTTTTGTATCAGTATTAGCTTGGTTTATGTCAAAAAAAAAAAAAAAATTAGGTTAGATTGTAGTTTATTCAAAATTTTTGGGTCAGAAATTGTGTTTATGTTTAAAATTTAGTACATAGCATCTCTATTTTGTTTAGTGACTAAAAGTTAGTATTTAGGTATTCTAGTGCTTTTATTGACTAGAGCTCTGTGTTTGTTACATCTGCCAGAGTGGTAAAAAAGTTTTCTGTTTTAAATTTTAATTAATGTGGTTGAAAAATGAGTGATAACGGGAAATAAGCATTTTTCGTGTTTTGGTAGTGGGTTTTCCCTCTCACCTTTTGTATGACTGTGCGAATTTTAGAGTCGTGTGTTAGGAAGTAATTTTTACTGCTAGTGAATTTTGAAAATTTTGAATTTTGAAAATTTTTTTAATATTAGTTTAGAGTTTTGATTGGGTTATTGATTTAAAAAGAAAAAAAAAAAATTTAGTTTTGAGCAGATTAGAATTTTTGAAAAAGTAAATTTTTTGTAACTGTTAATGTTAATTGTTCATCCATGAGCAGAAAGACGTTTCTGCGAGTGGAACCTTGGGACGTAAATCTTGCTGGGGGATGGGGTTTCTGTCGGGTTGGTGTTAAACTTGAGGTGCCTTGTCCAAGCTTGATTTATTTCTTTCGTCATGATGATTTTAGTATAGTTTAGAGTGGGTTGTTTTATTAGCATAGGTTAGGATTTTTTTTTATTAGTTGGTTTCATTTGTGGTTTACAGAAGGTGAGAGAGAGAAAAAAAAAATAATAATAATAATAATAATAAGGAAAAAAATAAGATTTCCTGTTTTGTGCGAATTGAAAATTTTGTGTTGTTATGTGTATGTTTAAAAAAAAAAAAAAAAAAAAATTAAAATTTTCTGCTTTAGATGATTTAAAAATTTTATGTTTCAGGTTTATGTGTTTGTTGAAAAAAAAAAAAAATGTTTGTTTTTATAAGTATTATGCATTTAATTTTTTTTTGTGTATGTAATAATTTCTCAGTGCATAGTACATTTAGTCGTGAGTGATGTTTGGTGAGGAAAATTTCATTTACAAAATGTAATTGGGTTCCCTGCTTAGGTGTTACAACAAGGGTCTAGGTATTAATTGAAAATAAAAATTGAAAAATCTATATAAAAAAAAAAAAAAAAAAATCGTAAAATTGCAAAAAAAAAATTTTTAATATCTAGTCATTGGTCAAAAGAAATTGTACGGTATAGTGATGTCTGCACTGAGACTTGGGATAAATTTATTTTGTTCTGACTTGTAATTTTTATATGCACTGAGAGAGAAATTTTTTTTTATATATACCATTTCGATATATAATGTTGTCTAATGTTTATATTTGTATAGAACCGTCTAATGTATTCATGTATTTTGTATGTTTATTATGTGATGTAATTGTTATATATTTTATCCTGTAGTAATGGAGGTTCTGGGATCTGGTTGCGGGCTAGTTTTTTTTCCTTCTCCTATCCGTGTCTCCCATAGGTGTTGCGGTGACTGAGGTTCTTGTTTATGTGTTGACGGAATGGGTGCCTAGATCTGTTGGTAGGTAAGTTAAGAATTGGCTCTGTATTTTACTTGATGGTGAACCACGTCCCTTGTTCTTAGAATATTTTACTTGGAGGATGTTGTTATTTGTGTAATCTTCGCTTTTACGAACAGGGTCGTGTGTATTTTCTCTAACTAATTTTGTGAGGTAGTTTGCTTCGTTTTTTTTTTAGGTATTAAGTAGTTGTTTAAATTAAATTGTGGGGTTAAAATTTTTCCTTTTGGCAAATTCTGTAATTTAGTTTATAGTTAGTTTTTTTTTTTTGGACGGAGGGTTGTTCGCAGAGTTGTGGCCAGACTCTTGCGAGCATCTGGATTGGTAGTTTTAGCTAGCAGTTCCTGCTGGCTCAGGGATTGTTTAGGGGCTTTTTGCTGCTCGTTCTGGCTTCCGATTCTTTAAAAAAAAATTTTATTGGGTAAATTTTTTTTTTCCGTTGGGGGAGGGTATTTGTTAAAATGAAATTTTAACAGTTGTATTTTTCTATTGTTTAAACTAATAAAATAGCTTATTTGTAATTTCTTATTTACTTGTTAAAGGGAAATATTCTGGTTATTAATGTGTGTCAGTCTTTTTTTCCCCTCCAAAATTCTTTCGCATTTTCAAAATCGTATCTCTTTTCAGTGCAAACCCTTTTTCTGGCAAGGAATTTGTCCTCAACTATTATTTAGTTTGACCTCTGGTTTGTGTACGTGTTTCTAGGTTCGTCTTGACCTTCAGGGCATCCCCTGCGCTCATGAAGGTCAGTTCCTCTTCTCGCACATTTGAACTTGACCGTGTTCGGTTCTTAATCGATTATTTTGGGTTAGGGTTCAGCTCCTATTTCGACAGTGCAGTTGCGTCCTCTGATTGGCCGAGCTGTTTCTCCCCCGGAATTTTCATGCCAAAATTGGCAACAGTAAGTTAGCGTCCTTTAGATGAGCGCGGAAATTTTTAATTGAGGCGGTGGATGTGAATTGTGTAGGACGATGTAAGCTTTGATTATTCTAAAAAAAAAAAGGGCTTTTGCCCTGTGTGTGGCCCTCGTGCCTTCACGTTTTAATTCTGATTGAGTTCAAGATCAGGACTAATGAACAAGGATACCCCTTAACTTATAGTCTGTGATAAAAATCAGGGCGTTTGCCCTTCAAGGCCTTTATTTTAGTGGACTTTTCATCGCCGATTCTTGTAGACTCAACAGTTTGGAGTGTTACTTTTGCTAAATGGCTATCTTCAATTGTAATTGGTCGTAGCATCCAAAATGTTCTATCTCTGGTACCCATGAAGAAAGGAAGTTTGGTTTCTCAGATCCCTTCTCACGGTAGTCCATATGGAGTTCAGACTTAGCTCGATGGTATTGAAATGGCTTACCCGAGGAATTGATGTTTGTTCTAGAAAGTTAAAGAAAGTTTATTTCCTGGATGGTTTAAGAGGCAACGAGTAGACCGGGCTGCCGTTATGGAACTTGAAGGCTGAAGGTTTGTGCCTAGACCTTTTGAAGTGAGGTTCGTGTGGGGAGCCATCGGAAAATTTTATGAAATTGAGAATCCAGAACCTGTAATCGAAAGTCCAAAGAGAGTTTCCCATGGACGAAGCCCTAAGGGATGCCCAGTACCTCCACTACCTCTTCAATGAAGGGAGTCCTGTTCAAATAAGTATCACCTTTATTTATTTTACTACGTATAAAGTGCTTACTATGAGAATTTAAACTTTTATTAACATATAAGGATGATTACTGTTGCTTAAAGTTTTAGTGTTAAGGAACTCTTTTATTTATTGAGAGTACTATAGACTAATTTAAAAATGGATTTATCGTGTAGCCTTACTAAGTTTAGATTTTAAAATTTTTTGGAATTGTGCAATGCTTAGCCAACTATTTAAACTTATCAGCGGTTGGTGTTGTGAAGACCAACAATAATTACTGAAATACTTCAGCTTGCATGTTGTTTGTAAACATAAACACACCAAATTATTTGTTGTAAAAGATTACGTGATCGTATGGTCATTTAATGTTTTTTTTCAATTATGTATTACTGTCTACTGTTAGAGGATCCTCATTTTTTTTATGCTTTAATTAATAATTAAAATGTTTGAATTTCTTTCTAAACTTGTGTGATGTGTGTTTATTTTTTCCTATACTAAAATATTATTATTGTGTTTTATTTTTAATTGTATTTGGGTTGCCAGGAGTGTTCATATTGTCCCTGTTTTGGTAGTGGTTCATAGAAAAGAAAATATGTCTAATCATTGCCCACCCCGGTCGTTAAGGTAGTTGGTCCAGGGGAATTGTGTCTATTCTGTCTTCTGTCTTAGGGTCGATGTTTGACTTTTTGATGGTTGGTCACTTTGCCTTTGAATTTTCAGCGGCTTTTCAAAAAAAAAATTTTTTTGCAAAATTTTTTTTTCATTGGGGTAACGGGGTGTTGTTATAATGAATTATAACTGCTTGTTCGTTTTTAATATTTCATAATTAAAATCTCTATTCTGTAAAAAAAAAAAAAAAAAAGAAAGGAAAAAGATAGGTTTTCTTAGCTATATTTATGTTAGTTTCAAAACGCTTTGAAATCACATGTATTGCACGGTAGGAAGATATTCAATTCTGAGAAGTATTTTTGGTCAAGAATTCTTTGTATATATTTTTTTTTCTCTTGAGAATTGTAAGCAAACAAAAAAAAAAGGAGGCTTCTCCCCTCGCATTTTTCTTACAATAAAGAGATGTGTCCCTCTCTTTCTTTCATTCATTGCTTCCGTGGGAAACAGTTCTGTTTTTTTTCCTTGTTTCCAAGCGGAGTAAAGTGTGTCTTTCGTAGGTCGCTGAAGGTCAGCGTAGTGGGTGTGGCGGTCACAGATGTGCCTCTCAGCTGTTCAGTCTTCGGTTACAGTGGGGGAGTGAAATGGAAAAATTCTCTTGGAGATTAAAATACCTGTCTACCTGAGGGGGCGAATTGAGGTCGTGCAAGTTTTGCTGACTGTATGGGCGTGTGTATTTTGTTTGAGAAATATTTTTAAATGAGGGCGTTTTAATTTTTAGTGGGAGTGACCAGGGAGGATATTTTGGGGTAGTTATAGCGAATGAGACTCTCTTTTTTTTTAGCCGTGTGGAATGGCAACGAATCAGAAGTTGGTTTTTGTTCAGAGGATTGCGTATCTTGAATGGTACGGTTTTTCGAGTGGTTGTAAGAGATTTTTTGTTGTGCGGTTTTTGTTTTAAGGGAGAGGGGCTTTTGCCCTCTCCCAAGAAACGACTGGAGAGTTTGAGTAGATGTTACCTGACGCCTCGCTGTGTTTTGTTGGAGTCTCTTGTTCTCTGGGATTGCTCGTGGGATGTTGAACCTCTCATCGATGGCTGACCGGTATCCCCCTCATCGCTTCCGTGGCCTGAAAAGAATTGAGCTAAGTCTTGCTAAGGTTTAGCTAAGTCATCGTGGAATGATGAAAAAAGATCACGATACGTTGTGAGTGCTCGACGACTTCAGTGAGTGCTTGCCTAGATGTTTGAATAGATTTTGTAGATCAGGAGTTTGCTTCGCTCTACTTCTTGACGGCTGATAAATCGTGAGTCTGGAAAACCTAGAGAAATGGAGGTAATGTGACTCCTCCTGGCAGCCTGTTAAGTAGTATTTTTGTTCATTTTGCTTTAATCCCTTTTCTTCGTAACTACTTAAATATGTGTGAAATTATAATTTATATACATCTTCTATGTTTTGTGAAATCAGTAAAAAAACTTTGAGATATGTTTTAGAGAAAGAAAAAAAAATATATATATATCACTGCCTTGTCCGCGTCAGTGTTTAGTGTTTGTTAGAAGGTGTTATATGTTATAAAGAGTATATCTTTGTACTTTGATTGTGACTACATTAATTAATGATTGAAATATATAATGCGTGTAAATCAAAATTCTACTTCAATAATAAAACTATTTCAGTTTTAAAAGCTAATTTCTACTTGTATGTTTTTATTTAGATATTACATTCCTGTTACTGTGTTAATTGAAACTTACTTAAAAAAAAAATATATATATATGGGTTTTTGTTTTGATAATTCAGGATTAATCTTTGGGGGACTAAAAGAAATGAAAAGTGAAAATTTTCTTATAGGAAATTATTGTTTCCTTTCGAGCTGGGTTGGGAATTCTGGTACTCATTAGAGCCTTGTAATATACAAAAAAAAAAAAAAAGGGTAAACTAAATTAAGAGTTAATTCTTTGGTTGAATGTTAGTCCATAGGTTTTATTTCTTTTTTTATTTTCCTTTGTGTTTGGGGACTATACTTTCAGTATAATTTGGCAGACAATTGTTTTAAAATTAAAATAGGAGGATAAAATTCAGTTCTATTATTCTTGTGAATTACTTTGAAAAAAAAATTGAATTTGAAAGATAAATTTTGTTTTTTAGGCAAGGAGCAGAATTGTTTTTTTTTCTGTGTTGTAATTCCAGATTATACAATGTTTAGATTAATTAACTATTAATTTTAGCAGTTATACTCTGTTAAGTAAAAGTTTAAATCTTTATTTAACTTCCTCTGGTTTGGGATTTGGGTCTTGTGTTTTTTTGGTATATTCACCAACTTTTTATTTATTTTCTAATTTGAGGGAGGTTGTAATTAATTCTAGGATTTTTAATGTAACGGTGTTACTGATAAGTTAATTTGGTAGGAGTTATCTAATGAGTACTTGTAACGTTTTGTACTAAATTAATAAAAGGAATTATTTTATCCACTATACGATCTACTTGTAAAAATTTAATGCTAATAAGTGAGATTAATATATAAGTAAAATAATGAAAGAAAGTGAATCAAATCATAATAGTATACACATCTCAACACAATTATCTAAAACACAAACACAATATTATTAGCCATGAATTCCATAGCATTAAATTACATATTTTTGCTTGTACTACTGGACACACATCTTAAGATTCCATCTTACATTGTTAAGTTTATTCACGTACATATCCAAACTCTTTTCAAAGGATCTATCAAGAGTAGCAATAGAGATTCATGCTTAAAGGTTTTAGAGATTATTTAAGAAAAAAAAAAAGGCATAAAGATTCTCAATACTAAAATCACGTATCTCCAATAGGTTTTTTTTACTGGTACTTTCATATTTTATTGTTTTTCTTTAATACCATACGGCTTATATCATTTTCGTTTTATTCATATACATAAAAAAAAAAAAAAAAAAAAAAAAAAAAAAAAAGGAATTCACTCAAAATACAATTTAACATTTTTTTTTTCTATTGTCTCATGAGGAGACTCCTCTTGCCCTATAGGGCACATCATGGGGCTTATACAGATACGTAGCAAAGAGATAAATACAGAAAACCCAAAAAAGAAAGGAAAAGAAAAGAGAAAATAAAAGAAAGTAATGCATAAAAAAAAAGAAAAAAAAACACACATAAGTAGAAAAATAACATGTACATACACATTCAAATGCACATATAAACACATACAGAACAACCATAGTTCAATACACAATACTAGCTTAACCCATTAAGTGACATTTTTTTTAAATTTATCAATGTTTATTTTATTCTAGTTAGTTTGCATCTAAATAATAAGAAACACACACACACACGCACACACACACACACACACACACACACACACGCACACACACACACATATATATATATATATATATATATATATTAATAAATACTTCAAAAAATTTAAATTTAAGTCCGATCTTTAGATAAGAATAGGTAGATCTAACTCGATTGATTTAACTCGGTAGATCTAACTCGACTCGACTACAGTATGATGGAATATAATATATATATATATATATACATCAATTACTTACCAATAATCAATATAAATTCGGTGCAACAAAAACAATTGTTTCTAAGTAACATTTTTCTTCTTTGAAAATGACCGTATTATTTTTCTGTTGAAAAGTAATGCCATAGTAAGGAAAATAAACTTGCTTTCCCAACAAACTGAGTCCACGTAGCTGTTTAAGAATTTCACCTTTAGTCGCAATTTTTAAGAATGCATGACTTTGTGGAGAACGCGACTTCTCCATCCTCATTTAACTTTAACTTGAATGAAGGTTGAATGCTGCCAACTTACTTATTTAACTTTCAGATTGACTTGGAGCTGTAAATGAAATACTTAAACTATGAAGAAATGACAGAGTCCAAATATATAACATAAATGAGCTTTAATTGAGCTTAAATAAGAAGGAGGGCGCTGGACTATAATGGCATCTAGTAACTTACGACTTAAAATGGGCAGTCCTCTTAAATACTTTGATATTAATAAATAACCCCCGTCACTTTACTTAATTACTCACAAATGATCCCAACCACTTTTAATCACTTTCATTAACTCATGGGGTCAAGTAATCTATCGATTAGCAGGAGGATTCCCTGACACTGCTATCTACTCGACTTATATCCAACTATATCCGCTCCTAACTCTCCAAAACAATCTTCCTTCCAACTAACTTTAACTCCTCTCCAACTGACTCAAACTCTCCAACTGACCCCAACTCTCCAACTGACTCCCAAAAGCAATCTTCTTTCTCCTTTTATACTCTTCAGTTTCCAAAATATTAGCGTATTTCAATTTACAATTTTAGCTTAGGATCGGCACTAACTCTATTACTCAAATCGAATCCTAAAACAGCAGATTCACGTTTTACCCGCAAAGTGCGAGTTTTAATTGTAGCACTTTCCTGGACCTGACAACTTCCGTAAGAGACCGTCCATGTGCTGCATGACGTGAAAATGCATAGAAATGTAGGCGATCCCCGATGGGGATCATGCCAGGAAATGGGTTAATGAGAATGATATATTTGACACTGTATTAAAATATGAAAGCACTATTTCAATACTTTATTATGCAAAACAAAATTATTCAAATGAAATTTAAAAACAAATCATTTAATGTAACATCACTGTGTTACTGGAATTTCGATATAATTTTCTTTAAAATACACTTTTTGATATTATAAATATGTGAATGAAAAAATATCAGTGAGTAAATGTTATATCATTTTTAAGTTAAAAATAATGTTTAAACTATGGATATAAATAACAAATAAATTCTGATAAGAAATCTATATATATTTTAATAGCCAAGCGTCACTCAAAATTTTATATCATTATTTTTAATACCCATATTTTAAATTATTATAGACATAAATCTTAGTGGTGTGTCACAAACTTTTAACCCGTTAAGGTTTATTTGTATTGATATTTATATTTCTGTTTACGTTATATACCTGCAGAATGTCAACTGTTCTTTCACATGAATTTTTCATTCTCTTTATATAATAAAACTCTTAATTAGTCATAACAATTTATTTATTCATTTTGTAATAGACTAGAGTTTCGGGAAACATATTTAAAGAATGTAAGTAAAATACTTTAATTAAATATACAGAAATGGACAATTTTTCGATAATAAAACCGTTATATTGACAATTTAATTTATGTTATATATATGTTGATAGATAGATAGATGGATAGATATATAATGAAAAATTTGTACGATATATATATACGATATATAAATATATATATATATAACAAAAATAAATAACCAAACATATCACAAGCCTTTAGGCACCAATGTATATTACTATGAGAAAGCAATACTTTAAACATCAGGGTAAAATTAAAGAAAGTTTTTTTTTTTTTTTTTTACAATCTTTAGTAATCTATAATTGTTTACCTTCATCCTTTTCTGTTTTTTATTCTGAAAATACGTTTTTAAACTTATGTAATATTTTTCAGCTAAAAGTATTTTGTTATATAAATCGAATTTACCATATCATAATACACTTAAAGTAACAACTACATTTTGTTGAAGAATAGACATTTGAGAAGAATAGACATTAAGTATTATACAGATATAAAAGACATTCTTCTTATTAAAAAAAAAAAAAATAAATAAATAAATAAAGATAGCCTTGTGAAGGAATTTCGAAGCATTTGGTACATTTATATTTTTTTATTATTTTTAAAAGAAACTACAGTTATTGTTCGAAAATGAAATTATTATCTAAACTTCTTAAGAAAATGGTTTTCGAAAATGAAATCATATTACGTTTTCTTTAAAAAATGATTTCCAATAAACAATTGTTTATAACAATTGTTACCTAATGAAAGGAAAAATATGAAACAAAACAGATTTTCAAAAATGGTTCTGAATATTTTTTAGGTAATATTTATCTTGAACATAATAATTATACAAACGACATAAATATATAGAAATCAAATTAAAACAAAAACAAAAAATGTCCGTTTGTTCGTGAGATATAAACAAGCATTATTTTTAAAATAATGAAGTTGTTTTCTGGTTTTTCTTCAAGCAAGGATATCCATCAAAAACATGAGTTTGAAAAATTAAAAAAATACACTACTTTATTTCTTCTGTACATTTAAGAAACGGCCATATCTGCATACAACAGGTTTTTAACTGAGATGTCTAATTAATTTTAACGAGCGAAAACTCGTTCGAATTTTCAAACTTATCAGACATAGCATTTTTTTTTTTTTATATATATAATACTGAAATGAACTAACAAGTTCTTAAACATGCATTATAAACATGTATAATACTATATTACCAATATAATATAATACAATATAAAATAATATTTATTGAAATAATCCTTGATGTAATTACATTTTAAACGTATTCACTTTAAATGAATAATTTCAGAAGTAAAAGTTTTACTGCAAAATTTATCAGAATTTTCAGTGAAGAGTTCTTTTGTAATTTACATGTTACAGAAGAATAACTGATGCGAACAGCATGTCATAAAAAATATGTGTGATCCACCAATACTTAGTGCATAATATAAGTTTATTTTATAGAGAACAGTCGGTAACAAAAGTGTCCGAACGCTAGCAAAAATGTCTACGTAAAAAATGTACACTTCATACGGTTTTGTTAAATAAATCCTTGTCAAATCCTGTTTTTAGTTAGTGTAAGAACATGATTCGATAAGGATTTATTTAACAAAACCATAAGAAGTGCACTTTTTTTACATAGGAATTTTTGTTAGTGTTCGGACACTTTTGTTACCGATTGTACGAAATATTTTTTGTATAAATAAGAAAAATCTTTAGAACAAATGCTTGTTTTAGAATTGATGTTCTCGCTAAAATTACATTAGGTTACTGAAAAAAGGTTTTCACACACATATAATTAGGCACACAAAATATATATTAAAAATATAGTACACTCTATAGCAAAAATTGACACGCCAAGAAGGAATTGTCCAATTATAATGAGTTTGTGTAAGCAGATTTTGCAAATGTTAAAGATTTGCTATCCAAATAATGAATAGCGGAATTTCTAGCGTATTGTGAGCCGTTTTTTCAGTTTGTGTATATTCACCATCTAATGGTCAAAGCTTTTGTTGCATTATGACGGCGGATATCTTTTAATCCTAGCAGTGCCTCGTTGAAAGGTTTGTGCTGATTATGAGCATATGTCAGAGTTTGCAAGTAGACGTACTGTTTAATCGATGAAGTCTAATTGGACTAATCGAAAAATCACTTGATACATGTATTAAGCTATGTGACGATTAGAGAAAGCAGCGGAGAGTAGAACAAGAACGGGAAACATCAGTGTTAGAGTACCAACTGTCGATACAGGGACACAACATACCGGTAAGACCGAGGGAATGTCACAACAGCTGTCACAACATAATCGCATTATCAACCATCCAACATTTGGCATGTATATATATAAATAAAACATGGCCCTTGATAGACGACTTAGATGTCGGAATTCACGCTGTCATTGACTGTTAAGCCGCTTAACTTTCATGCTTGTGCACCTTCAAGTCTGAAAATAGTGGTGCCCTGTTCGATCAACTTGGATCTGAAATTATTGGGGTATAGTATTTAGTGATGGTTCCCTTTTCCAATTGTGTCCGGACAACAACCGCGACGTGTCTGAAGATTTCGAGAGCCTAGCGGACGAAGACTTTCGCATGCCATACGTGCCCATAGTATGACGTTATGGTCTGAGAAGCCATTTCGTTTGAGAGGCACGCCACTTTAGTAATCATTTATTACACACTTAAGTAAGCAAAAAAAAAAAATTCTGAAGAGAAAAGTGAGAATAAATTACTGTGGTGTGCCCAATTTCAAAATAAGAAATTATATCAAGATCAGTACTTTAAAAGATGTGCATTACTCACACTTGTAAGGTAAGAGGTTAAGTCAATTTAAGGACAGCGCCGGTAAGCGATGAGAAAGCAAGATCGTAAAACAGCACCGAATATTAAAAACACAAATCTGGTAACATCACCGCAATAGATTGCGGTGGTCATGACCAGGAAAAGTGATGGCGAAATGGATTGAAAATGGGATTATTTTACGCCAGCACGGTGTTGCTAAAAGGAAGGTAGGATTCGCACGGTTTGCGTAGGATGGGTGACTACGATCAGTAATTGAAGTAAAGAATTGAAGTGATCGAGTTGTTTGTTTTAAGGTAGTTAAACAGTCAATGTGGGAAGAGATGCTGTTGTTGGTGGTTTAGCGAGATACGAGATCGTTGTTGGTGGCGTATGAAGTGAAAAGTAATGTATAGCAATATCGTGTGTTGAGGTTTTATCTAATTACGAAGTGTGTTAAAAATAGTGGAACAGTAAGAATCTCCTCTCCATTTTATGGGGCGTAGAGTCAACGAGTGATTTCCTTGAGAGCAACAACAGACTCTTCTCCTGACTTAGTAATTTACCAGGAGTGAGATTAAATCTTTATGTGTCTTTAATTTTTTTATCTGAATTTTCAATGAGTGTGTTTTATCAGTGGCAAATTACCTGCCTTATATTTCAAGCAGAAATAAAGTATTCATTTTATTTCAATCTAAAAAGTCTCTTCAACATATTCCTTAATATAAGTTTAAGATGGGATCTGAAGTAGTCGGGGCAAGAGCGCATACCTCACAACCTGGAAATATTTTTTTCAAAATGATGACGGCCGGCGACATACGGAATGTGCCGCTATGAACTGTTTTCAAGTTTTCCAATAATTAATTGGTCATTTAGATCACTCAAGCTCTCTCTTCAAAACATTATATTTGTAATAGAACACAGATGGAATGTTATGGGAAGGTTATTAAACACATTCCTGAAGGTTGATGATAAATTATGACACTGCGGACTGCTCTACATTTAAGCAGTACGGAATTTTACCACTCTACTCCAAGGTAGGTGACAGTTTGCATCTAGGCAAGAGGTTTGGTCGCCATATTTTTACGAAGATGGAGGCCGAGGAAATTTTAGCATGACTTTGTCACAAGGATCATTAGAGACAAAAAGTATTTGTAACTATAAGTCTTAAGCTGAAAACATGTAAATATGCAAGATGTTTGACAAACGCCTTATTAACTTCCCTAGTTTACAACAGTAAAACACTGAAATAATTTACTTAAATATTCCGAAATGTTAATAGCTTGCCTTTCTATGTGTTTTTATCGATGACAACAAACATGTATCCTAATTGATAACACCTTCTTGGTACGTTCATATTTTATTTTATTTATTTATTTACTTATTCATTTATTTAATGTAGAAATATAGCATTTTTAATTAAAAAAAGATACATTTTATTTGAAAAATATCTTAACCGGAATTTGTTTGTAAATAATATTTATTTTATTTTTTTAAGAGATAAATATTGTTTTTATAATATGTGACTTTTTCTAAACATTTCCCGTAATAATACATATTACGTTCATGCTATATATATATATATATATATATAATAACTGAACTGTTTTTATTTTTTTTTTCCTGAAGTTTAAATATAAATCGTTAATTGTCTTTAAATCACTGTGATTTCAGTCTTCATATATTTTGGAATGCGAAATACAATTGTTATTATACAATATATTCATGGAAATTGCCATCCTTTAACACAAGATTTTGTCGTTTCCATTAATATACATAAGTGTAATGGACACAGCAAATGAAGTACATGAAATATGATTCTCTACAATTCAATTGAATTGTATTATACATCGCTTATAGCAATGTCCCTTTGACTAAAATATCCTATTTCACGGAAAGAGACTGCAATAAAGGGTTGAGAGTGAATTGCAACACGGTGAAAATTGAGTTGCATATTTCAAATTTTCTATATACTTAGTAATGAAACGTGAACATACTATTACAAATACGGAAACAAATATATAATGAACGTCTTCTATTATTCCTTTGTTTTATATTTTTATATAAAAGGAAAATTTATTTTATTTAATTTATTTTAAAACAATATATGACAATATACCTCATTCAATCTTAATGACAAATTTTAAATAATTATTTTAACACTAGAACGCCGGGAACCTTGTTCACCCCTATAACGCCGCCTGGTGTCATTTTGACACTGTTCAGTAATAAGCGAAAAATTTAAATAAAATTTTAATACCTTGCTAATTTTGATGATCTTTTAAAAAATATAAATGATATACAATACATTTAAGGAAATTATTAACTTTTAAACAATGAAATTTTATTTTAGCATTGTGATTAATATGGTATTAAGGATTATTATTAATCTTTACATATTTTAAGTAGTATTATAACAGGTAAATTGTTCAGGTAGATAACAATGGAATAAAAACAGAGTAAAAAACTACTCACATTATTTACAGTCAATACACGTATAGCTCACATGTTTGGTTCATTTTCCACATACCACTCTTTTAAAAGAACACATTTTATTTGATAGATTTCCGTGACATTTTTTTACTTCACACTTTCTGCGCTTCGATAGATTTTCAGATTGTAGTTCATCTTCATTTTTTCTCTTTCTTTCACTGCGTATTTTCTTGTATTCTGCCTGCATTTCTTCAGCTAAACTTTGAATAAAACTACATCTCGATACTTTCTTTCCAGTTACACATTTGAAAATAATCCAAGCATTTATAGCAGCAAAGTCTAAAATGTTGTAAAATGTATGAACAGGCCATCTTCTTGAACCTGCTTTGACTGAATATTTTCTTGCCATTTGATCAACGATATCAACGCCACATTTTGTTTCATTATAAAAAGTGACGGTTTCTGGCGTTTTCTTTGAATTATTTGCAATTGCAATGTTTAAATGCATCGAACTTAAAATTATCACATTCTTTTTCTTTTTGCATTGGTATGCTGTGAGTGTTGAACCAGAATCCTTATTTTTCAATATTTTTGTTGTGTATAACTTCTCTTTTTCTGACCTTATACAATCTGGAATTTCTCGTCTAGCTCTATTCATCGTACCAACTAAACTCGTGCATTTTTCCTTTAGTTTCTTCGCCAATTCTAGAGATGTAAAAAAATTTTCAACAGTGATATTTCTTCCCATATTTTGAAAAGGCTCAGTTAGTTTTAGCACGACATACTCAGAAAGTCTCTGGTTTTGATCCCTTTCTTCATTTTTTCCTAGATATGGAAATGCGTTCAATATGTATTTAGTTTCTAAATCTGCAGCTACCCAAAATTTTTGTCCATATTTATCAGGTTTTGATGCTAAAAATTGAGTAAATGGACAGCGAGTTTTGCTAGGAAACAATTGTTCATCGATTGTTATGTTCTGGCCTGGCTTATAACAACTAATACAGTTTTCAATGAAACAATTCCATACTTCCGAGATCATTGCAAATTTATCGTGTTTTATTCGATTACAACGCGTCGATTTTATATCAAATCTCAAAAATCTGGAAATTTCGCAAAATCTGTCTCTGGATATGGTTTCTTTACAAAATTTTAAACCCCAGGTTTCAGACCACAATGGATGTAATTCCAAGTTTCGAGCTCCAGAGACTCCACGAGCATACAACACTGAAATATATGCAAAAAACTCTTCTCTTGAAAGTGACCAGTTTTCATTTTTTAGCACTCTGCGGGCTTCGGTCACTGTGCATTTTATTATGTGCTCTAAAATAGTTTTATCTATAAACAGCAACCAAGCACTCAAAACACTTTCACTATTTATATTTCTTTTTGCATAACTAGTGGGGCCACTTGTTTCTCGCAATATATTTTGGCTAGTAAATCTTCCAGATGCACTCACATATGTGCATTCTTCCCACTGTGAACCATCGCGAGCCGTAAATATATCGTTGTTTTGAGAATTATCAACGCATGTTTCCTCATCACTTTCAGAATCGGAAGATACAAAAGGAACAAAAATTTCATCATCAGATCCTCCATCAATTTCGGAAAAAACTCCACCCTCGGATTCATTATCGGACAATTCTCTTAGAAGCTTTTCTATTTCTTCTTGGGTAAGTCCTCTTTTACGAGACATTAACAAACCTTTATGACTTTAGTAAAAAATACGAAAATGTTAAATTGACTGCAAAATCTAATAAATTCACTAGTAATTCGAACGCTATTATTACAAGAAATAGAATCAAAAAACCGTTCTGCTGACAGCAGGTGTTTACACAGCTGCAATTGGTCACGTGATAACACGTGATCACCAGGTGCAAGAAAGCGCATTCCACTCGTCGATCACATTCTTCACTCCAAAACTACCGTTTAAATAAATGCCTATAGTAATGAAATTTAATTCGAAGTAAAAAAACTCAAATTATTGCCGTGTCAAATTGACACCAAGCCGGCGTTCTAGGTAAATTTTCCTGTAAATAAAGTTTAGTAAGAGCTAACATCTTAACATTTTATATGTGTATTTTCCCTACACATTAAATAAAAGTCAAGAAAAATTAATCAAATTCCTCGAGTTTTTCGAATTTTACAACGGAACTTAGATGCTTTAGTGTCAAAATGACACCGCCCGGCGTTCTAGTGTTAATAGATATTTAAAATACACTTTCTTAAAATACAAATTTATTTTTATTTTTTTTATTTTTTGTATATTCTGTAGTGACAAACAAATATATTTCGATGCGTTGTGGCTTCAGAAGGCATATACTTTAATTGCATTTATATATACTTACATTTAATTCATTAAAATGAAATATGGTTGATTTATTCGGTTGCAGAATATCATAATCGATTTCTTTAAAGAAAGATGGGCGTTAAGATGTACTAATTCATTTATAGCGTTATATACTTAATAAATCAACGAATTGATATTTATAATGCATAACAAGTACCAGATGCGTGTTTCCGGTAACATTAAACACATATTGATTTTAAAAGCAGGTAACAGCGTATTCAAAGCTAATTGTAATTGGAATTTGGTGTATATATCTCTTTGGAGAAAAACATAGTGTGGTGTGGTACGGATACGGATTTCGCTTGCCCTCCATTTCTATATTATGAAGACAGATTACATACATATGGATAAGATAACAAATACTGTACATAAACCTACTTTAAAATCTTTTCAAACAAGGCTTCAGAACAGCTTTTTAAAAAAATAATTCTTGTTATGATGTGAGTAGACCACTCGTTTGTAGACCACTTGTAGATAGATTTTAATTGTTATGCATATTTAATTTCAATAAATTTTAAATACAAATCAATAATAATCTTAAAGATAGTTTAACATAATTCACCCATCACTCTGGTCTCTTTCACGAAATTTTCCTTAAAATTCTAAAAATGAGAATTTTATATTTCATATTAAATGACCCTGAAATTTCAGCATTTGATATGCGAATGTGTTTCTGTGTGAGCTCTTTAATTCTACAGCAATAAAAATAGACATATTAGTTCTATTTCATTAGAAATATTAATGAATATAAGAGAAGTAAAACATAACCCTTCCTTTCTTCATTTGATTAGTGATTTTCTGAAATACTATAAATAATTAATCTTAGTAAGTTATTCTTATATGTTTAATTTTAAAGCAACAACCTTTCGGATATATATATATATATATATATATATATATAGTATATATATATATATAGTATATATATATATATATATATATATATATATATATATATATATATATACTTAAAATTATGCTTTCCTCCACTTGGTTGTTAAACTACATAATTTTTTATTGTTACATAAATTTATTAAGTTATAAATTCAAAATACAACCATTAAATATATAAACGTGATGCTTTACACCTAGTAATTTTATGAAAAGCTATTTTTAAAGTGTAAATTGTAGAGTAACACACATAATTTTTTGATTAAAAATTAAATATTCTAGGAATTTGAACATGGATTTAAAAAATAGTAACAAATGGTTAATAATTATGCTGCAAATTATTTTGTATAAAATATAAATAAAAAATATACTTTTTCAAGTAATTCAAAATTGTGTTTAAGGAAAGAGTAAAACGTGCCATCTATTTAAAATAATAACCTATTTTTGAAAGAAACAAATAATTATTAAACTATTTGTAACAACAAAACCTGGATCTAAATTTTCAAAGTATTTGTAATTCAAAACATTGTTAAAATCATATATATATATATATATATATATATATATATATATATATATATATATATATATATATATATATTGTACTATTTAACACGTTCGCTGCCGATCCCGCGCCAGCGCGGGATGTGACGTATCACTTTACAGGTGAAAGTTTACTTTAGGCTGCCGCTTGGCGAAATTTCGAAAATCGCCAAGACGGCACCATTTCGCATCGTGTTCTGAATAGCAACCTTACACCGGCGGCATACGAAAGCGAGCTTTTCGGCGATCTAACCTAAAAAGAAAACGCGTCTTGAAAAAAAAAAAATCCAAATAATAATAATACATAGGACAAAAGGAAAATTTTCATAAAATAGAATTAAAAGAAAAAAATATAAATAAATACGAATTTATAACTAATCACAAATACAAAAATAAAACTTAGATTATACTATCACACTAAATGTCCCTGAAAAGTGTGTTGCTTTAGTAACTGATGATAAGTGTTTAGATGATAGTTTTTTTATTTCCAATAATTTAACAGCTATAAGTACAGTCGGTAACAAAAGTGTCTGAACACTAGCAAAAATTCCTATGTAAAAAAAGTACACTTCATAAGGTTTTGTTAAATAAATCATTATCGAATAATGTATCAACAAGGATTTATTTAACAAAAATGTATGAAGTATACTTTTTAGTTCCCCATCATACTATAGGTATGGGGAACTTAGGTAATCGTGAAAAATTTCGACCTCGGTTTTTTGACTTTTCTACACGTTTTCAGGTGTCAGGAATCCGAAAATGACAAAATTTCTATGGTGTCTGTCTGTAGGGTGTCTGTTAGTCTGTTAGTCTGTTAGTCTGTTAGTGTGTTAGTCTGTTAGTGGGTCAGTCCGTTAGTTTGTTAGTCTGTGTACACGATATCTCAAGAACAAATTGTCGCAGAGAGGTCAGATCAGTTTTAAAATATTACATTCGACACTGGCAAGAACCCTATTCATTTACAACATTCGATTTTAAAAACTTCGTAAGTTATGAGAAATTTACGATTTTCTTAACATGGGAGAATAGGACAAAAAATCACTTAAACGTGCATTAAATGAAAACTTTTTAATGTAAAAATGTCAGACCAGTTTTAAAATATCAGTTTTGATGCCGGAATGAACATCAGTAACTATAAATATGCTACTTTGAAAATTTCGCAAGTTCCTGGAAATTTACGAATTTCTTAACAAGGCAGTATAGGGGAAAATTTCACATAAACGTCAATTTTGAGAGATATTTTCATCGTAACGATGTCAGACTACTTTTGAAACATTATTTAGGACACTGGCATGAATATTAATGACTATGAATTTTCCAATATAAAGATTTCGTAAGTTATTGGAAATTTACGAATTTCTTAACATGGCTGAATAGAGCAAAATTTCACATAAAGGTCAATCTTGAGGGATATTTTCATCGTAAAGATGTCAAACCACTTTCGAAATAATATTTAGGATACTGGCATGAATATCATAGACTATGATTTTTCCAATTTAAAAAATTCGTAAGTTATTTGGATTTTACGATTTATTTAACATGTCAGAATAAAGCAAAATTGAGCATAAACTTCCATTTTGAGGATCCTAAATACGTTAGACAACTTCAAAATTAGCTTTATGATATTTGTTTGAACATGATTGAATACAAATATTCTAATAGAAAAATTTCGTAAATTATTCGTAATTTACGATTTTGTCAACATAGCGAAATTGTAAATTTTTCATATAAATATGAATTTGAGGATTATTGCATTGGAAATAGTAGCATGAAAACTAAACAACGAAATTGACCCCGATAAAATAAATTAATAGATTAGAATAAGATAAATATATCGAAATGAACGGTGGATAGCCTATTAGGCGGGGATTTCATTCTGTCACTGTATGAAGCTTTGGTCAAATTGATTTCTTTTAACATTATTGCCGAAACGTCAGTGGAGGCCTTCTGTTGAGACTCAAAACGGTTTTGTGCTGTGTCTGTCTGTGTGTCTGTCGCGCGATAGCGGCCGCCAAAAAAGCGCTATTTACTTGAAATTTGGTACACATGTTCATGAGCCCCACGAAATCAGCTGTATAGTTTTTGGTATGTATTCCATTTGTAGTTCGTATACAGGGACACGCCAAAGTTTTTCTTATCATTACGGCCTATGGGAGAAATTTATATGTATCACGATAGCGGCCACAAAAATCACGCTATTGACTTGCAATTTGGTACCCGTGTTCATGTGCCCCGCGAAATCTGCTGTATAATTTTGGGTGTGTATTCCATTTGTAATTTGTGTACAGGGACACGCCAAAGTTTTTCTTATCATTACGGCCTATGGGAGGAATTTGTATGTACCGCGATAGCGGCCACAAAAATCACGCTATTGACTTGCAATTTGGTACACGTGTTCATGAGCCCAACGGAATCAGCTGTATAGCTTTAGGTGTGTATTCCATTTGTAGTTCGTGTACAGGGACACGCCAAAGATTTTTTATGATTACGGCCTATGGGAAGAATCTGTATGTACCGCGATAGCCACCGCAAAAATCAAACTATTGACTTCCAATTTTTGCCGAAATGTGAATGGAGGCCCTCTGTTGAGACTCAAAAGGATTTTGGATTCCGTCTGTCTGTCTGTCTGTCATGCGATAGCGGCCGCAAAAAACACGCTATTGACTTGAAATTTTGTACACATGTTCATGATGCCCACGAAATTAGCTGTATAGTTTTCGGTGTGCATTCCATTTGTAAGTTCGTGTACAGGGATACGCCAAAGTTTTTTTTAACATTACGGCCTATGGGAAGAATTTGTATGTACCGCGATAGCGGCCCCCAAAATAACGCTATTGACTTGCAATTTGGTACACATATTCATGAGCCCATTGAGCAAGCATTTGACGAAACTGATATAGATCTGAGACTGACCGCCTTGGCGAAAATAATGCTCCTTTTATACTTTTCTATCGAAAACAGACTGTTCTGGAAAATTCTCGTATCACATCAGCCAATGAGATTAGAGCTTCCATATTTGGTATATCCCTAATAAGGATTTTCTCGCCAAGATCACCAAAAAAATCGCCAAGGAGGGAAATAGTCGCCAAATTTGGCGCCAAATTTGGCTCCAAATTTAATTCTTCCCTTATTTTTTCCCTTGCGTTTTTAAAGGAAAATTTGGCTATTTTAACGCTAAAACGACTATAAAGACACAAAATTAGCATTTTATCAACTTATTAAACCTTTTTGAAAGAATTTATACAAAAATAAATGCAATTATTTACAATTTCGTAACACTTTATATCATATACAAATAGGTATACAAAGAGAGATACAACGGGGGGTTGAGGGGGGCTGCCGCCCCCCTAAGGAATGTATTTGATTTTGGTAATAAGTCGATCGAATCAATATATACTATTATATAATAAGGAATAAATAAAAATGACCTATTGAATAATGTCTGATGCAAATAGGACGTTGAGGCTCCTGATCTGCAGATCCACTAGTAATATGTCTCGCACTAGAAATTTCTGAGAACATAAATATGATGGGGAACTGAGCAGAGTCCACCTATGCCAACTAGTTTACTTAGGAATTTTAAATTTAAAAGTTTTCAAAAGTTGTATAAAGTAAATTATTTATCATTAATATTTTATTTATAGTCCTCATTCATTAGGAATGAAAAAAATAAATCCGCAACTGGATAATTATAGCAAATTTTAACGATTCTCTATTATAATGGTACTCTGATCTGTTCACTATACCCCTATCTCAAAATGCATGAAATTAAAAAGTATACAAAAGTTTGTACTGTAGCAACCAGTATTGGCATAAAATTCAAAAATATGCCTCTAAAATTCAGGACCGTGGTTGCCCAGTCGGTAGAGCGCTGGGCTCGTAATTGGAAGATTGCGGGTTCGGTACTCGGGCCTGCCAAAAACCATTGTGTATACTAATGGTGGCTGGTGCTCATAAAATCTGTCGTGCCCGCAATGTTTTCCATGTTCCCATATTAATTATACCTCTGGGTGTCTACGAAGCGAGAGAGTCATCCCTTCCCTGGAGGATCAAAATTGTGATGGCTTGTCCCTGGACAACTCTAGGGGTGAGACCCAGACCATCGCCAATTGTCCATTGCGCAGCACTAGTGTGACGTAAAGCACAATCAACAAACCAACCTCTTAAATTCAAAAGTACGTCTTAAATGCCAACTCTATTCAACCAGCCAAACAGTACTAACGCAAACATCACAAATATTCATATTTCAAAATAGATGATTGGTTGGGTTTTACGTCACACTAGTGCTGCGCAATGGGCGATTGGCAACGGTCGGGGACTCAGCCCTAGAAGTGGTCCGGAAACATGCGATCAAAAATTTGATCCTCCATGGAAGGGTATTTCAAAATAGAATACTTTCTCTCTAATAAAACACGTATCATCAATATGCAACCGAAGTGATGGCGTCAGCGAGATGTTTTATCTGCTCAGTACAAATGAAACAATTTGCTATGGGAATTTAACTTATTACTCATTAACTCCAGAGTTTGCTTGTAACGAGCAGATGAATTTTTACACGTTTGACGTAATACAGCGTATTGACGTAACACATGACGCAAACAAGCAAAGGTAAACACAAAGCCTATAACATCTGGCGATGTAGCGCTCTTGTGCAACACGTCAAACATATTCGGCGGGTTAAAGGAAAAAAACGTCATTTCAAATTTTAGTCACGTGAAACCGGCAGCGAACGTGTTAAAAAAATAAATAAATAAGTAAGTAAAAGAATATCCTAATACTTTGTAACTTCGTCAGATTCCAATGACTTTGATATACAAATTAATGAAACAATATATATTCGTTATTTCTGAATTCAAAGTGAAATAACTATTTTTTTTTATTATTTATTACTTCCATTACCCTACTACAGTAGGTAATGGAAGTATTGTATTCGGTCTGAAAATTCGATATCGGGTTTTCACCTGATTTACACGTTTTAAGGTCCCCTGAGTCCAAAAAAGTGCTTTTTGGCAATTGGTCAGTGTGTATGTATGTGTGTGTGTGTGTATGTGGAGAATTTTCTGGCTATTATAGCTCAGAAACTAATAAAGATAGAGCTACGAAACTTTAGAATTGATAAACGTCTGGTGTACAGATGAAATTTCCTAATTTTGGTGAAAATTGAAAAACCGGAAGTGGGACATCGGAAACCGTAAGTCCATATCTCAAAAACGGTTCTAACGATTTTCTTCAAACTTGCTATATAAACACTCTATTAGATGTCCTTTCGAATGATATAGTTGGTTAGTTCAGGAAAATTGATAGGCGTCCCATATAAATAGCTTAATTTCAGGTATCCCAAGGGCGTTCCTTTAAAAACAGCTGTACGGATTTTTTTCAAACTCGCCATTTTAACTCACGTTTAAATATGCTTTTGTATGTAATTATTGTTTTCCTGTCCATAATTGAGTTTAACCGGAAGTGGGAGATCGGAAACCGGAAGTGGGACCATAAGTCCGTATCTCAAAAACGGCTGTAACGATTTTCTTCAAACTTGATATATAAACACTCTATTAGATGTCCTTGATAGAGCAATGTTGTTACTTATTTAAATCAAAAATGTATATAAAATGTTTATAATGTGTGTAGTACTGGGTAATGGAGTCGTGTAGCGGTCACTGGATAAGTCGTGTGGCTGTTACACACCAGATTTTTTTTTTAAATTGTGTAATTAAATACAGACGAAAATAATATTTACGTACAAATATATTTTTGTTTTTCGTAACTCTAAATAAATTGAGAAATACTAACTTAATTTTTAAGTGGTGCAACATTAAGAAATACATAAATAAATAAAATGTAATAGAAGAAAATATTTGTTTCAAATTATCAAGGAGAGAGAGGGAAAAAAAAGAAAAAAAAAGAAAGTAAGAAAAAGAGAGAAAATTATTAAATTATTAAAAATTAAAATAATTGCTGATTTTTCAAAATAACAAATTTGGTAAAATAAACATTAATAAAAATATCAAGTTGTTTCTTAAATATTTTAAATGGAAATGAACGTTTAACCTTTAGATAAACATAAAAATATATTTAAATAACAAAGCAGGCATATATTCCAAAAAATAAAAATAAATAAATAAATAATAATAATTCTTTATTAATTAATCTATTTTAATTCGTTGCTTTTTAGATACACTATATACTTATCTTATGTTAATTAATAAAAGTTGTTATTAAAATATTTTTTTCTTTTAAAGAAATGTAAGCTAAACAGATACATATTTCATATTGATTTTTTTTTTTTTTTTTTTTTTTAGTTTTTGAATGAAAATATTGTAATCATGTCCAGAATTCGACTTTAAGAGTTTGGTGTTTCTACACGTTTTAAGGTTCCTTGAATTCATATTTACTGTTTTTATGGCGATGTATGTATGTATGTGTGTATGTATATGATTAAACATGATAGTGTCTAAAGGTTTCGATCAAATGAGCTGAAAGTTGGTACGTATGTTATAGGTCCCAGTAGCACGAACCTATTGATATTGGTGAATCTAACGCATAGTTTCTTTACAGGGGCACAAAGAAAATTTTTCTTTATGATTATGGTCAATTGGCCCAAAATATTAAAACTGTTATGGCGTCTAAACGTCGTATTTGATTGAGCTGAAATTTTATACACTTCTAATAGGTCACCATTGCACGGACTGCATGGATTTCGATGAATAGTTTACTACATATAGTTTTTTTCCCCCTATATAGTTTAAAGATTTTTTGGAGGGACCCACAGAAAAATTCTTTGTCAGTATGCTTGCCTTATGGGCTAAAATTTTTTAAAGGGTGATACAGTCTAAACTTTTTATCCAATTGAGCTGGAATGTTATATAAATGTTATGAACAGCTGTTACCCGAACTGTATGAATTTTGGATAATCTATCACTTACATTTTTTTTTTTTTTTACACGGTCAAAAATAAAATTACTTAATATTGTGACTTATGGGGTCAAATTATTTTAAGTGCGACACTGATTAAATGTCTAATTCATTTCAGCTGAACATTTATATTCAGGTTATAGGCCACCGTCTCACGAACTGCATAAATTTGGGAAAATCTAGCACCTATGGATTTCATAGGGACACAGAGAAGAATTCTTTATTATTGTGGCTAATAAACTCAAATAATTTAAAGTGCTGTAATGGGTTAACACATCATCTGATTGAGCAGAAATTTTTCATACGTGTTATAGATCACCGTAGCATGAACTGTATAGATTTTGTTGAGTATAGCATTTATAGATTTTTACAGAGACACAACCAAATATTATTCATCATTATGATCTATGGGCTCGAATTATTTGAAGGAAAATAGCGTTAAATTACACAACATACTCAGAAAAATACTCAATCATCCTATAACAATATTTTTTTTTTCGTTTATTTAACGATTTTTCTTACATTATTTATACAGTTGTTAATTACTGAATGATCGGGAAGTCGAGTGGAGTCACTCCGGATTTTTATCCATTTTATGATATTTTATAAAATATGACGAATAAAAATGTAGAATATTTAGACATGACTTTCCGATTATTAAATAATTATTAAAAACCTTATCAAATTTCCGCCAGCTAATAATTCAAAGAAATAAACAAAATTGAAAATTATAAAAAGGTGTTTGGCTATTTCTCACTTAGCTCTTATATTTATAAAAATGATCGACATATATCTGATTTTTTTAAAGTGTCCATGTAAAATAAATGATAAGTACAAAATAACCGTTAAAGAACGTTGCAACGAAATTCTAAAAAAATCAGTTCACTTCTCTTCCAATACAATTATAACATTGCAATTATTTAGACACTACAAAACGTAATAAGAGTAATTTTTCATGTTTCTGTACATGTATTAATCCCAAATTTTCCATAATTATTAAAGAATACTATTAAAATCCATCACCTATCAGTTTTATTTTAGAGTTTTATTAAATTTAACAATACCAATAAAAGTCCAAAAATCATAAGTTTAAAATATTCTGTTTTGTATAGCTCTAAAGTAACGGTAAGCATTAGAGTGAAGAAGATCTTATTTCTTATAATAGTGATCAATAATATACCTGCAAAAATTGTCTTAACCAAATGCATCGTTTAGATATTATCCTACTTCCAATGAAATAAATGCATGTGTCAAAATGGATAAACATTTATTTTTTCTATTAATTATAAAACTGTGCGCATACAAATACCTAAATTTCATAATATTAATAATTTGGAACTACATTGAATAAAGCGTTTACACTCTAACATTTTTACTCACTCTCTCTCTCTCTCTCTCTCTCTCTCTCTCACACACACACACACACACACACACACACACACACACATATATATATATATATATATATATATATATATATATATATATATATATATATATATATAGTATTTACCAAAATGTCCAAGGAGAAAATTTTTAATCAGAGAAAATTTAAGATTTGATTATTAATTGATTTGGAGTTTTCAGAACGCCTAAGCAGTTTTTAACCATTTTCAGAAAATCACTGTCTCACTCAGCTTAAAAGAAAATACTAAGGAAATTTAGATTTATATTAAAATGTTTTGAAAAAAAAAATGCATAATTTGTTACTGTTATTATTTAGTAAACAAGACAAAACTTATAGTAATATTTGAGAATCTGAAGAGAAATATACTATTTTTAAAAATAATTTTAGCCTTTATAAGTTTTATTTTAAACGATTGATTCTTCATATAAGCAAGTTGCTGCTATTTTGGATCGTACCGTTTTTTCTTTCTTTCTTTTCTTTTTTTCTTTTCTTGTTTTTTTTTTTAATCAGCTATATTTTATTAATTTTTTTCACTCGTTTAATAAGTGTACAAATTAAAATATGCACGAATATACACACACATAAATGCACGTATACACACATCTGACTGAAACTGAAATACAAAATGTGCATTATTAGGCATGTATTACACAGTGTTAATTATATATTTCTGCTTCTACTACTTGCCAAAAATCTTATAAGATTTCATCTTAAATTGTTAAGTTTCTTCACGTACAGAAACAAACTCTTTTCAAAGGACCTATGAAAAGTAGCGATAGTGATGCGTGCTTGAACTTTTCAGAAGTTATTAAAAAAAAAAAAAAAAAGCATAAAGTTTCTTAGAACTAAAATCACGTATTTCCAATAGGATTCTTTACTGGTACTTTCATACTTTATTGTTTTCTCCAATAGCGTTTTCTCCAATATATCATTCTTTTTCCATTCATAAACGAAGAATATATATATATATATATATATATATATATATGGATGCATTATTTATTTATTTTTATAATTTGCCAATCTATGCGATTTTTGTTTTCGAGGAAGGGAGGCGGGGGGGGGGGGGTTGAGCGTAGACAAATCATCAGATTTCTTCAGACCAGTCATGCTTATGACTGATATGATTGAAAATGCATTTACGCAAGCAATGAAGAAATATGGTCAAAATATATTCAAATTTTTAATGTTTTAAATATTAATATTATTTAACTAAATACGCATTTTGTAGTAATTGAAATTAAAATTAAAATAAATCAAGGAATAATACGCTATTATTGTAAGTAAAGATTACGTAAGTAACGGTTCTTTTGTTACTGCTAGAAACACACACACACAAAATAAATATCTATATATGTGACACATCAACCAAATTTCCCATAATACTGTACGACAAATTAAATAATAATGCAATGACACTGTACTAAATGATTCATGATGATGTTATTTTACTGAGTTTTTCTTTTATTTAATCATTTAAACTTTTCCGTCAATTAATTGAAAATGAAAATAATATTTAAGAGACACTTATTAAAGAATTTGAGAATATTTCATAAAACAATATAAATGACAGGTAATGAAAAAACAAAAGTTTCAAATTGAAAGTGCATTATTATAATTATTTTTATTAAGATGAAATGAAGAAGAATAGAATGTCTTATAGAACATAAATCTCTTATAGCATAAACGTAAGCCTATATCAAGAAAAAACTTCTATCGAGTGGTATAAAAGGTTTTGAGCCAAGAAACTAGACCCGTATCGTGAAAGTACGATAAATGCTTCTAGTTTGCATGTATTTACCAATTAGACGACCTTTATAAATATTCTGTTAAAAGGTAGAGCAAATGTTCTGAAGTATAAGGTAATGCATCTCACGACTTTGTTGAAACATGGTTATTTTTAAGCATAAACGAAATCCCCATATGTAAACGAAGGATGCAACATTTGGCGATAATTCACATCAAGGAGGTTTGAAAGGAAAGTAGACAGAGGATACTCTGCAACCGCGATACTCTGATTTGAGGAGTTCAAGCTAAAAACTACTCTATGTTATTCAAACAGTCGAAAATGCCTCATTGATGAATACACGTGAGGCAAATCGTATCAGACGGGAATTTTTTTTTCCGATTCCCTCATGAAAAACTCATTTATAAGGTTGTATGTGATAAAGACTCTCTTATCACACATAGTCCGATAGCAGGTCGCTGCTGACGGTAATATAGATAGTCCAGATGAGCTACACGATTAATTCTTTTTTTGTAAACATTAACCAATTAAAAATTATCATTTAATAATGGAAGAAAGTTTATGATTAAATAATTTATATTTCTTAAAAGACAATACTGCTAATGAGATGATATTTCTAATGAAAACTTTCCTTCCAATTACTTATAATCATGCTAATGACAATTAATCAATGGCCAACAAAGTCTTATTTACTAATGCTAAATGCCCTGACAGCACAAAATTGAAATACAAGTGTAATAAAGGCTATAATATGCAATATACATTAATATGTGATACATCTATTCACACAATCCACGTAATACACTATTAAAAGTTTAAGATCAAGGTTGAACCAAAATTTGGTACTACGTTACATGCATTATGTTAGATTGAACTAAATCCTAGTACTAAAATAGCTGCAACCTGCGAAGGTGAAATATTCTAAGAATCACCAATTCATGGTAAAAAAAAAAAAAAAAAAAAAAAAAAAAAGCTTACGGTTACAATAACTATAGTACCAAAATTTGGTAGAACCAAGTACCAAATCATGGTAAAAAGTTTCTCCATCTTATGGTTGCACCTGTTTTGGTTCAACCTAGGACGAAATTTTAATAGTGTAGATATAGGTAATACCGTTGAAAATTTTATATATTTTTGCAAGCCATGAATTGATGTTTTAGAATATAATAATAATAAAAAAAAGTTATTAGCATTAAAGACCAGTCTACAGCTCAAAACGAATATTGTCTTGTTCCGACAAAATCATTCAACCAAATCATTTGAAATTTCTTTTGAAAAACCGTTATATCAAATCATAATGCACCCGAGACACGCTAATTTCTTGAACAAAAAAAAAAAAAAAAAACTGAATAACTGAAAAATACTATTTCAAGAGTCAAAATGCTTTATAACATTTAGACTTTAGATACTGTAAATGCGACAAAAAAAAAAAAAAAAAAAACTAAAATACGATAGGTTTTTATTTGTATTGTATTGCATAAAACAAATGAATTTCCTGAAAAGAAATGGACCAGAAAAATAATTTAAAACTAATATTTATGAACCATTTTTTAACAATTTTCAACAAGATTGAAAAGTGTTAATGACTTCTGTTTGTTTGTTTGCCTTTCTGTCAGCGCTCTAATTTCCGTAAATAAAAATGAAATTTATTGAAACTGATATATGTTATTCATGTTCACTATTGAATGTTTCCTACTGAAAATGGAGTGAATACTTTCCCTGATTTGTGAACAGGGTCATTTGAAAGTATTCTAAGGCATTAAGTTCTTTAAGAGATATTTCTATAAACTATATTTTAATACCTTTTATTTATGTATGTTAATCAAGTTCACTATCGACTGTTTTCTATAGAAAACTGAGTAAACACCACAACTTGTTTGTGTACAGGGGTACCCGAAATTATTCCAAAACATTGCGTTCTGTGAGAGCTATTCATCTTAATCAATTTTTTACAAATTTGCTTTCCACAAAATTTAATGAAATTGAAATATGTTATTCATATGCACATAATAATGTTTTCTAGAGAATATAAGTATTATTTGCGCAAGTCTTAAAGAGCTACACAAAAATATTCAGTTAAGTTGACGACTATTATTGAAAATTTGATGAAATAAAAATTTCCTTTGTATAATGCGTTTAATTAACAATTTCTAGCTATTTTTATCTGGGAATATATTTTAAATTTTTGAATCTGACTGTTCGAAATTCCATATGTCTATTTTTCTATTTGCCTGACTCCAGGTTCCGTGAATATTTTCAGATTTTTTAAATATATATATATATATATATATATATATATATGTTCACTTTTGTGTGCTTCCTGTTTAAAATGGCATTCATAGGTCCTGTACAATTGATTTGTGTAGACGTTCAGAATAATAGCAATGTATTGCGCTTTAGGACAGATATTTTTTTAAGTTCCATTTAAATAACTGTCTGCTGTAAAAGCATAAAGAAATTGATACTAATTGTTATTATGTTTAAAAATTTTTTGTGTTGGTTATGTTATGGTTAACCAACAGACTTACAGGATTACACTAGACTATTCATATATATTAAAGATTGCTGTTAGACCCTAAATGCTGTATTTTCTATTGCTTTAAGCTCTTTTAACACTTTCCAACCGTGTTTAAGTGTAATTATAAAGTCAGTTAGTCTATTTGTATGCCGATCAGTCCTTGGATGTGTGTGTGTTGGGGAATAACGTGGGCAAAGAACGTACTGTGCTTGTAATGTGTAAATAATTAACCCGTACCACACGATTTTTCATTCTTGTTTTTCTTTCTATATTAAAATGTAAAATATGGCCCAAATGCGATTAACATATGAAAAATTGCATTGAATTTTACATAAAAATACCTTAAAAATATCTTTTAAAATTTGAATAAAAAAATATTTTGAAAAATACTTTGTGGATTAAGCTATATTTTTGTAATGCTTTTCTCTGAAATTTTGGACTTTAAGAACATTGAAATAAATCGAATTTAGATTTATATTCGTTTCCATTGTTGTATTTAATTTTAATTTTACAAATGGTCACAAATTCAATTATTTCTTTATTTAAAATTTTCTACATATTCTTATAAAATAACAACATCGGATAGATTTTAGTAGCATAGTATTCTGAAATGAATATTCCAAGATGGCTGAAGTTATATTCATTCGTTTCCTTTTCAACCGATCACCATTTATAAAGGATACTATATTTATTAAAAACAAGTATCGTGAAGTTATCGAACTGCCTCAAGCTTAGTTGCCTCTGTAGTTACTCAGGAGTATCTTTCCTGAAGTGAAATGTTGAGGTTGATGTCGTAGTGACCAGATTTCGTAAGTGGTTGTTTTCGCAGGCAGGACCGAAAGGACAAATAAGCCCAGTGAGCCCGTTGTTTACACTCGTACTATCTCATTTTCTTTATTTTACCCGAAATTATACAACTGAGAAATACACCAATAACATTATTCAGATTAATGTTTAACTAAAAATTCCGGTGTCTTTACACTTCGCCGTGTCTTCAAAAAAATATTAAGTTTTTCTATCAAAATCAGTAATATGTTACAGATGAGAAAAAAAAAATCTAAATTATAATTTTATAAAATTTATTTATTTTTTTATTTGGTATACTTAAAACTTAATAAATCTGAAACAAAATTGTATTAAACATTTCGCTTTTAACATCAATATACTTTAGTTGCATTGCTATAATAATTATTGATATTTATTGCTATTAATCACATAAATTTCAATCCGATTGTCTGAAAAACTACATGTGAAAATGACTTAATTAACTTTTCAGTCCAATAAATTTAGTTTATTATTTTTTGGTCATTAATACTCGTTTAAATTTAATTAATTATGCTTAAAATGTCTGAAAAAATGTAATGTCGTTAATATATGAGTTCCGTATACATCTATTGGAATATACATGTTGCTTCAAAAACAATGACGTATATGTAAGAGGTAATTGGTTCATAAAATAGCAGAGAGTTTCCAGTCCATGACCATTCCTGGAAACAAGTGCTTCTATCCTTCTAAAGAAGAAAAACTGGCTAACCGAAATAATATTTTATTTTTTTGCAAATGCAGGTGTTGATCTCGCCAAATCACTGAGTTTGTCGCCAATATAGATTTTGGTCTTGGCGACGAATTTATCGACTTGGCGATAATATGTAGTTTGGGGCCGAAAAGTTTGGAACATCTAATTCAATAACAACAGAGTTCTAGAATTTTCTGGAGAAATTTATTAGTTTCTAACGCACACACAACGAACTCCTTCGAAAGTTCTATAAATCACTGATGAGACTACGGAATGATAAGATTCATTATGGATGATTGTAGATTAAAATTTTCCTATTTCTTTTCGAGCTACTTTGAAACAGATGGTAGATTTTTACCCGAATGTAGGCAATTGGACATTTAAATGTGCCGAAATGGGTAATTTAAGAATCCTAAAGTTTGTAAACTCTAATTCTTTCCAATGGTCAACTGCAGGAGTAAATTAGAGACTACAAACTATACAATAAGAATTGGATTCTGAAATTTTTCGAAATAACTCATTGATTTCTAGATCAGAATTACCTCGAAACTCCTTTAAATCATTGACAAAATTCCTGAGGAAAGCAAATTCTGTTCCGACTTTGAACTGTGCTGTTGATAATTGTTCCTGAATTAACGAAATTTTGTTCTGCATTATATTTAACCCTTTGTATTCCAAATTACCTTATGTTTGGGAAAAAAATGAAACATTTTTATTATATTTCTTTATGCTTGTGAAACATTTCATATTAAATGTAGCTTAAACTGTAGCTTAACTATAGAAAAGCTTAAAGTATAGAGACTTGGAAGCCTCAACGAAATCCTATAGTAAATTTAAGCTATATTATGGAATTTTTTTTATGTGACTTTAAATTCCCGGTGGGATCCAAAGGGTTAATCCTGTTTCCTTGATTTTTGTAGTAAGAGTGATTGTTTTATTGAATTATGTCGAGAATATACGTTGGTAATTAACGTTATGGTGCTATTTATTCAACTGTTTTGTAATTTTTCATAAAATAATGTGCATTCGACTAGAATAACGTCTACTAAAATCTCCTTACGTCTTTATAAATAACTTTCTACACGCAAAAATTTAGACAGCTCACATAACAATATTGTCATCTAAATTATTATCGTCTTTTAAAATACCTTATGACCAAAAGTATTGT
This sequence comes from Salticus scenicus, assembly GCA_963930645.1. NCBI lineage: Eukaryota > Metazoa > Arthropoda > Arachnida > Araneae > Salticidae > Salticus > Salticus scenicus. The sequence goes on from OZ005656.1 coordinate 237,967,581, forward strand.
ATTTTTGGTCATTATGAACATAATTTCTGTAAATATATTTAAGATGAAAGTCACAGAAAGATCAAGAAGGAACGTTCATAGTCTACCTATATAAAAATTTGCAAAATTTTACGTCCAACCATTTTTTAATTATGCGATAAACACACACATACGTCACGAAAAATCATGTATAATTGAGCTCGTGTCATGAGTAGTGTTCGAGGTGGAAAACTAAAAGTCATTACAGTCACAAATATGATGTTAAAATGTTCTATGATCAATCGTTTTTCATCTATGGAGGATTAAATATATATATATATATATATATATATATATATATATATATATCTTATACTATTAAGTGAGCAATATTTGTATGTATATTTCACTGTTCTCGAAAACGGTAGCTCGGACAGTCACGAGATTTAACACAAAGGTGCCCCCCGAAGGATCATTGTGCACATCGAAGTCAGAATTTCGAATATCTGTTTAGTTTTCTTTTAATTAATAAAAATATGAAAATAATAAGCTAATAATAGTGAAAAATTAGCCATTTAAATTTAATCCATAATTTAATTGTTGCAAAAAAAAAAAAATAAAAAAAAATACGAGTTTATTTTTTTTTCCAACAGGAAAATAAATACATTTATCTAAACATGAACAATACTACACACTACTGATCGCAGAGCTTCCAAATTTGACATATAGGTACCTGGGACCCTGCAGGTGTGCACCTCATCGAGAGTTTTTTGAATTTCGAATTTGAATTTTTTAAATTAATGTTTTTTCGATTTTAAACATTGGCTTTTATGTTTCATTTTTCATGAATTTATTCTTCAATTGTAATCGTCTGCGTATCTTAGCAACGGCAATATTATGCAATTTATTTTTTATTCAATACATTTATTTGAGGGCGAATCTTTTTTCTCTTTTTAATTTATTATATTTATTGGAAATAAAATGGTAATGCAGTAGAAAAAATTAAATATATTAAATTTAAAATTTAAAAACGTATTTATAACAGTTATGTTTATGTATAATTTTTGTAGTATAACAAAAATTATTTTTCATTTGTTAATTTCTTTAAAAGTTTTTTTTTTTTTTTTTTTTTTTTTCTAATTTATAGTATTTGTCAGGAAATAATGGTAGTTTTTAGTTGAAAGGATTAATTTGATTGGAATTTATTTGTTTTTTATGTATTTAATTCCTTCTGAAAGAAAATCTACTTTTTATTTTATTTCATTACATTGGTCGGAATCAAATTGTAATACGTAAATAGCATGAGCAATAAAATACTTGGTTCAAAAACAAAAATATATAATAGACGCTGAGATACAGTTATCTTTAAAATCGTAGTTCTTAAATAATAGCAGACCCACCTATCGTCAATAAATACCCATATTGAAATACATAGGAAAGAGATTTCTGCAGGCACTGGGAACCTGCTCCCGATACAGTGCGGGCAGAGAAAGAGCTGCCGTAGTCAGCGAGTACCCGATGCGAGGTCTAGAGCGATTCCAATGTAATTATTTTAGTTTTTATTTATAATGTGATGTGAAAAATAAATAATGATCCAATTCTTTTGGAGATTCATTTAAATATAGTGGCCAGCGAAGCGGGCGTAGCCTGCTAGTATATATATATATATATATATATATATATATTGAAAAATCGGGATTACAATCCGACCTTTTACTTTGCATAAGGAAGTAAAATAATAATAATAATAATAATAATAATAATAATAATAATAATAATAATAATAATAATAATAATAGTTTAATATAAACTGAAAAATGTTAAAACAGTATAAGGAAACATATATAAAAATTTTAGAGATTTTCCTTAAAATAATTTCATCTTAATAGAGCCGTGACTACATTTATCTCATGTTTAAATGCTACAAGTTATGATTTTTATTGTACAAATAAATAAATACATATTTATATATCATGTAACTAAATATTTTAAGATCCTGAAAAGCCTCAGTGAAAAGAAAAATATTTTAAACGCAATACATTGTATATCATCATGAAAGACCATACATGTATTTCTTAGAGCGCTTAAATCAGGTTGCATGCAATTTAAAATTTTTGTAAAGGAACAAAATATTAAATTTCCTTCTCAAAAATATTTATAAGAAGAAACGATTTTTTTCCCCCTTGAATATAACACACAATGATATGTTCAATAGTGAAATAATAATAAGAAGACAAATAAGTTTCAGTCAAGTAAAAAGTTTTATAGTTTGTAAAAGTGTATGAAAAGAGTTCAAAAATTATTATTACGAAAAAATAAGAATTCTGTTCGGATTTACAAAGAGGTCAAATAGTAAAGTTTCTCCTTGTACAAATATTAATAAAATATATTGCTACATTGATATACAATTATGTAATTTGGAAATCTATACTATGCTTTCTCTAAGTATATACAACCTTTTATGTTCCCCATTATTTTTATTTAATGCGCTATAAATTACGGATCTTGGGAACTACAATGTTTTTGATTTTTGATACTATACTTATATTAATGAATGGGATATTCTAAGGTCGCTGGACAAATTTGGAAGCGAGTAATCGAATATCACATGGATTAAAAACTGTATCTATGGCCGAAAATTTCCTTTTAACCATCTAGAACTACATTTTTTTATTACAATTTAATAACAAAATCCAGAAATGAGCGTGGCTCTCAAACTATTATTATTTTTTTCTTAAGGTTAATGTTTACATAAATGAGTATACATAGTAATAATCTGTTTCTAATCTATATTGTTAGGTACTTGGGGTTCGTAAAGTGTCCGTAAATGAATAACGTGTATTGTAGAGGCATAAAAGTTTATTTACCGAATATTAGAGATGATAAGCGATTATTAAACAAGTACCCACTTAAGTGTCTCCAGAAAACGCTGCTTAAATAATAGCTGACAACAGAACAAACACAACATATACTGTACCATAAACATGACAAACAAGATGTACGCTGCAATCTATAGCAGAGGTTTAAACAAGCAGAGTTCTTGATACCTCAATGATTTGGCGTAAAATGGCTACTATGGTTGGGATGCGATACTATTATATTGCGTCGAGTATTTCCCAAAGTTTGCAGCATTACGCAATATATTCGATTTTGAGCTTAGATAACCGATATATCGATAATAAGGATTTTCTCGCCAAATTCGCCAAAAAAGGCTCCAATGGGCAATAATCTCACCAAATTCATAGAAAAATAACGTTATCTGCTCTAGTGAAGCTTTTTAACGTGTTTTTAATGGAAAATAGGCTATATTAATGCCAAAAGAAGCTAGAAATGCAGAAAATTTATATTTTATAACCCAACAAAGTAAATTTAGATGAAATTACATAAAAAGAACGACTATTATTTACAAATTCTTAACAATGTATTTATCATACTGGTTGCATTAATATGGATGGACATTGTGTACGATTTGTCTAAATTTACACAGTAGGAGAAGTTTTAGGTAAACAAGATATAAGAGGTTTATTAAAGGGTTAAAATGATTTTTGATTATGTGTTCCAATCCAATTTTTAATACTTGTGATATATCTGTTCCCTGACCATAGAATAAATCTGTACATCTACATAATTTATCTGTTGTTTAGGTAATATTGTCTTGATATTATAGAAAGTGAACAAGAAAATATTTCTTAATATTTAGTGATATTTTCACATGTCTGTAAAATTTATAAATTAGAAATCTGTAAGGTCTGGTCCAAATTTTAATATATTACTTTATGCATGCTGAAAAAAAATGTGTGCCTATTTGCCACTGTAGCTTCGATAATTCTCGAGAAATTCCCTCACTAGAAAGAGATTTCATCTGTTAAATATTAGCTACTTCTTTATTTAAACTTGATTCCACCGTTATATATATTCAATATATATTTTTTTTTTATATGTTACAATATAAAAAAATTGCGAGTTTTTAATTGAACTTCTGCAATGAACATTTAACAACGTTGCTATATTTAATATTATTCCCAATTAATTTTATTGGCTATCTAACTGATATATTTCTGTCAAATAACCCAGCTTCTTCCTAAATTGTTTGTTCAATACAATAACCGGTTTGAAATGCTCATTTTAAATAAAATAATATGTAACTATGAAATAGTTGTAATAAAATAGTCATGCATTGAAAACTAGAATGGGGTTTGTTTGAATTCCGTAAATCAGAGTCTTCGTGAATTATTTTAAATTGGAAGCATTGAAACTATCTATCTTATTAATTTTTCATGGGGTCTTATTTTTTTTTAAAGATATTTGTGCGATTGCATTGTTGTTCCCGAAGCTGACCTAGAAAAGCTGCATGTAGCTACAATTAAAAAATTTCGTTCTTCATAGAAATAAAATCTTCCACTAAAAATTGTTAACCATAATGTCATGAATTTTTCGTGAAATGTTTCCCACTATTTTTCTTCTTTCGTGACACTGTCTTACGTTGATTGTTTATCTGACATTAATAAATAAAGATTCTGTTATTTTAAATCTTTAATATTTTTAAAAGCATTTGCTAAATATTTAATTTGCTAAACAGCTTTTGCTAGACGTGTAATCTGCTAAAATTTTATTACCGACAACTCTAAACGTTTTTATCATTTTTTAATGTTCTATTTAAATAATTGAATTTTTAGTAAAAGATATGCGTAACCAAAACTGTTTCAGAACATTAAGATCCACAGTAAATAATAAAATATATATATATATATAAATAAAAGGAAGAAAGAAAGAAAAGAATAGAAATAATAGGAGGACAGAAAATTAAATCAATAAAAATTACTAAAATTGCCAATTAGAAAAAATAAAAAAGAACTAATAATGCTACTAAGGAATAAGCTAAATTGAAACAATATAATTCTATAAAATACCTTAATAAAAAATATACAAAATTTATGCTGTTTACACAATAATCGTTGAAAACTAAATGCAATATGTATTTCAGGAAATAATCTCTCTCTCTCTCTCTCTCTCTGTATATATATATATATATATATATATATATATATATATACAGTAGTGGCAGCTGGTCCACGTAAAATTCGTTGTTACAGAACTGACTACCATGTTCCTCTTAAAATTAATGTCTCTTAAGTTCACTGAAGCGCCTATATGGAGGTTAAAATATTGATGACTTATCTCGGAGCCACAATTAGGTGTGATTCCCAGACAATCTTAAAATGTGTAGCGTACCACTCTACTAGCGAGAGGATAATAACTACAACTGATAAATTACTAACAAAATTATATTTTTAAACACCATGTTTCCGGTATAATATAGCTGTATTAAAAACTATACATAAAACATGGATAAAGTGTGATACTGATAAAACTTTGTAAAAAACACCATAAAATGCAAAACAAAAACGCAACAATTGTTTCGGCTCGAAAGAAATCACGACCCTTCGTCAGGCGAACAAATTAGGCACGAGTACAGCAATCAAAGCGGTAACGCACAAAATCGTTTTTAATGAAAAGCAAAACCATATAAAGTCGAATGCAAATCCGAATACTGGTGTGAGTTAAATTATGAAATAAACTAAGAAAATAAATAAATAAATAAGACTAAAAAATATAAGACAATCTAAAAATCTAAGAAATATTAAAATTAAAAGAAAAACCAAGTTACGTAAGTAATTTCCAAGCGTCAGAGAAAAATGGAGTAAAAAAAATATATCATTAAGAAGATTTTTCGAATTTTTAAATATGTAAAAAGCTTCATGGATATGTAAATGGGAAGAACAGACAGAAGATGAAATTATGTTAGTTACGGAAAACTCAAAACGATGACTATGAGCCCAGCAGTAGGAAGCAATAGAAGATTTGGAAATCTCTTCATTACTAACATTATTTTATTCATTTATTTTCTTAGTTTATTTTATAATTTTACTCACCCCAGTATTGGGATTTACATGCAACATTATATGGTTTTGCTTTTCATTAAAAACAGTTTTGTGCGTTACCGCTTTTATTGCTGAACTCGTACCTACTTTGTCCGCCTGACGAAGGGTTTAGTCCTCTTTCGACACGACAGAGTTGTTGCGAGTGTTTAGCATTTTATGGTGTTTATTCAAAGTTTTGTAAGTATTATTTTGCAACGCCAGTTCCGTGGTGCTTTCTTCTTTATGGAGAAAGAGTGACTGAAAGACAAAATATACACACTCACAAACACAAAACCACGCATGCACACACGGACATATATATGCAGACTTATATATCGATAGATGTGTATACAGAAGGAAAACGGAACATTTTATACGTTGCGTTTAATTTCACTGAATAATAATTTTTTTAATTAAGTTATGGTTCCGCCATATATGATTAAACATATATGGTATAGAGTAACAATTCAATGCATATATACAGTAGAGTCTGTAAAATAAATTGTACAGTAAATCTTAGGAAACGTAAATTTATTACTTTATCAACTCCTATAAATGAATTTTTTTAAATGCGTTTTATATGGCGGAAATGTTAAGAGAATTTCACTAGTAACATCCTGGAATACGTTTTTTTCATTGGATTGTAATATTATACATTTAGACGTATAATTTTCTTTTAAAATGTCCAAAAGGTAACTTTTAAAGGATTATTTTAAATAATCCTTTTCTATTAAATAAAGTTATTAAACAAAATAGTGCAGATAACAAAATAAAAGTGCGCTTAGTCATATAATCTTCTTTTAGTATTTATTAAAATTACTAAAATTTATTTCATTTATACAAAATTTGTACTTCTATATCCATAAAAATGAAATATTAGTACCTAGGAAAAGTTTTGTAACTTTAAACACGGGAGAGACTCAAGAATATTTTCTACTTTATACATGTAACATCATTTGATATCCCCGCTACACAGTAAACATGCTTTGAAGAAGCCGATTACGTTAATTTAACAAACAACAGAGAACGAATATAGAGCATAATATTTTTTATTTAGTTATAATTCTAGCATTTCTAGCATTAACGTTGATAATAGCTTTTTTTAATGCTAATATGATATTTATTTCATTTAAACGTTGTTCAAATAACAATAATGGGTATGAATTGTAATTAATTAAGTATACTGGAGGAATATTAATTTTAATACACACAATAACAATAACAATACACACTATAAAAACACATAATAATAAAAAAAAAAAAAGAGCGATTTTTTTACAACTGTTTATTCAATGTTATTTTATCATATTTTCTTTTCTAAAGAGTAAAGTAATGTAATTATACTGTATATTGAATATTCAAATATCATTTATATAGTATTTTCAAGAATGCACAATGTGTGTATGGATTAAATAAAAAATTAATAAAATTATGAATGGTCATTTCCTTTTCCTATCTGTCTATCTAATTATCTATATCTATTATCATTACTTAATAATAATAATAATAATAATAATGATTATATATATATATATATATATATATATATATATATATATATATATATGTATAATTAAGTTTTGAATTATAGTATTAATAATAACAATTAAAACAATGTTAACAATAAAAGTAATAAAAATAATAATAATAACAATAACTTATTCTCTTAAACTTTTATAATGAAAATTTGATTTTTAGCTGACAAAAATATTCCTTAACCCCTTAACTGCCCTGGTGTATTTACACGTTTTTATGAAGAACATTCTTTTGAATTGTACTGCTACCAGTGAAACTACTGACACGGTTTGACAACGCGATAAAATAACGTTAAAAGTGATTTTGACAGTGTTTTTGAAAGATTTCAGGATTTAAAGAAAATGGTGGCACTTTGAATCGAATCTAGTAAATTTCCGTCAATAGGTGGGGGGTTAAAAAACGTTGTAATCCTAACAGGTTTTTCAAGATGTATCAAGGGAGATTCTTCCACAACGTTTTAGATGATCAATGATCAATAATTATAATATTAAATAAATTCTTACAATACACAATTACAATAATATATCAATAACACTGCTCGGCATGAAAATTCCCCCCAGCATTATTTTGGCAAATTCTTATGTAAAATGACCTCTTTAATCCGAATATGACGTTCGGTTGTCCCTATCACGCACCGTTTTTTAGGGAAGGCCTCATGTTTTTATCACTTTTCGGTAATTTTATTACGGAAATTTTATAAAATTGTTTTAAATGCTAAAAATATCTCTTGAGGGGCTTCAAAGTTGGAAAATTCTAAAACATCAACATTTGTGGCAAGGGTGAAATTTAAAGGGGGGGGGGTTGCCACTGAAATTACGTATTACAGCTCTTATATATTTTTTTAAATCTATTATTAATGTTATTTTCTAAACATTATATATATATATATATATATATATATATATAAAGTGTTAAATTAATCTTTTTTCCATTCGCGAAATCAAATTCATGGCCATAAAAATACCGAACGGCGATAAATATTGGGGGAGCGGGGGTGTCCCGAGAAATTGGTGGGTGACTGGGCAAAAGGGTAGTCATATTCGGATTTAGGAGGTCATTTTACATAAGAATCAGTAAGAATGATATCAGGGATATGTTTTATTTATTTATTTATTTATTTTAGCGCAGTGTAATTATAGAATTTAAAAAATTAATAATAATAATAAAAATAATAAACATATATGTCCATGAATGATTAAGGTTTTTAATTGAATAGAATAACAATGAATGGTATTAATTTAAAATAAATGTAACTAAAACATTTATTAGAAAGGATGACATTTACATAAGAATTTCAGCGTTGAACAGAAAAAAAAAACTTTCTATATTTAGCTTTTATTAAAAAAAATGTAAATGTGGATACTTTATACATTCCCATAAAATAAACATTAAAATAATTTTCCTTAATTATCAAGTTTAATATTAATTTTTCAAGAAAAGCATTCGATTACCTAATAAGACTAATCTTAAAATCATGGAGCGATTTAAGTTCTTATTAAATAGCAAATAATTTTTTTTTTCTAATATCTTATTCAATAAAATTTCTCTTTCATCATATTATTCATGATGATTCAGAAATTCTTATTAACCGGTAGAAAATGCTTTCACCCAAGTCTCATTAACCTAAGAATATATTTAAAAAATGCCGAATTGTGAAAATCTTTATGTTTTTATCTGTAAAAGACAATGCGTTTTCATTAAGTGCTCTTCTTTTTTTTATCGTTTTACTTTAGTAGAATCAAGTAACCAAATTGCACGTACGACAAAATTAAAAAGACGATTATACTGTAGCATAGAATAGAAATCAAAACATTTTCTTTTACTAACTACCATTTTAGCTATTATTATAATTTTATGTTCAGAGTATATATATACTAGCAGGCTACGCCCGCTTCGCTAGTCACTATTTTTAAATGAATTACAATAATTAATGAATTCTCAAAATTGCATTAATTTTTATCATGTGATTACAAAAGAGGGAAAAAAATTCTGATCGGGAAAAAAATGTCGCACCGGGTCCCCACTGCCTTCGGCAGCTAGACCCGTGCGCTGCGCGCATGTATTCCTTCACTATCCTTATGACTTCTCAAAATTCCATGTTATTACTCATAAACTTTCATTCTTAAGAAAAGAAATTAGAAAATATATCATTTAGCATAGGGTGAAAACTCACACCGAGACCCAAATGCCTTCGGCAGCGCAGACCCATGCGCGCTGCGCGCGCACGTGTGAGGATATTGTTATAACTATTTATCGCAGCCGATAATTAATTTTCAGATTGATTGTCTACATATTGTAGCATCTATGTTTTGCTATGTTTATGTTTGTGGAATGGGAACAGCTATTCATTGTTCGAAAAGTTTTGGATTAGAATAATCGAGCATCGTGAAGCTCCGAACTTGAATAAAAAACACTTGAATCCTGAAACTGGAATTTTTATTTAGAATCATGAAAATGTTCTTGTGTTTTTATCAACTTATTATTCTTATTTTTATTTCATTTGGCGCCCAGAACGTCTGGCACGAACTGTAATTAAATGAATGTTTATTTTAACAGATGTACGAATTTAGAATATGATAACTTGATAATTACAATATATTTATAGTTTGGATTTAAAACCGAAGTTCTTAGATAATGATGATGTTTATAGTTCGTCGTAGTAGACATCGAAAATTTCATTTTTATTTTTTGTGAAGATGCGTGAAGTATTTATGAATATTGCCTTCTGGATGTGATAAAGAATGAAATCATTATTTCAAGATGAGATTGTTTTAAAAATAAATATGTTCTTTAAAAGCATTCATCTACAGCAACATTTAATAGCTTATTGGCAGTGTGAGTATATTATAAATATTCAACACGTTTTTATTAATTGAGAAAATAAGGTAAGCTTTTTTTAAATTTTATATTTGTATCATTCATTTTTGTTCTGTATTGTGAATATGACAGACGAGTTGGTGAAATTTAAATCAGCGAGGAAAACTTTGCGGCAGTCTGTTTCAAAATTAATAAATATTTTGGAATCGGAAATGAAAAATGAAACTTTTGACAAAAATATAGTTGAGGAAAATCTCTTTTTGTTAAATTCTAAACAATCTGATTTAAAAATTATTAATGATAAAATATTAAATTGCTTTAAAGGTAATGAAGCAGAAATTGAAAAAGAATGCGATTTGGTAATAGAATATGAAGAAAAAATTAATTTATGTATTTTTAGAGCACAAAAGAAACTTAAATTCAGTTCTGAAATTATAGATAACAAATCTGTAAGTGACCACACTGCCGAAACTAAAGGTGAAAATAAAAACAAAATTCGATTGCCTAAAATTTCGATAGCAAGGTACTATGGAGATCCTAGTTTATTTTTAGAGTTATTTAATTCATTTGAAAATGCTATTGGGAATAATACTGAATTAACGAAAGTGGAAAAATTTACATATCTTAAATCTTTAGGCCCTCTTAAATCTTGGAGGGCCTGCTTTAAGTGCTATTTCTGGTTTTTCGCTTTCTGATAAAAATTATGATGAATCTATTAAATTGATTAAAGAACGATTTGGTCGTACAGATTTGGTAATTTCTTCTCACATGAATAAACACTTGAATCTTGAACCTGTTAAAAACTCGGGTAATATCAAAGCGCTAAGAACACTTTATGATTCCTGTGAAATACATATAAGAAGTTTAAATTCCTTAGGAATTGTATCAGAATCGTATGAAAGTCTTTTAGGACCAGTTATTTTAAAATTATTACCTGATGATATGAATTTAGAATTTAATAGAAAACATAATTCTAGGGGTCAATACAACCTAACAGAACTTCTTGATTTTATTAGATTGGAAGTTGAGAGTAGGGAGGCTTCTAATTTGATTATAAATTCTAAGAAAAGAGATACAAATTATGTTGTTAAGCAAAATAAAAGTAATTATTCGAAAGGGATGAGCGTTCCTACTGCTTCCGCTTTAACTGTCGTGAAAAAACCTTATTGTTTTTATTGTAATCGAAATACGCATGAATTAGTAAAATGTGAGAAAACAGACGAACAAAAAATATCTATAGTAAAAACTCATGGTCGTTGTTATAAATGCTTTAAAAAAGGTCACGTGTCATCTAGGTGTAAGGTTAAAATCCCTCCTTGTAAATTATGTAATAGTGTAAGTTTAAACCATAACAAGTTATTTTGTAAATCAAATGTTCGTGAATCAGAAACTCTTACTGAGATTAAGCAAAATGTAGTCGCATCACTGTCACTGAATTCTGTTTCTAAAATTGATAAAGTTGTGTATTTACAAACTTGTTCTGTTTTCGCTTCTGATAAAGATAATAATAGATGTCAATTGATAAAAATTCTAAGTGACGGGGGTTCTCAAAAATCATTTATAAAGTCCGATTTAGCTAAAGAACTAAAATTAAAAAGTCTGAGGAAAGAAAGTTTGTGTATTGATTCCTTTGGGTATACTGAGGGCAGGTTAATGGGATATGATGTTGTTAAAGTTACTCTTAAAAGTATTCATTGCCCAAATGATTTTATTACAATTGAAGCGCTTGTTACAGACACTATTTCTGGAGCAGTCATAAAATTACCTTCTAAAAAAATCTTGGAATTGTTAAAATTATAAAATTTGAAATTAGCGGATAATGGGGAATCATCTGAAATAAAAATATTATTAGGATCTGACACATGTTGGGAGGTACAGACTGGAGAAAAGAAAAGAATTAGTAAAAATTTGTTTGCGGTTTCCTCAATGTTTGGTTGGTCCTTGGTAGGATCTTTGGGGGAGAACTAATCTATGTTTACAATAGGTGCTTCTCGGAACGTGAAAAAAGAGGAAAATTCAATTAATAACTGTTTGAAAAAGTTCTGGACTTTAGATAACATGGGTTTAGGAGAAAACGAAAATATAGATGATGATAAGTTAATAATTGAGAAATTTGAGAATGATTTGAAATTCAGTGATGGCAGGTATGTAGCTCGTTTATTATGGAAGTCTCATCATGAAAAATTGGCCGATAATTTTCAAAATGCTAAACCTAATGTCTTTGATTAATAAATTAAAAAATGACGAATGGCTCAAAGAGAATTATGACAGCATAATAAACGATCAGTTAAATCACGAAATAATTGAGGCGTGCAATTTAGGAACTCTTGGTGGGAATAAAATATATTATATGCCACATTCTCCGGTTGTTAGGAGAAATGCAATAAAAACTAAGGTCCGTATTGTGTTCGATGCATCCTCAATATGTAATAATGAAATATCGTTGAACGATTGTTTAGTACCAGGTCCAAATTTAAATCCGTCTAATTTAGACCTAATCTTTCGATTTAGATTGTATAAATATGCATTTACCGCAGACATTGAAAAAGCTTTTCACCAGATTGGTATTTCAGACATTGATAGAAATGCATTACGTTTTTTGTACATAGACAAAGATTTCAATTTGAAACCCTATCGAATGACACGAGTTCCCTTTGGTGTATCTTGCAGTCCTTTCATTTTAGCATGCACCATAAAATATCACATAAAGAAAATAATAGAAAAAAACCCTGATATTTACCAGATGTTAAACAATTCGATTTATGTCGATGATCATTTTTATGGGGCAAATTCCGTAGAGCGAGCTTTCGAACTTAGTGTTGAAGCACATAATGTGTTAAAAGATGCCGGGATGAATTTGCGTCAATTTAGTACGAATTCAGAGGAACTCAAAATTCTTTGGGATGGTAGCGATAAAATCAAATCAGAATCAGGAGAAAATAATTCACTTAAAGTGTTAGGTCTGAACTGTTGTAATAGTAGAGATGTAATATCCTTGAACATAGATAACTTGTTTGAAACATTGAATAAGTGTAGAGAGATCACAAAAAGGAATATATTAAAAGTAACTGCTACTATTTTTGATCCAGTGGGTTTTTTGGCACCATTTGTATTACGTACAAAATTGATAATGCAAAATCTTTGGCAATTGGGTTTAGATTTCGATGACTATGTTCCACCCGAATGTAGGCAGTTGTGGTCCGAGTGGTGCGGTGAAATTGAAACGTTAAAGAAATTTGAAATTCCTCGCGAATATTTTCCTGGTGAGTTGTATCAAAATGATGATAAAGAATTGCATGTATTTTGTGATGCATCTATCAAAGATTATGGCGCAGTCGCGTATTTTAGATCAATTAAAAATGGAGAAATAGCGTTTGTTATGGCAAAATCTAGAATCGCACCAATAAAACAAAAACTCACATTGCCAAGGCTAGAATTGTTAGGGGCATTAACGGCAGCAAAACTTGCCAAAAATCTGCAAGAAACATTTTCTATACATGGGGAAAATATTTTTATGTGGAGCGATAGCATGATAGCACTTTATTGGATTCATAATGCTCCCGAACGTTGGAAGTTGTTTGTAAAAAATAGAGTTGTTGAAATACAAAATTTAACTAACCCAAGCAACTGGAAACATTGTAGTGGTAAAACCAATCCTGCTGATATTTTATGATGTGGTTGTTCTGCTGAATATTTGTTAGCATCTAAACTATGGCGTTCAGGACCAGATTGGTTAACTGAACCTATGAGTGCTTGGCCTAAAAATTTTGATTCATCAATAAAAATTTCTCATTCTGAATTAGAAGAGAAAAAGCAGGTGAATGAGACATCGGTTTTGCCTTCGCTGGCAGAAAATTCTAACACAATCTTAAATATTGAAAAGTATAGCAAACTAAGTAAAGTAATTAGAATTACTGCATGGGTATTTAGATTTATTTACAATTTAAGAAACAAAAATGAAAAGAGAAAGGGTGTTTTGACTGCAGAAGAACTTTTTGCTGCAGAGTTACACTTAATTAAAGAAGTTCAATATAAACATTTTCCAGATGAAATTAAATATTTAAAATCTGAATAGTTGATATCCAAAAACTCTAAAATTTACGAATTGAACCCTTTCCTGAGTGATGAAGGAGTACTCAGACTTGGGGGTAGACTAAACGGTCATCATTAAGTTTTCATGAAAAACATCCTATAATTATACAAAATAAAACCCTTTTTACTGATTTACTTGTGCCTGATGCACATGAACGCGTTCTTCATACAGGTGTAGGAAATACTCTCATGTTCCTTCGCGCAAAATACTGGATAATTAGATCCAGGCAAAATGTTAAGCGTGTTATAAGAAGATGTGTTATTTGTCAAAGATATAATTCTCGACTAATGCAACAAGCAATGGCACCTTTGCCTTCAGCTAGAATAAAACAAACAAATCCTTTCGATGTTGTGGGACTGGATTATGCTGGTCCACTTTTTGTAAAAAATGAAGATACAAAGTATTACATTCTACTAATTACGTGTGCAGTGACTAGAGGAATTCATCTTGAGCTGACAAAAGATCTTACAACAAAAACCTTTTTACTAGCCTTCCGTAGATTTGTCTCAAGAAGAGGTCTATGCTCCATTATTTATTCAGACAATGCTCGTACCTATAAGGCAGCTGACGCGGAACTCAAAAAAATGTGGGAAGTTTGAAGTCATCCTGAGGTGAAGAACTATTATGCAACTAAAGGTATTGAGTGGAGATATATTGTTGAACGCGGAGCATGGTGGGGCGGGTTTTATGAAAGACTTGTACGGACAGTAAAAACAACATTACGAAAAATTCTTGGCAGATCATCATGTAACCCTGATGAGTTAGAAACTATTCTGGTGGAGATTGAAGCGATGATAAACTATCGTCCCTTGACGTATGTGCAAGATGAGTCAGAAACCCTAACTCCTGCACATTTTCTGCTGGGAAAAGAAAAACCAATGAATTTACCACCACAAAATTATCCTAATAATGTAAATAGTACTAAAGAAGTACTCTTTAAGTCATATAGATATCGCGAAAAACTGTTGAATAACTTTTGGAAAATATTTTTTAAGGATTATTTATTAAATCTAAAATCAGCAAACTGTGTAAAAAATCATTCACAAAAACTGTACTTAAAAGTGAATGATGTAGTAATAATACACGATGAACATTTACCACGCAACATGTGGAAACTTGGAAAAGTTTTAAAAACTTTCACAGGAAGAGATGGTCTAATTCGTAGTTGTGAAGTGATAACTGAAAAAGGACTTATTAAAAGGCCTATCCAGCTACTAGTGAAATTAGAGTGTTAATTAATATTTCTTCTTTTTTTTATGTATAGTTAGCATAAAATTAATTGCATAGTGTACATATTGATTTACATAGATAGAATAACTACTTGTATATTCTTTGATTGTAGTATTATATGTTGTAGATATTTAAATATTACTTATAAGTTGCATAAATGTACATATTTAAGAATTTTAATTTGTTTATAATGATATAGAATTAATATTTATACTTAAAGTGTAAAAAAAAAAAAAAAAAAAAAAAAAAACAGGTTTCCGTGATAAAAATTAGTTCCTATTTAAATTAATTATTAAAATGTAAATTGTTTTTTGATTAATGTTTTTATAGAAGTATTCTTGATTTTAATGTACCTGATACTTGAAAATGAAAACTTGACAACAAATCTTGATATATTGTTGAAACTTGATGTACTTGATATGCTTGAAGAACTTGGTAAGTTACTTGATATTTTTTTTGTATGACACTTGATTCATATTTGAATTGGATTTACACCTGAATTACATTTGTATTTAAATTTTGATGCACTGAATAATTTATTTGTTCTGAACCTTGTTCAGCCGGGCCCAGTGTGTTATAACTATTTGTCGCAGACGATAATTAATTTTCAGATTGATTGTCTACATATTGTAGCATCTATGTTTTTCTATGTTTATGTTTGTAGAATGGCAACAGCTATTCAGTGTTCGAAGAGTTTTGGATTAGAATAATCGAGCATCGTGAAGCTCCGAACTTGAATAAAAAATACTTGAATCCTGAAACTGGAATTATTATTTAGAATCATAAAAATTGTTCTTGTGTTAAATCTATTTATTATTCCTATTTTTATTTTAGATATACGTGCTCTGTCACGCATATTCCTTCTGAACTCAAACTTTTATTATTAAGAAAAAAAAAATTAAAAAAAAAAAAAAAAAAAAAAAAAAAAAAATATGTTCGGGTAAAAACTCGCACCGGGTAACAAACCCATGAGCGCTGTGCACGGACGTGTGAAAATATACGTGCGGTGCGTGCACATATTCCTTCTGATATCAAACTTTTATTCTTAAGAAAAGAAAATTTAAAAAATAATTTATCATCAGGTAAAATGTCGTACTGGGTCCCCACTGCCTTCGGCAGCGTAGTCTCTAGCTAGCTGTGCGCGCCTATTCCTTCCCCACCCTTCCAGCCCCTCCTAATTAACTTACATATACCAATTTTGAACGGTCTCACTCAGTTAGCTGAGATGCAAAAGAAAACCTGATCAGAACTCCTTAAAATTGTAAATCAGGTGAAATCTCGAATTCCACTTTCTATAATATAAAAGAACTTTAAAATATCTTTCGAATCATGTATTTGAAATAATTTAATGATAATTAGAATTTGAAATGTTGAAATTGAAAAATATTACAGCGCCATCTGGCGGTAAAAATTTATGTAATATATTGTTCCATTCCAGATCAACAAAGCTTTCAAATGATGTATTACTTATGAAATTATTTTAATTAGTTGCTGAGATACAAAAAAAAACCTAATCGGGACACCTCAAAACGTGTAAATCGGGTGAATCTCGAATTACACTTTCGATAATATAAGAGTACTTTAAAATACCTTTCGAATGATGTATTAAAGATAATTTAATCATAATTAGAATTTAAAATATTGGAATTTTAAAATATTACAGCGCCATCTAGCGGTAGAAATTTCTGTAATCTACTGTTCGATTCCAAATCAACAAAGCTTTCAAATGATGTGTTACTTATGAAATTATTTTAACTAGTAGCTGAGATACAAAAGATAACCGATTCAGGAGACCTCAAAACATGTAAATCAGGTGAAATATCGAATCCCACTTTCGATAATATAAAAGTACTTTAAAATATCTTTCGATTGATGTATTAAAAATAATTTAATCATATTTAGAATTCGAAATATAGAAACTTTTAAATATTGCAGCGCCATCTGTCGGTAGAAATTTCTGTAATCTACTGTTGAATTCCAAATCAAGAAAGCTTTCAAATGATGTATTACATATGAAATTATTTTAATTAGTAGCTGAGATACAAAAGGAAACCTAATCAGAACACCTCAAAACGTGTAAATCGGATGAAATCTCGAATTTCACTTTCGATAATATAAAAGTACTTTAAAATATTTTTCAAATGATGTATTCTAAATAAACAAAGCCCCACTTTCGATAATAAGAAAGTACTTTAAAGTATCTTTCGATTGATGTATTAAAAATAATTTAATCGTAATTATTATTTGAAATATTGCAATTTTAAAATATTACAGCGCCATCTGGCGGTAGAAATTTCTGTAATCTACTGTTCAATTCCAAATCAACAAAGCTTCCAAATGATGTATTACTTATGAATTCATTTTAACTAGTAGCTGATATACAAACGATAACCGATTCAGGAGACCTCAAAACGTGTAAATCAGGTGAAATCTCGCATCCCGCTTTCGATAATATAAAAGTACTTTAAAATATTTTTCAAATGATGTATTCTAAATCAACAAAGCCCCACTTTCGATAATATAAAAGTACTTTAAAATATCTCTCGAATGCTGTATTAAAAATAATTTAATTAGAATTTGAAACATTGCAATTTTAAAATATTACAGCGTCATATGGCGGTAGAAATTTCTGTAATCTACTGTTCAATTCCAAATCAACAAAGCTTTCAATTGATGTATTACTTATGAAATTATTTTAATTAGTAGCTGAGATACAAAACGAAACCTAATCAGAACACCTCAAAAGGTGTAAATCGGGTAAAATCTCGAATTTCACTTTCGATAATATAAAAGTACTTTAAAATATTTTTCAAATGATGTATTCTAAATCAACAAAGCCCCACTTTCGATAATATAAAAGTACTTTAAAATATCTTTCGAATGATGTATTAAAAATAATTTAATTAGAATTTGAAATATTGCAATTTTAAAATATTACAGCGTCATCTGGCGGTAGAAATTTCTATAATCTACTGTTCAATTCCAAATCAACAAAGCTTTCAAATGATGTATTACTTATGAAATTATTTTAATTAGTAGCTGAGATACAAAAGGAAACCTAATCAGAACACCTCAAAAGGTGTAAATCGGGTAAAATCTCGAATTTCACTTTCGATAATATAAAAGTACTTTAAAATAGCTTTCGAATGATGTATTCCAAATCAACAAAGCCCCACTTTCGATAATATAAAAGTACTTTAAAATATCTTTCGAATGATGTATTAAAAATAATTTAATCATAATTAGTATTTAAAATATTGCAATTTTAAAATATTACAGCGTCATCTGGCGGTAGAAATTTCTGTAATCTACTGTTTAATTCCAAATCAACAAAGCTTTCAAATGATGTATTACTTATGAAATCATTTTAATCAGTAGTTGAGATACAAAAGATAACCGATTCAGGAGACCTCAAAATGTGTAAATCAGGTGAATTCTCGAATCCCACTTTCGATAATATAAAAGTACTTTAAAATATCTTTCGAATGATGTATTAAAAATAATTTAATTATTGAAATTTTAAAATATCTGACGGTAGAAAATTCTGTAATCTACTGTTAAATTCCAAATCAACAAAGCTTTCAAATAATGTGTTACATATGAAATTATTACAATTAGTAGCTGAGATACAAAAGAAAACCTAATCAGGACATTCTAAAACATGTAAATCACGTGAAATCTCTAATTCCATTATCTACGGTAGTCGGTTAATGGAAGTAAAAAGAAAAAGAAAAAGTATTTTTTTAGTTCCTTCAAATGTATTTTGTTGCTATAGAAACTCCTATCGTCTATTGAAAGATAGATTACGTGTTAGAATAAAATTTAATTTGCAATTAAAATGTAACTGCTTTCTTTATTAGTGAAAATTGATGAAATTTTAACTGCAGGTTGGTTTTGTGCTGAATAGGTTGTTTATTAAGTGTTGTGTGCGAAAAAGAAGTAAGTAAATAAAAATAAGAAAGTAAATTATTATTAACCTTAATTAAATATATTTAAAACACTTTAAACACACGTAAAAGAAAACATATTTAAAACTGTGCAATGGAAACGAATCATAAATCCCTGATGATGCTTTACTATTAAAGCGAAAAGCTTTGGATAAAAAATTTTTAACATCTTTTAAATAAATTTATATTTACGTGTGTTTAAAGTGTTTTAAATATATTTAATACAAATGACACGTGTTCAATTTAACTTTTTATTTTTTAGAGATTATTTATATTAACCTTAATATTTATATGCAATTAATTTATTTTTGGTATGGAATAATGATTTAAAAAATATATACAGGGTGATCCAAAAGTCAGGACCAACTTTAAAATTGAATAATTCGAAAACGAATCAAGATACAAAGATACGGTTTGCACCAAACGGATGGAAAAGAAGCCGGGTTTTGTGCGGCAAAGAAAAAAAAAATAGTTCTGTTGGCGACCAACTGATGGCACTGTCGTATTTCTGATGTACGATTATGCAAAGCAACAAACGATATAAAAAGGAACAACTACAGCAAGTAATGGTAGTCGAAGCTTATATGCATCGAAATATCGCATTCTCAGTCGCTACTTTAATCACGCATGGCCTCCAAGATCTCCCGATCTGACACCCTGTGACTTTTGGCTGTGGGGATTCTTGGGAGTCAAAAGTGTACCGCGACCAACCGGCATCTCTAGCAGCACTGAAAGATGCCATCCGCCAAAATGTGTCTGCCATAACGCAAGAAATGCTACTAAATGCTGGGAACGATGTGGTAAATCATCTCACAGCTGTATTCTGAATGATGAACATTGAACAGTTACTGTAGTAGTACTAATTAACTGTAATGAAGCTGACTTGTAAGTTGTCAACATTGTTTTTCATTTGCAAATCATCTTTTGGTGAAATAAAACACTATAGCGCCATTTGTTGGTTGCCAACAGAACTAATTTTTTTCCTTTGCCAGACAAAACCCGGTTTATTTTCCATCCGTTTGGTGCAAACCGTATCTTTGTATCTTGATTCGTTTTCGAATTATTCAATTTTAAAATTTGTCCTGACTTTTGGATCACCCGGTATATATATATATATATATATATATATATATATATATATATATATATATAGAGAGAGAGAGAGAGAGAGAGAGAGAGAGAGAGAAAGTGCATTTGAATAAAAAGAAAATTAATTTATAGAGATGGCAATAAGAAAATTATTACCATACAAAAAAAATGCCCTAGGTTAATTTATTTTAAAATGATTTATTCCTATTGTACGAATGATGACACTTCTCTGCTTGAAAATTGTCCCCAACAGCAATTTTGAAAATTCTTATGTAAAATAACCTCCTCAATCCGAATAGGGCGCCCAGTTTGCCCTGTCCCCAACCGTTTTTAGGATCGCTTTCCGGTAATTTTATGGATATAAATTTGGATTTTTATGGGGGAGAGAATTATTTTAACTGTAAATATTTTCTGAGTGGCTACAGAGGTGGAAATTTCTAAAATATGAGCATTTGTGCCAATGAGAAATTTGGAAGGAAATGTCACTGAAATTATGTATTACATTTCTTATACATATATATTTGTTTTTAAGTGTTAAATTAATTCTTCTTTATTTTCCAAATCAAATTCATGGCCATAAAATTACCGAACAATGATAAAAATTGGGGAAGGTTGTGGTGTTCCGAGATCACGGTGGGTGACTGGGCAAAATATGAATCATATTCGCATTCATCATTTTACATAAGAATTGGCAAGAATAGTATATAGGCTTGAATTTTTGTTTTTATTTTTACTTATTTATTTATTTATTTATTTATAAATTTTATTTTAAATTTATTAATTAAATTTATTTTATTTTATTTTATTTATTTATTTATTTTGGCAGCACAGTGTACTTTACGTACTCAATTAAAATAAATAATTTAAAAAATGGCTAAGTACAATGACAAACGTTAAAAAAACATTTTCTAATTATTTTTTATCCTTATTTATGAACTCAAATAAAATCTTTAGACGATGAACGCGTCTATAAAATCTTGTTGCTTATTGCAAAGTATTTTTACTCGAGATTTTTTGCAATAAAATGTCTCTTTAACACTTATTTACGCATTTAAGACGGTTCAGAAACTCTTTTTAACCTGTAGCAAAAGTTTCTTGCAAGTCTAATTAACCTTAGAATGTATTAAAAAATGCCGAATTGTGAAATTCTTTATGCTTTTATCAGTACAAGACAAAGCATTTTCATTAAGTGATCTTTATTAAGTGCTCATTTAAGTAGCTTTCTTTATTTGCCTAAGTAGCTTCGTGAACCGAATTAGAAGTATGACAAAATCAAAAAGACGAATATTCAAAAGGAATGAACAGGAAAAAAAAAATCCCTTTATTTTTTATTTTTGTTGAAACTCTCTTTTAGATTCATTATGATTTTATGAGCACAAAGTATATATATATATATATATCGGGAATAAAAACATATTACATGATATGAAAACAAAATAAAAATATTAATAATAATAATAATAATAAAAGGCTTAAACATTATTTTTTTATTCATAAATTATAAAATGTTCAAAGTGGTGATAAGGGATAATCTTTATATTTTTATTTGTTACAATAATAATAATAATAATAATAATAATTTGAAAATAGCACGTTAAATTAATCTGTAAATTAACAATAATAATAATAATAATAATAATAATAATAAAAATAATAATAAAATGATTAAAAAAGTGTCCATATAGCTTTTAATTATGTATTTAAAATTATGAATACATTATACACTCTTTTAACATGAACATACTATGAAAAATGCTGAAACATTAAGTTCAATATTAAATATTTATACAAACAAAATGCTTTATTTTTATCAACACTTAACAATAATCATAAAAGTACATTTTTAGAAATAATTCCATGTTATACAGGGTTAAGTGGGGTAAACAAAACAAAGTTGTGGCTTAGTTTAACTTTAACCTAATTTTTTCAGTTTTTATTACAGATACGCTTCTGAAAATTGTTTAGGTATAAATTAAAACTAATTGGCTTTTAGAAAATAAAAGCTTATATATATATATATATATATATATATATATATATATATATATATAAATTAACAATGAATCACATATAGAAAAAAAAAAAATCCATG
This sequence comes from Salticus scenicus, assembly GCA_963930645.1. NCBI lineage: Eukaryota > Metazoa > Arthropoda > Arachnida > Araneae > Salticidae > Salticus > Salticus scenicus. The sequence goes on from OZ005656.1 coordinate 237,990,264, forward strand.
AAACTTTTATGTTATGTTATTCTACTGCATTGGGGAAAATGTAACCTATGCCAATATACATAGCGCGTATGAAAGTCGAACGTCTATATAGCGATAACCGTGATGAATCTGGAACGTTGGAGGAATCTTTTAAATTTTTCACTGAGAAAAAAAAATGCCGCCTTCATATAGAATTAATAAGTGGTTATTTTCTTGATCCCTTAACTAGAAATAGAGATTCCCGAGCTATGCGCATAAGGCACGCCAATAAACTGAACCGACAAAAATATCGAGAATTTATAGTCTACACATTTCTAATAGTGAAACAATATTCTGAATATATTGTATTCCAAAAAAATCTCGCTTGATTTTCTAGAATTGTGTAATAAACATAGATTTCAGTTGCTGAAACCCGCTTCTTGTATTCGCATGTATTTGCAGAGGTTTTTAAATAAATTTTCCCCCGAGAATATAGACAAACGCTCTAGAATTCTAATACGGGTTTCTAGAACATTCTTTCAAACAGGAATAGAATTTATAAGGATGGTATAGAATAAATTTTTCTAGAGCCACGATTTAGATTCTAGGTGTTAGATTCTAGTTACAGAATTTTTTCTCAGTGCTTAATATTTCAACCCGTGAAAAAAATTTCTGTACGCCTCCAAGTGGAGCCTTATATTTAAAAATATTTAACATTCCAACGAAATCTTAAAAAAAAAAAAAAAAAAAAAAAACTCATATTATTAATTTAATAGCGATTCTTGTAATATGGACCGCCTAAGGAAGAATGTTCATAAAACTTAAATTATTAAAATAAAAATATTTAATTTGTTGGCTTCACATTACAATTGTATATTGCATGGTTCAAGCTTAGTAAAACACTCTGGGAACTATTAATAAATGCAGGAAATAATTATTTTATTTATAGTCTATATTACATATATTTTCGTGTAAGTGGTCCATAGTGGTCCTTCCCGAACAGTTGACACACTTGAAATTGTGAAACGAATTGTCCAGCATGTTATCTCATACACTTGTACATCTCTTGTATATAGCAGAAATGGCCGAAAAAAAAAAATAATAGTAAATGGACGAAAAAAAGGGAGGTACAAAGGCTGTATCCAGTGGGTAGTATTCAAAGGACGTGATAGCTTGATTACCCCTGCTTTTCTTGCCTAATCTATAGGCTCAATATTTTAAATATGCGATATTTGTACGCCAAGCATTAACAAAACCTGTCTGTTTCTATCATGGGACACTGGTCCATATTACACAGCACAGCATGATTCGTACTACACGCATAAACAGAGTAACGTTGTTTCCGATTACATATCGCTATGAAAATCGCTTACATATACCATGAAACACATGCCTAAATTGTTCAGAAAATAAGTCCATTTGCTACTATTAACGCAAAATTTATATTACAATTACCTAACAGCAAAAAATAATACCTTCATTTAAACGTTCTAGTTACATCAATGATCATATAAACCGAAAAATCAATTTCATAATAGTCCAAAACAGGTGCGCATGTAAAAGTTACTCAATGCTGTGTATAACAGTACTATTCACTAAAGCCGATAAGATGGTTTCATTATCTTGCGTTAAATACATAATTACCTCACAATGGTCCATTTTTGACGGTTCTCTCCTATGCATGATTGATGCAGTTGGGGTGCTTGAAAAAATAAATTAAATACTATGGTCATACTTGTTCAGCATATGAAGTTCCTAATATAGGTGTAACTACGGGTGATAATCACAAAGTTTAGATAAAGGAATAAATCTGAAGTTGTATTGGAAATCTACATAACATAAATATAAAAAAATGCAACTTACTTAGTTTAAATCACAAGTACAGCGTTGGTGAAACTTTAAATTTTGACAGTAGCAATTTGTCAAAGAGAGAAACGTAAGCAATTTATTAAACTTAAAAAAAAAATCATTTTTTATAATTAACTTAGTTTTGTTAGGCTAAATATATAAAACATATATGAAACAAACATGTTTGATACTCATTATGTCAATATTTAGCTTATTAGTTGAGGGATAAGTCGAAGTTACACTTTTCTCGTAGTTATACTTTCCTCACTTCATCCTGTATGAAAATATAATTAATGAAAAATTGAATATATGTGCTACATCAAGATAAATATTTTAAATTTTATAAAATTTATGTATATATATATATACTAGCTGACCCGACAAACGTTGTTTTGTCATATAAATTAATTCTAGAGAATATTTTGCTAGAAAAAAATAACTAACTTATTGTAAGTGTGTAAGGATGTGGTATATAAGTGAAACAGGTATGGACCTCTGTGAACGGTGACTGTGAATTCCGATTATAACGTAAAAGACATAATTACCGAAATTTTCGCTACTTGCTTTTTTGCTACTTGCTACTTTCTACTTGCTACTTGTCATTTAAAACCTCCGCTGAATGTCGAACAGCACAAAATTTTATTTCATACGGCAAATATTTCAATTTATGAGAGAATCTCTGATAGCAACGAATTTCACATGAAAATTCCGTCTTTTTTGAATAAGCTGTAATAATCTGGACCGATTTGATGAAAATTTTTATCAAAAAGTTATTACAATATCTAACATCATTTCATGTACATTTATTACAATTCAATCAATCGATGCATGTGAGTATGTGTATAGTATGAGCGAAGTGAAATGTAGAGTTCGTATTAAATAAAAACTTAAACTCGTTTTAATTAAAGGTGAAAAAGTTGAAACTCAATTTATTTTTTAACAGGTATATTTTTTAATCTACAAAAACTTAATTTATCGTAATGCCATTTTATGTACAATATTTTTGGTTAATCCTTGAGGAGTATACACAAACAAATTCGGAGGTTTTCCAACCCTGGAACACGCAACATATAATTGGCCGTGAGAAAAGCACGGATTTTTTAAATCAAAGCCACAAATTGGGACCCCGTTGGTGACTTTAAATATTTTAAGCCACTTTTGCGATGAATGGAAATGGCTATCTCAATTGTGGAACTAAAGATCTTGGCGAGAAGCGTCCGAGATATCTCGGTGCCAAATTTTCCATACAAAAAACAAATAAATAAAATACCAGTGACATACACACGCACAAAAGTAGGGGACACCTTTGGTGACTTTAAATATTTTAAGCCATTTTTGCAATGAATTGAAATGGCTATCTCAATTGTGGAACTAAAGATCTTGGCGAGAAGCGCCCGAGCTACTTCGGTGCCAAATTTCAAATTTTGCCAAATGGATTCGATACTAAAGGTGTTCCATTCAAAAAATAAATGAATAAAATATAATAAATTAGCTACACAAATAAATTTGTAGGTTAGGGTGTTTGTTAATCAACACGCGTGTAAATTTGATAGAAAATTATGTAAAATACTCACTCCAATTCCGCACTAATTTTGCAAAATGTATAGTTTTTTATGCACACTTCAAAACTCTTCTAACACTAATTACATCTTGATGCAATATTTCAATTAGGACACAATTTTTTGTATAACAATAATAACACGAAGTTACAAAATATTTTCCTGAATTTGATCGCAGCACCAACTGTCGGCACAAACTGGAATTACAATAGAATATATATAGGAGCCTTACAATAGAATATAAGTAAGCGAAGTGTGACGTCACTGACTGTCAGTTGATGCAAGAAAAAAATTTCCTATGTTAATCTCCCATTGGATTTTTTATAAAAAAAATATTAAAAATCGAGGAAAATTATTTCTCGATTTTAATCCCCGTATTTGGGTTTAGATATGTATTAGTTATCGTATGCATGTGTTAGATTGAGTTATTTTGCTCTCAAATTGACAAAATTTTAATTTTAAATTTCAAAACTCTGTCTTCCTTGGCGTTTTTTGTATTTGGCGTTAAAAAACGTAATACAAAAATATACATGCCAGATGTATATTTTCATAATATGTATTGTACGAAATTGTTTCATATTATTCATTACTCTCTTAATATAAGTTGTTGAAATAACCATTATTTTTGAAAGAAATTAAATATGTTCGACAGATGATATGGCGATATTTTTTTTTCCGCCAAGGATGACAGAGTTTTGAGATTAAAAATTCAAATTTCATCAATTTTAATCAATTTTATCAATTTTTTTGTAAATCTAAACCATTCTCGAATCCACCTGAAGACACACAAAAAATTTCATAAAACTCGGTCTAGCCGTTTAGGAGGAGTTCAGTGACATACACACGCACAAAAGAAATATATATATATATTATTCATAAATAAAATATGCTTATGTAATAGGCATTCCTTAAAAACTGCTCAAAATGCTGCCCAGCTACATTTATCGTTTGGTATATGTTATAATTTGCAAGCTTTTGAGAAACACCAAGCACTTATAGCATTAGAGAAAAATGCAGAGAAAAAGTATGACGTTTCGCGGTGCAATGTGTTGTTGACGTTGTGTGTTAATTTCATTTTTGTAAATAACGAACCAAGCATAAATGGGATATCCTCTGTCGGATACTTTCTATGTAGTTAATCTCTGATTTACGCTACATTTACAGAAACCCGCAAGAAATACGAAAGGAAATGATTAAACGTTGCGATCTGGGATTAATTATAGCCCATCCTGTCTAGCAATTTCGACAAAACGATATATCTGTTACGAGTAAGTATATGCGGAGCTTGCAATATATATAAATATATTTATACACAGATGAACCTAAAACTAATTTTCATTTTGACGGGGATTATGGAAAGAGTGCTTTTTAAACATAATTCGCGTTAAGCGCGTTCACGTTAACGAGATTCAGTCGTTTATATACATATATATATATATATATATATATATTGGAAACATGAATATATGTTTAGCCCTGTTTACAAGTTCAACCTTTTTCTGGTGGTGTATTGTATCTTCTAAAAGTCCATTTTAACAGTTTAAGTCAAATTAAAATTAAACTTTTAAACTTTTAAACTTTATGTAAGTAAATTGATTTATAAACACTGAGTAAGAAACAATTCTGTAACTCACAACTAGAATCTAAATTGTAGCTCTGGAAAAAAATAATTCCATGTCATCCTTATCAATTCTAGTCCCTATGAAAGAGAGTTCCAGAAACCTCTATTAGAATTCTAGAGCATTTGCCTATATTATAAAGGGGTCAAACTTATTTAAAAATTTTCAATAAGTGCGAATACAAGTGGCGAGTTTTAACAACTATAATCTAAATTTATAATCCTATTCTAGAAAATCAAGCGAGAATTAATCGCAATAAAAATTATTCATAATATTTATAATATTGTTTCACCATCTAGAAATGTATAAACTAGAAATTTTCAATCATTTCTTCTATTCAGCTTATTGGAGTGCCTTATACGCATAGATCGTAAATTTATATTTCTAGTTTAGGAATTTAGAAAATGACAGCGTATTCGTTATACATGAAGGCAGCATACATTTTTCTTCTTTTTTTTAATGAAATTCCTGTAAGAACTATCTCAATGTTTTTCTAATATTTAATTTTGTATTTTTAGAAATAAGTTATGATTTCCCTTTGTTCATTCAAAAATAGAAAAAACAAAAAGAACCATAATTGCAAAAATATTAACTAATTTTTGAACACATTCACTTTCATTACGAAATTTTTATTTTAGATAGATATTTACTAAAAGAAAAACAGCTCAGCTGGCAAGTGCTTACTGTATTTTTTTTTTTAATCAAATATGTGTAAATATATTGCTGGAGATTTAATATAAAATTAGAAAATCACTAAAAATTAATATTTCATTTTAAATTTTTTGGATGTTTTAATAATTTTAATACACAAGGACAATAATAATTCTAATTTCAACAAACATACACCAGTTTACATTTGTAGTTTATTTGTAATTAAATACGTAATTTAAAACTTAATATTTATATATTAATTTAAAACATTTGTTCAATATTTAAATACGTAATATATATAAAATTCTAGATATTATCCTTTCACTTGAATTAGTTACTTCATATTTTAAATTAATTATCTTAAGAACGCCTATTATGAAGTACCCATATAGTATATTTCCCTAACAGCACATCATCTCCCCAGACCATCCCCATGATATCCTGTGGATAAAAATGCATCTTATGTATATCCTTAGGATGTACTCTGGATAAGTGTGCTGTTAGGGTTGTTCACAGATCATTAAGTCTTTTGTTTTATCGAAAATATTTCCATGGTAAATTCCTTATAAATCAAAAAACCAATTTGTAAAATAATCTTTAAACAACATGGAATTCACAGTAGAAAATCATAAAGCACGAAAATTTCAAAAATTTGAGTTTGGAATCATTCCAGAAAAGATTCAATTTATTATAGCAGTTTTTACTCTTTCAACATCCACTTCTTTAAACATGAAAGATTGCTCATGACTAGGATTATGATATATATTTCAGCGAAACGTGAGAAACGTATTTGTCATAAAACATGGTTAGCATTTTATAATAAACTATTAGTAACGTCGGGATAATAATCGTTTTCTTTGAAACATTATTTATATTTTCAGTTATTTAGGGTGTAAAAGAGATAAATTATAAAATAAATAAATAAATAAATAAATAAATAATAATAATAATAAAGAAGGAACATTGATTCTTTGGAACGCATTTATTTTGAGCGAAAAACATAGTTATTTACACAGATTTATTTACCTTTTCAAAACTTAATAATTGTTTTGTATGTTTCTGCTTATACAAGAATGGCTTTCAGCAAAATTTTATAAAATATGCATAAAAAATAAGAAAAAAAAATAGACAAACTTTTTTTTTTTTTTTTTTTTTTTTTTTTTTTTTCTGAAATTTAAAATTCACATGCGTTATTCTCATCGAGATAGGAGTTTGCACTGAGAAAAAAAAATACCAATCTCATCTAGAACGAATAATTAGTCATTTTCTAAATCCCTAAAATAGAAATGTAGAATTCCGAGATATGCGCATATGGCATGGCAAGCCAATGAGTGGAATAGGTAAAATAGTCGAAAATTTCTAATCTTTAATATTTTGAATATTATAAACATCTGTATTGCAAAAATTGAATTGTAAATCAAGACATATAGTTACTAAAATTCGCTTCTTGTATTCTCATTTAGACATTTTAATTGAGTTTCAATTCGATAATATAAACAAACGCTCGAAAGTTCTAATAGGGGTGTCAAGAACTGCCTTTTAAAGATGACTAGAATTCATGAAGATGACATACAACTTTTTTTACGAGAGCTGCAATTCAGATTTTAGATGTCAGTTACAGAATTTTTTCTCAGTGCACGAAGTAATTCTTTTTGACTGCGCATGCGCAAAAGGTAGAAAAAAAAATATTGCATAGGTTAAGAGCTAGATATATTGGTAACTTATGTCAAAAGTTCATTTGCATAGATTAAAATTTAAGCAAATTATCGGCAAAAAAAAAAAAAAAAAAAAAAAAAAAAAAAAACAGCAAGATTTTAGATATTTTCTAGAGTTGAAATTTCATAAGGGTTTATTTCAAATACCCCGTAAAACATTTTTTTTTTTTTTTACCCGTGTTGAAAATCTTCTTTTTTTGCACATAGATTAAAATTTAAGCAATTTATCGGAAAAAAAAAAGAAAATCAGCAGTATTTTAAATGTTTTCTAGAGTTGAAATTTCATAAAGGTTTATTTCAACAATTTGAAAATTATTTATTTATTTATTTATTTATTTTATCCCTGTTGAAAATCTTTTTTTGCGCATAGATTAAAATTTAAGCAATTTATAAAAAAAAAAAAAAAAATCAGCAGGATTTCAAATATTTTCTAGAGTTCAAATTTCATAAGGGTTTTTATTAAATTCCAAGTATAATAATTTAAAGTTTTTTTTTTTTTTACCTACCTTGAAAAAATTCTTTTTTTTTGAAAAAAAAAATCTTTTATCGGCTAGTAACTGTAACAAAATTTTATATCATTACAAAGATTTGTGAGTTTTAATGGGTTTTTCAAAAAAAGAAAAAAAAAAGAAAGAAAGAAAAACGTTTCTTTTGTAACGTTTTCTTTTGTAACGTTGGTAAAATAACTGCATCTACAAATTAAATACACAGCATGCAAAAAACACCTTATAAAATTTCGGCTCTCTAAAATGTCTAAAATCATGCTCATTCTTATGCCGATAATTTGTTTCATTTTTACTCGATTCAAATAAATTTTGATAAAAATTCACTATTATATTGAGCTTTCAACTTATGCAGTAAAAACACGTGTGAATTTTATGTTTCCGAAAACTTTTATTCTAAATTTTTTGTCAATATTTCTAATTGATTTGTAATTTTTTTTTCTATCAGCAAAAAAATTACTTAGATATCTATCCAAATAACTTTGCGATTCTCACAAAAAAATACACACAAATATTGTACATAGGGAGTAAAATCATATGTTCAAGTTACAAGTCATTTGTAGTTTTTTAAGACACAGTATGATTCGAAGTGCTTTTGGTTGTTTCAATTTTTGGTTGGTCTCCTAACTTCAGTCGTGATTAAATTGATGATTTCGCCTATGTGTAATTCAAAGTCATGTCATTCATTATTTTTTTTTTTTATTTACTTATTTATGTATTTGTATATATAACAAAGTGTGAAAAAAAAAAAAAAACTAATAATTTAATCACCCACTGTAAATTTTAAAACAGTCCTTCGCAACACAGGTTTTTTCTTGTGTGCAATATTTAAGAAAATATATTTAAATTAATAATAATAATAATTGACAAATAAGATATACGTTATTTTATTTAATTATCAGATGAGGTTTTCACAAATAAAATGACTTAAAAGAGATTTTGTCTTTTAATTTATATTGTAAATTTGACTTGTGTAGAAATATTTAAAGACTAATTTCAACGAAATAAGTATTTATTACGTACATATTTCCTAACTTTTAAAATAGAAAAGGAGAGCGATTTACCAAAAAGCTGCAAAGAAAGCAATAATGTAAAAATAAATACATAATTAATATGTAATAATTTGTAAAATAACATTGAATTAGAGAACAATCCCAATTTTTGAATGGTATTTAATGATAATGTATTATTTGCTGTTAGATAAAGGTGTAAAAAACTGTTTTTAAAACATCTTACAGAAAAAATATAAATAGGTTCATAAACACTGACTGAAAATGTAGTGAATAGTTGCATTATCAATCAAATATATGTTAAATAAACAACTGTTAATAAATGAATAAACAAGTGTTAATACATTTTCATAAATACAGAAATATAATTAAAGTGTAATCAATTAATTATTTAACGATCTTTGTAAAAAAATCTTTTCGAAATTGTTTAATGATCTTGATCTTTGTTAACATATGTTTAATTACAGTTAATTAAACTCAAATTTTTAAGGTTAATAATTTGTGTTTTAGGGTTAATAAATTTCTCTCGAGTATTGAGATTTACGCTTAATGATATTTTCATATTTAATTGCCTGTTATTAAAAAAATGAATAATTAATAAAACTATATATTTAAATTAATGGAATAAATTGACGTTACGTGAAAAAATATTGAGTTGTTTTAGATACATTTAATAAGTTTAATGATTCATAATATATTGAAGATTTGCTAAGGATCTAAATTTTTATATTTTCTGAAAAGGTTGTAAATGAGCTAATAACTATTTAATTTTGAAAAGAAAAGGAAAATTAAGAAGTTAACCTTTAAAAGGGTATTTAGATTATTGAATTGTTAATAAATATTTTCACCAATTACTTAATAATTTATTGACTATACATTTTTTTTTCTTTCATTCTTCTATATACATATGTCTTGGTTTCTCAATTTTGTACTTCTGGTTTACGAATAATTTATACGTTTTTATGCACATTTTTTATTTAAAGATCTAAAACGAACTTATTGGGTTATTTGGAAAGTAATATATAGATATACATATATATATTTAGCAATAGAGAACTGAATTGTGTATATTTTTTTCATACCAACTTCACAATTAATCCTCATTTTCATTAAATATTTTGTCAGCTGATAAAACAAGGCTTGTTTATGAAAAGGTTTGTTTGATTATGCACAATAAATTTTGTTTAGTGCCCTATCAATTATGAAAAATCAAAAACAGCATTTTCGACACATTTGCTTTTTTACTGTCTAAAATATAATAATACTGTCCATACAAGAAAAAAAAATATATATATACGATGTGTATGGAGAAAGTGTAGTGACAGAATGGCAGTGTCAAAACTGTTTTTGAAAACTTCTTTCTGACAGTTCTGATGTTGAAGATGCCGTACGTTCTGGGAAGCTAATCAATGCTTTTGAATACAGAAGAAAAAAAAATCTAATCGCTGAATACCAACTCGTGAGATTGCGGAGACATCAAATGTATCGAATTTTGCCGTTCATAATCCCGTGAAACGTCTTGGTTTACTTTTTAAATTCGATATGTGCGGCCCAGATGTTCTTACAGAAAGCAATTTACACTGCCGAATTGGTGTCTGCGATTTTCTTCTCAAATGTGAGGATAGCAAGTGGTTTGTCTAGAACAATATTAAACGCAACAGATCCTGTAACAAAAATATGAACCGCCTTAAGTCATTTCGAAACTCGATTTTCATATAAAAGTTGATGTTGTCTGTTTGGCGAGATTTCAGGATAATTGTTCTTTTTAATTTCTACAGGACAATACCACGATCAATTTTGAAGTATACTGCCATCAATTGGACAGACTGAATTATTCACTCAAACAGATAAGGCCAGAATTGATCAGTGAAAAAGGTGTATTGTTTACGAAGATAACGCTAGAAAGCGTACACCTTTGGTAACTAGCTAGAATTTTTTTTAACTTCCATGGGTGTACTTCTACACCCATCATATTCTTCAAATCTGACACCTTCGAATCATTACTTATACTCTACGAAATATTTCAGACAGAAAAACCCTTTACTTGAAATTAGAACGTTAAAAATGTCTTGGATCAGTATTTTGTCAGCTAACATCTAAAAATTTTTGAACGCGGAATCATGCTACTGCTAGAAATATGGCAAAAGGTGGCGGACTAAAATGTAGAATATAGAATTCAATAAAATATTTATACACTATTAAAAGAAAAAAAAATCTTTCATTGTCACCAATCTAAACGAAAATATATTCTGAACAACAGAATGCCTACTAAGAACGTCTGTCAGTTTTTTTTTTTTTTTTTTTTTTTATAAATAAAAAATACACATAGAGAAGGGCTTTATATAGCAAATTCACCAGAAAAATATATAAGATTAAAAAGACTCCAAAATGAGTAAAATTGTGAAAAATGTGAGCTCCGATTTTATAGCTCCGATTCAAATATACTGAAATTTAAAAATCCATTGTATTTATTATTGTGTCGGGAATGAGTCCAAAAATGATCCCCTTAAGAGAAAAAAAAAAAAAAAAACATAATACGTAAAATAACAGAATTGTTTAAATAAAACTTTGAACATTTGCAAGTGTGTTTTACACTATGTTTTGCATTAAAAATATATTTAATAATATTTTAAACCCAAACTGAGTAATAGGAAAAAACAATAGATTTTTGAAAAACTGGTGAAAGGATCATTTTAACCTCACCAAAGGGAAAAATATATAAGTGTAAATTGTTTCATATCGGCAAAATAAATTATGTAAAAGTGACTATGACACATAATGAAAGAAAATAAGTAAACCAGGACATATTTCTGTCCTTGAAAGACTGTATATCTGAATAAATGCTAGTAATTAACTTATGACAGATGTTATAAAACCCATTTTTTCAAGGAATTTTATTCAGACGTGTAATTCTGTGATCGCTTGAATACCATCATTGCTTATTCTTGACTTGGCACTAATCCTTTATGTGTTACCTGTAGGAAGTGCTATCTGTCTGGAAAAAAAGTAAGTGGATTCTTTAGTCTTCTAGGATCATTCATTTAGTCTTCTAGGATCTTCTACTTAGAGGTTTATTGAAAAAAAAATTACAAAGTTTCGCCAGGCTTGTATCCCAAGACCGCCAAAGGGCGAGAGAGGTTAAAAAAATTATTGAAGGAAAAGCTCTTGGTTTGAATTGATTTTGGTCGATAAAGATCATTTAGAGTTCATGAGGGGGCAACAGCTTACTGATCGTTTAATCCATTTCTACAGCTGAGCATTTGCATGATACTCTTGTATACGTTGCTCTTGAGGAGGTCTGGGTTCTTGTCTGAGCCAGTAGGCAGTGTTATTAATAACAATATTAATCAGTGGAATTTGATATATCTATTAATAGGGAGAAAACTTTATTGAGTTTGTTAATTAGATTTGGTCTAGTTAAAATGTTGTCCAGCCAGTTTACTGGTTTGGGAGATGGATTTTTGATATGGTGGGCAGAAGTCAGGGCACAGTTAAAGTAATAATGCAATGCATTTCCCTCCTCGCCACAGGGGCACAGGTGTGAGCGTCGGCGATGAAATCTATAAAGGTAGCTTGGGAATTGGCCATGGCAAGTCAGGAAGGCTGTTATAGGAGGGATAAGTTACCAGTCATTGGTTGTGGCTATGGGGATCAGGTTGTGCGTGTGTCTACCTTTTTCTGAGGCATCCCACAGAGATTGCCAATTTTGAATCAGTTGAAGTTTTAATTAATGTTTGGTGAATGAGGGGGGGGAGACCCCCTCAAATGTCGGGTGGAGAAATATTAGTAAGATATTTCAAGAGATGCCAGGAAAATTTAAAATTGTCTCGGTCCCCGCTCCCCTAAGTCCCGCCAAGTGAAACAAAATCTTTAACAACTGTAGCACAAAATTACGAATGAAAAATTTATGAAATACAAAGAAAAAATAAACAAAATTTCGCAACAATATATACAGATATGATTTTAAAAACTTATAAAAATCTTGTTAAAAACACGTACCAAAGACGAAAAAAAAATGTATTAGATCATTTATTTTTTTCCCCCTACAACTAAGTCATGTGATATACTGGCCAACACATTCACAAATGCATATGCATCATTTGTCAAAACGTCATCTGAATTTTTGTTAAAATATTTTCACTTGATGCTTACTTTAACAATATATCACTTATCAACAGATTCTAATGTTTTTAAAATATTGTTTAATAAAAAAAATAAAAGTTTATTTACATAACATTAATAATAAAAATAAATTATTGCTTAAAACTTTTCAATTTAAATAAAAATATTATAAAATAAAATAAACATAAAATACATTTTGTCTTTACATTTTATGAGAATAATAATAAATTTTTTAGTCATTAAAACTTTTAGCAAATAAAAGAAAATAAAAATAAAATTAATCTGTCAAAAATGCACCGTATTTATGCACATGTTATTCTGTAAAATATAATAATTTTTTGAAATTTAAATGTTTCTGTGTATTTTAAAGAGATTTGTAAAATATACAAGGTGCGTCTGAAAAGTTTGGTGAACATTCACATATTAATCCAGAAAAATAATCCTGAAAAATAAAGAAATAAAAATAAAAAAATATTTCTTACTCACTGCCTAAACATTTATTAACATTTAAAGTTTTAAATTATTATTAATATAAATTTTAAAAATCAAACAGAAATAAGCACAAAAAATGAAGTCTCTCGTTTATTTTTAATAACTTACTTCAACAACAACAACAACAACAAAATAATAATAATAATAATAATTTCCTTTCAGATATGTCATTCCCTATTATTTCTAACTTGCAAGATTTTTTTTTTCCTTGAAACTAACAATTAAAAAAGATGAGTATGAAAAAATAAAATCAAATTTCCTGAAACCGAAAAACATTTATCTACCGGATATTATTTTTCTACTGAAGACCTTCTAACTAGTTCTCTTATATCAGAATATGAATAATCTGGATAAGCCTCAATTCAGAATTCTTTGGAAATTCAAAGACAATAGACTACAATAATACTCTCAATGACAAATGCATAATTAACTTTCTTCTTCTTCTTCTTCTTCTTCTTCTTCTTTTTTTTTTCTTTTTTCATATTTTTAGATCTAGAAATTGACTACTGTGGAATATTCGAATAGATAAATTTCTTAACACTCAATGTGTAACAATTTAATTTTGGGTAAAATTAATTCGTATATTAAAAAATAAATAAATAAATTCTCTCAATTCGAAAATAAGAAAATTATTAAAAGGGAAATTTATAAGGAAAATGTCGCATCAACGAATAAAAATTGTGCAGCAATTTATAATTATTATTTTTTTTTAAATCAACAACTACAATATAACCCCTTAACACCAGAACCACGGTGATTTCAGCGATATCTAAAATCGTGATATGGGTCACTGCGACTCCAATTTTTAAACTCTATTTTCGAATAATAAATTACTCTTTTCACTAAAAAATATATGCCTCCTTCATATAGAATGAATAAGTAGTCATTTTCTGATAATCATTTTCTGATCCTCTGATTTTCCTAATCTAAAATTATAGATTTCTGATTTATGAGTGTCAGATAAACAAATAACTTGGATAGAAGCGATTATCGAGAATTTTTAATAGACTCTTTTCAGGATGGTGAAACATTATTAAGGATGTTATACGAATATTACGAATTCTTTGTATGGCGGATAATTCTTTTTTGATTTCAAAAAAGAATCAAATGGTTATTTCTCAGTCCAACCCCAAGTATCAGGGTTGGACTGAGGAGCAATGGAAACATGTGATGTTTTCAAACGAAACTCAAGTATCGCAGCTTTATGTATTTTGTAGAAACATACAACAGCCTCCCAATAAAAGAGATTGTCAACGTTACATTTTTCCCACCGTGAAGAATGCTGCAAAACGCATGGTCTGGGGAGCCATTTTTGCCAATGGAAGATGTAGATTGTGGTTCATTCTTGAAAGCACATCAATTACTGGAACTGTTTATCTCAATGTGCTAAAAGAGAAGTTACCACCGTTTATGAATATCAACCAGTGCACAAACTTCCAACATGATGGAGCACCTTGTCCCCAGACTAAATTTGTAAAGACATGGACTGCAAAGCAGGGGTTTCAGATCCTTGGGCCGTGGCCCGAAAATTCACCGGATCTAAACCCAATCGAGAACTGTTGGGTAATTTTAAAGCGCAAAGTTGCTGAACCTAACCACCCCACTTTTCTTTCAGACTTAAGAGAAATTATAAAATGAGTGTGGATTACAGAAATTATACCAGACTATTGCAAAAAATTATGTATTTCCATGCCTGATTATATCCAAGCTGTAGTGGAAAAAAAGGTTTCCACACCAAATATTTAACCCTTTCTCAATTATGTATGTATACTGTGCTTATATAACTAAAATTAATAATTCCCATAAAATAAATGCTTAGTTAAATGCAATTATTCTTGTGCATTCATAAACATCACAGTTTTTTGTGGTGAGTCATCCATTCTGTCAGGACTGTATATAGCATTTGGCACAATTCTTGGAGAAAAATCGAAATTTGACGTAGGGTCGAAAACTATACTACAAACACAAATCTGACGACTTCAAAGTTACCATATAATTATCATTTAAATATCATTTCTTATGAATTAGTTGGTTATTTCGAGAAATTTATATGCGTCTTGTATAAGTAGGTCAGATTCAGGTCTCGCAAATTAAAAGGGGTCAACAAGTATTCTACAAACTCAACATATAATCTCCCTTTTAGATACTATTTCCTTTATAATTGTTTATTCCGGTAATCAGAAGATTTTGCCAAATTTTAGGGGAATTCGACAATGGGAGGGAAAGTACGTATCTCAAAAATGAGTCTTCGAATTGGCTACATAAACCCATAACGCCTCCCCCCTTATTTGTTTCCCGCATGCATTATTTAGTTATCACAAGAAAATAAACTTTCGTCTTCATTAGGTATGTCAGTTTTATATCTAATAATCCAAAACACG
Organism: Salticus scenicus; assembly: GCA_963930645.1. Classification (NCBI taxonomy): domain Eukaryota; kingdom Metazoa; phylum Arthropoda; class Arachnida; order Araneae; family Salticidae; genus Salticus; species Salticus scenicus. The sequence continues at coordinate 238,006,122 of OZ005656.1, forward strand.
GTTGTACCGATTTTTTTACGTTGTCTTACCTATATCAGGCATGGAACACGGGCTCAGAATTCATACCGGAATCTGTTTAAAATCTTTCTCTGTCTATAATACCGTTGATATAAGAAGTTAAAAAATTTCTTACATTGATAGTGGTATGAATTCTGCTCCCGTGTTCCACTCCTGCTATATATATATATAGTAAAGAAAGTATTGCTGCTAATTTGTAAATATTAGTAGCTATTTTTATATGATTTGTCAGGCTATAAAATGTTAAATTTCTGCATTTTTAGCTTGTTTTTGCGTCAAAATATTTTCCTTCAAATACCCGTTAAAAAGATTCTCTAACTAAATGAGTAGATATTCATTGCATTGAATAAAATTCTGTAAAAAATATTAATAATAACCGGACAAGGTGATAAATTGCCAAAAATTATTTCCTTTAACCAAACTTTATTGGCAATTATTCATAATATCCGGTTAGTGTGGTAAATAATCATAAATTACTCATTTTGGCCGCCCTTTTCTGTAACTATTAGTAATTGCCATTTATAATTAATAAAAACCGATTAATAACATTCACCGTAACACACACACACACACACACACACACACACACACACACACACACATATATATATATCTATATATATTGGAGTTAGAGTATATATATATATATATATATATATTATTACATCTCGTTATTTTTTAAATTTTTAAAAAAATAAATAAATAAATAAAAAAGAAACAAAATTATGTAAAATGAAAAGTACAGGTTAAACTTTTACAGCATACTGTAATTCTCAGAACATAAATATACACGTTTCGAGAGATTTAGGATCTTAAGCAAAAGAAATATTAACTGGAAAATTTTAAGTAACTAAAAAGGAGAACAAATTAAATAAATGTGATCGTTCTTAAACCACATAAAAATATACCCAACAGTACATCTGAAGTAAGGTGCACTTAGTTGATATATTACCCCCCCCCCCCCCGTTTTTTTTTATATAAGTTTTGCAGTTAATTTTTGTACTGATGAAAAATGGAAAATATTCTCGAAATATGTATATTCCTTCTAAGTGAATATTGTTTGATTTAATATTTTAATATTCTCAGAACTGCATACCATACATTTATTTCCTATATTTTATTATAAATCATACATTTCATTATATTTAAAACATTTCTAGTTTTTCTTTTTTAACTAATTACGAAATGCTTAATTAGTTTTTAAATATAGAATATATTTTCTAAGACATTTATTTAAATTCAAATGGTATAATAATTTTTACTTTCTTGGAACCAACTATTTTTTTTAAATCATTATTCATATGCCTCAAAGCTAAGTACAGTAAAAAAAAAAAAAAAAAAAAAACTCGACGAAAATATCGAGGTCTGGAAATCTACATAGAATTGCATTGTGAAGAAATTCCTCTTCAGAATAGAATGACAAAGAGTTCTAGAAAAAAACTCATAATAGTTCATAAGCATGATGGCATTCAGAAAAAGGTTATTCTAAAGGATAATTACATAATTCATGGGCAATAACTGCCGCATACATCCTTAGAAACCTATTTAACACTCATAAAATAAAAAATAAAAAAAATATAAATGAAAATAAAACTGGAGAATAAAAAATGGTCATAAATTTTCTAGAACATTCTTAACGTATAATTTAAATACTTTTAATAATGACATTTGAAAAGAAATACATATTTGATAAAAAATAAATAAAAATCGGCATGCATTAGAAACGAACAAGAAATTTAATATTTTTTATCGTAATTATATTTATATTTTTAAAATTATTATTATTTTTAAACAAATTACTTTTAATTAAATGCATTTGGATACTTGCAATTGAATACATGCAATTTCAAAAAGAATTCTAAAGTTAGGTTTTTTTTTTTTTTAGTACATAAAATATCATTTTACAAAAAGAAACTGGTAAATTTATTTATAGTTTAGTTTCAAATACACTAATTACACATTATTATTATTATCCATGGGCGGTGGGGGGGGGGGGCGATACTTTAATATTTACATATAAAATAAAGTAAATTCAAGTGTGATATCATTATTTTAATAATTCCAGAAAATTAAAATAAATATCGCGTCAATTAACGCTGCAGCATTTTTATACATTTTAAAGTTCAAATACAAAATATATTATCTTCGTCATAGCTTAATCAATAAACACCGTTTATTATAAGACGGTTAAATTCAAATTATTAATATACGGTAATTAAATTTTCATATATTAAGCGTAATCGATTTATAGTTCTTCTTGAAATTTTCAATAAAAGATTTATGTGCTTCAGCGTCATTAATAACTTGTATTTTAAACTCCAAACATAAATTGCATTTGTATACGTGATTTTTCTTTTTAATGTATTATTTAATGTTTAATAGTTTTATTTTATTAGAACATACGTTACAATAAAGTAAATTAATGAATATATTCAAAATATAACACTTGCTTCTGTAATTTCATAAAAATGCATGACGTTTCAGTAAAAAGATTTGACTAAAAATTTCATGCTGCATTTCAATACACATGCATACATGCATAAATCACTGTGAAATAAATAAGTTGAATCTAGTATACAAAAAATACTATAGGTGCCCTCTCGTGTACTCTCTTGTAAAAATGAGGGCCGGGAAATTAGATTATTTTCATTCTTACAATAGTTGTATTACATTGTGTTCTTGAAAAACGAAATTAAATATTACTCATGTATAGAGATGTATTACAGCTGAAAAAAAAACCTAAATAAGCATAGTATATGTTACCATTCAGTATTTTTTATTATTTATATGTGAACGATTTTATTTTAAAAACTAATTTAAATTTTTCTTTACACAATTATACTCTATAAATATTAACGTTTCTTCAAAGATTCTTAAAATATATCAATCATGAGAGTAAAGTAATATAAAATTTATAAAAAATTGTAAATTAACTATATCTTTTAAAAATCTCAATAAAATATGTTCATGCACTAGCTTTGAAATTGAGTTTGATAGGTTTGTAATCAGTGGCGGCACGTGCACCGAAAATAGGTGAAGAGGCACACTGTATTTTACACTGTATTCATTTATAGAATGTAAATTTACATTTAAATACGTATTTTTAGTTAATTTTAGTTAAGTTCATGCTTAATAAAAATTATGCATTAAAAATACTTAAACATTAATTTTGAGCTCTTCACCTATTTTCGGTTCACTACCCACCACTGTTTGTAATTAATCCTAGTTAAAAACAAAATCATAAATTATATTTTAAATTTGTAACTATATTTATCACAGACATTTTTCTAAAATATACCGTATACTATGGTGAACTTAAATGCTTAATTAGTCATGGTCAATTACATTGTATCTTGCATTTTAATAGAGAAATTTAATATTTAAAAGAAAAAAGAAAGAGAATGACAAGAAAGAAAACTAGTTTTTGCTGTATAACCGTACATGATACTGAGGTGGTTTTTATATTTTATCGTACACTTACTTTTAATTTAATTATTACTCTTCGATATTTTTCAGTAATTTAATATTAAAAGTACGTTTGATATTTAACTAAGAAAATCTTTAAGTATTATATATAAAAATTGATTCCAATTACATTCTTGTTTTTGTTAGAATATACAAACTGCATTGTATAAATCGTTTTAACTGAAACTGCACATATTTACGAAATAAACACCTGAAACATTTTCCTAAGTCAAAGTATATTAGTTGTAAAATGGATGAGAACATATACAAGCATTAAACATGCAATTCAAGAAGCGTAAAATTTATGACTGAGTAAAGCTGACTTAAAAATATATAATTCATTTTAGTACTGTACTTATAGAGAACGAATAATTATTTAATATTTAAGAGACTTCGGGATGAGGCATTCTTTAATTTATAAATTTCTTGTCAGGTATTTTCTTAAACTACAATATATTAAAATCATACAATCAACTAATTGGGAAGAAAATCATATTTATTGAAATTCATTTTTCCGACTGAGTGAAAATAATGCATGGACATGGAGTCGAGCCCCGGATCTTTGACTTACAAGGTCAAGGCTCTACCAGTTGAGATATCCAGGTCAACAACCGGTGGGCATTACTCTCTCAGACAACCATTAGGCAGAAACATCTGGTCTATCAGGCAGATAGCTCGACAGAAATAAGCCGCAGGTAATGGAAAACACCATTAAACAGTGGGAGAAAGAAATGAAATATATTAAAATCATACACTGATTGAAAATAATGCCTGCACCGGGTTTATTTTCTCTCAGTCGGAAAAATAAATTTCAATAAATATGATTTTCTTCCCAATCAGTTGATTGTATGATTTTAATATATTGTATTTCTTATTACCTGCGGCTTATTTCTGCAGAGCTATCTGCATGATAGACCATATGTTTCTGCCTAAAGGTTTTCTGAGTGAGTAATACCCACCGGTTGTTGGCCTGGATAGCTCAATTGGTAGAGCCTTGACCTTGTAAGTCAAAGATCCGGGCTTCGACTCCCGGTCGAGGCATTATTATATAAAAAAATATAAATATATAAAAAAATATAAATATTATATAAAAAAATATAAATATAAAAAAAATATAAATATATATATATAATATAAAAATATATAAATATTTATATAAAAAAATATATAAAAAAATATAAATATTTTTAATAAATATATATAAATATATATATATATATATCTATATATATCTATATATATATATATATATATATATATATATATATATATATATATTGTGTAAAATATATAATTGTTTCGAATAAGGTTAATAAAATGTGCAAATGGATATACATAAATTATTCTGTGTCCATCTCTAAATTTTAATTGTTAAGGTACACATCACAAAATAGAATCTCTTCACAGTTTCACCTACATAATGCAATCTATATTTGTATTTGAAGTTTTCAATACATACGTAATTTTTGTTTAAAGCTAAAAACATTTTTTTTTTCTCGTTGTCTACTAAATTATGTGTAAAACATATTATATCAAATATAGTAAAATAATCTTTTAAAAAGCTAGTATCATATTTAGCAATTTTGGCTTGTTTATGAAATAACTGATAACTAATATTGAGTGATAAGAGTGAATAACAAGGAAAAAACTAAAAAAAAAAAAAAAATCTATAATGGTTTATATCTACATTTATATAAATATTAATTTATACAATTTCTAGATACCTTCGATGTCATAATAAACTGAACTTATAGTAAATAAATAAATAAATCGATAAAAAGATAAAAATAAGATTTGTCATGTGTTTAATACTAAATTAGTTGCTTAGTAATATTTTATTTTCCTTGTTAATATTTGTTTTTAGCGATGAAGTCGTTTCACTTAGATATACTAGGCAATGATATTTTCTTTAATAATTAGAAAGAATTCAGCGTTAATTATTAGTTACAAATACGAAGTAAAGGAAATGAAAAACTAAGTTTGTAAAACAATTGTCATATACACTATATGATCATTTGAAATTTCGAATTAGTCTTTTATTCTAATCATCGAAGGTACTGTCAATACTTGCAGTTTTTTCTCGTCTAATATGTAGCTAATATGCATTCCTTATTTTTTTTTTTTTGTTATTTTTTTCGTAAAAATAAGTGATTGATTAATGTGGAAGTTAGTCTTTTAAACGTAACCTCGTTTTCTATGGTAGTGTATAGCACTAATCTTTCAATACGATGCTTGGTTTATCCCATTGAAAATACAGTTTTAATACTACTTAATTAATATACGTTTTCTTTTCATATCGAATGTTACTATGGATTTACTTGCTCTTTTATTTTATTTCTTACAATATTGTTTTAATAAATATTACAATATTTTATTTTATTTTTTACAATATCATTTATATTTTCCTATACATTCAATAGAAGAAAACATTTGATTCGTAAAAAGATTCTGCCACGGAATTTTCCTGGATTTACACGTTTTGAGAGCTGTAAAACACGATTTGAACATTTTTGGTAAATGTCTCTCTGTCTGTGTGTGTGTGTGTGTGTGACAAAATATTTTGGCAACTGTATCTCAATTGTTACTGCACAGAATTTCATACAAATTAGTATATAGTTACACATTGACATAAATTAGTGCCTATCAACGTTTGTTAAAATATATCCAACAGCTTGCTTTGCCATCCCGGTGGTATTGGACAAAATTTTGTATAAATATGCATAAAAAGAATAATTTTTTAATAATCATTATGGAATTTAAATAATAATTTGTAAAAGAGATAGTCAATTGTGAAAAATAAATTGTGTGTGTAGGAGGTTCGCCTCCCCCCCCCCCATCCCCCCGCTGGGATGGGAAATCCCCCATAAACTTTCATAATGGGTATATTAGAAAAGAGATCGTCAATACCTTTAAAAAGAATAGTTGAAACACCAATCTGCGATAATACAAATAAAGTTATCGATTTTTTTTTCTTTTTTTTCCATTTTTTCCATTTATTTATTTATATATAAAATACTGAGAATAAAATTAACTTTTTTTTTTATATTTAGTGTTGTACTACTTCTCTAATTTGGAAATCGTCTGCATTATCATGGGAAATAATCTTTTAAAATAATAATTTTAATAAATTATATTTACTGAGTGAATGTGCATAGGAAAACATAGAAGGAAGTCATATTGTGGTCACAACATGCTAGTTTTTCAAATCTATTTATTTTTCCTTTTGAAGAAGTTTTCTTTCCTGGTCAAAATCAGTTTATAGCTTCCATACTTAGCTTTATTTCGTTAGGTACATTGACGAAAAATTCTTCTAATATAATACATATGTCTTTTTTAAGCAAACAAAAAAATATGCATAATTAGTACGTTATAGTTCTACTAAAAAGTTATTATACAAAATGTTTGCACTTTAATTTTAATATTATGAGCAAAATATTTTACACAATGTGTGAGGTATAGCTCTGTTAGCGTAACGCTACAAACGAAGTTCGCACTTTATGAACAACACGTGAATGTGAAGAGTTTAGGATTCAGTTGATGAATGGAGTTAGTTTTTTAAAATAACTATATTTAATATTAGATCCTCCTCGGTAGTGCAAATTATTGCGCTTTCTTAATCATTAGTATCTCTTATAAAATTATATATATATAATTTTTAATATAGAGCGCTTGTATTATATTATATTTATATTAAATAATATTGACAATGAATAGGTAAGATTTCACTTACCTGGATAAGACAAACAGCACTGGTACAGCATGCGTCCAATTAATTATTTAATCCATTTTAAAGCCACATTCTTGATTCACCAACGGGCTGAAAAATAAACTTGTGAACATATTAAACTATTATTTAATTGTGTAAATTATGATAAATGATTTTGTAATTCTTCCTTTTCTTTTGTAACTTTAATATTCTGGATTAGATACAGATCTTTTATAATAAAAGGGTAATATAAAATATATAAGAGCGTTTTCAAACGCCCTGCTTAGTTGCTGCTACATATTCACAGAAAGACAACATTACATATACATCGGAGATTGAAATCGAGCAGAAGAGAGTTTTATAAAATGATGACTGGACAATTTCACTTCCTCCTTTAGCTGGGAGTGCCGCGTATTTTTCTCTCTACGTTTGCATTGAAATTTACTCGGGATAACTGATAGTCTTTAAGACAATTCTTGATTAAAATGAAAATTAACGGTCACACAAATGTCAATTTAATGTAGTTTTGTGACACCCCTACTTGACCGGTATTTTCAATGTTCTACTAAATTTAGTTTATTTTTTAAAGTTTTAAAAGCCGGCCCTGGTAGGGGTTTAGTAAAGATGTCAGCAATCATTTCGTTGCTGGGGATATATTGTAATCTGATGGTTCCTTCTTCATACAAATGTTTTATTAGATGAAATTTAACATCCACGTGTTTAGTCCGCGCTTGATATTTGTCAGACTCAATTAATTTAATCGCTGATTGGTTATCTTCATAAATTGTGATTGGTTTTATTTGATCTAGATCTAAGTCGTTTAAAAGTCTAATGATCCACATGCTTTCCTGAGCAGCGCATCCTGCTGCTATATATTCCGCTTCTGCGGTGGATTGGCTGACGCATTTTTGTTTTTTTGAGTACCAATAGATGGGATTATTCCCAATAAAGAATACGTTTCCTGTAATGGACTTTCTGTCCTGGGGGTCATTCGCATAGTCTGCGTCCGCATATGCGGTTAGTATAGCAGGATTCTCGTTGTCATATTTTAATTTTAAATTAATTGTAGTTTTTAGGTACTTGATGACTTTCTTGGTACTTTCCCAGTCACACACTCTAGGTCTTTCGTTGTGACGAGATAAAAGGTTGACGGCAGCACTGATATCAGGTCTGCTGACAGTGGCTATATATAGAAGTGCCCCTACTGCCTTTCTATAATCAGTATTGTCAGTTAAATAATTTTCATTGTTATAATCCTTTAAGTAATTTGTATCTATGGGAGTATTAGTGGGTTTCGCATTTTCTAAATTAAATTTATTTACTAATTGTTTAATTTTGTTTGACTGATCTATTAGCAAAGTATTGCTGTCTGGTCGTGTTATATTTATTCCCAGATAATTAGTAACGCTCCCAAGGTTGGTAATACTATATTCACGCCTAAGTTCTTCTATTATTTTGTTTATATCATGTTTGGTTCCAGCAATTAATATATCGTCTACATACACTAGTATGTAGACGGTTTTGTTATTTGTGTTTCTTTTGTAAAGGCATTTGTCAGTGGAACTTTGTGTGAAATTCAACTTTGTTAATGTTTCGTTTATTTTTGAATTCCAAGCCCTGGCTGACTGTTTCAGCCCGTAGATGGCTTTGTGTAATTTACAAACTTTATGTTCTTCACCGGGATTTATGAATCCCTCCGGTTGTTGCATGTAAATTGTTTCTTCGAGCTCACCGTGTAAAAACGCGGTTTTTACATCCAAGTGGTTTAATTCTAAGTTTTTATATAGGGCCATTACAAGAAAAGATCTAATTGTCGTATGAGACGCCACCGGGGCGAACGTCTCGTCATAATCTACCCCATACTTTTGGCTAAAGCCTTTGGCGACAAGCCTGGCTTTATATTTTTGGATTTCACCCTTATCATTATATTTCGCCTTGAATGCCCATTTTGAGCCTACTATGTGTGTGTTAGGGGGAGGGTCTACCAATTCCCATGTATTATTTTCGTTTAAAGAAGCAATTTCATCTTTGGCTGCTTTTAGCCAATTTTCCCTTTCTATGGAATTTTGTATCTGCAATATTTCATTGAAGGTTTTGGGTTCGTTTACGTTCATAGTATTTGTCATTAAAGCAAATCTGTCAGGTGGAACACCTTTGTTAGCTCTTTCCGACCTTCTCGGAATTGTTCGATCTGTTATGTCACGATTAACATCCTCAGTTTGGTCCGAATTTTGATTTATTTCATTTAGTATCACCGGGAAGTTATTTTTATGATCGTTTGTTTCGCTAGAATTCCCTTCATTTGTATTATTGTTTGTCTCTAACAGTTCATTATCGATAGACTCAAAATTATTATCCTTTGTTTTTGTTTCAACGAACTTTACGGTTCTACATATCCTAACATTATTATCTATAAATACTCTATAACCTTTACTTCTAAGGTCATAACCAACAAGTATTCCTTCCTTTGCCCTGTTGTCTAGCTTCCCTCTTGTGTTTTTGTGAGTATACACATATGCCTTACAACCAAATGATTTTATATGCGAGAGATTTGGTTTATTTCCATTCCATTTTTCATATGGTGTTTTATCGCATGCACTCGTTGGCAATCTATTCTGCAGATAATTAGCGGTCATAAGGGCTTCACCCCAAAATTTATTTGGCAAGCTGCTTTGTCTTAACAAACATCTGGTCATTTCAACCAATGTTCTATTTTTTCTCTCCGCCACGCCATTTTGAGGAGAACAATGCGGTACTGTTAATTGGTGTTCGATTCCTTCATTCGCGAGAAAGTTTTCAAATTCATTGCTTGTATACTCTCCGCCGTTATCGGTACGCAATATTTTTATTTTCCTGCCGAACTTGTTTAAAGTCAACGCATAATATTGTTTAAATTTATCAAACACCTCACTTTTATTTCGCAATAAGTATGTAAATGTGAAACGACTGTAGTCATCTATAAACGTTAAAAAATAATTTTTCCCTCCTATTGTGGAAGTTTGAAAGGGTCCGCAAACATCTGAAACAACTAGATCTAATGGTTTTTCTGCCCTGAAAGTTGCCTTTTTCGGATATGTGTCATCCTCCAATTTTGAAATGATACAGATTTCGCATTCTGTGTTGTGTTTACATTTATTTAGCTCTATTCCGGTTGCCATATTTTTGTCGACGAGTTCTTTTATTTGTTGTAGATTTTTATGCCCTAATCTTTCATGCCACAATTTAGTACAATTCCTGTTTTCGCACGCTTCTACAATATTTACACTTTCGGAAAATTTTTCGCTCGTTTGTAGTTCATATAAATTATCTGTCAAATTCGCCTCTATATAAGTTTTATTCCCGAATTTGATTTTACATTCATGATTTTTAAATATGGCAACACAACCATTCTCTGTTGCTTTCTTTACCGATATTAGATTTGTGGCTATATTGGGTATGTATAAAACCTCTTTTAAAGTAACATTGTTTATTTCCTTATCCGAGTTAATTACTTTAAGATTTACGTCGCCGCAACCCTGTGAGACTACGGAGTGCCCGTTCGCTAGCATAACACTAACTTTTTCGTTGTCTTTCAGATTTGTAAATTGGTTTATGTCGTTGCAGATATGCCTGCTACTCCCACTGTCGACTATCCATGAGTTATGCTCAGTTTTATCAATGATAAATGTAAGATTCTTTAATTTGTTCTCAGTTTCCCTTACGAGTTGTGTTTTGTTTTTGTTTTTATACTTGCTGGGATTGTTACCGCTGTTATGAAAATTATTATAATTCCTTTGGTTATGATTTGGTCTGGCGTTTAAATGCCAGCATTCGTTACGGGTGTGTGAATTCTTTCCGCAAAAATTGCAATGTTTACTTGGTGGTGTTTTACGCTTAATTTGAGTTTTATACGCGTTTTCACCTTTTGTTTGGTGATTTTCTGTCCTTTTAATATATTCATCGAACAATTTACCTTTAATGTACTCTGGTGTAAGTTCATCGTCATTTCTGGCTTCGATAGCCGTTATCAGGGTATCATAACTAGGAGGTAGCGAGCACAACATCAACGCTGATAAGTGCTGTTCATTTATTTCTTCTCCTATAGCTAACAATTTGTCCCTTAACTTATAAATACTAGTTATGTGTTCTATCAGATTTCCCCCTTCTGTTAGTTTGGTGGAATATAATTTTCTGAGTAAGAATAATTTGCTGCTCAGATTAGCCCTCTCATGTATATTTTTAAGTGCATCCCATGTCTCCCTGGCTGTGGACAAATGCTTAACATATACTATTTGTGTATCTTCTATAGCTAAATTAATTATGGCACGCGCCTTTCGATCTTTAGATCGCCATTCATCAGTTAATGGGTTTGGGGGCGCTTCTATAATAACCTGGAAGAGATCCTCCTTCGTGAGGAGCATCTCTATCTTGAATTTCCAGTTATCATAATTACTGGAGTTCAATTTCTCAACTAATGTTATTTCTTTTGCGGAAGCTGCCATTTTGTTTATTTATTATTTTTATTTTTATTTTTATCAAAACATATTTTTATATATCACGTATATTTAATTCTTTGAAAAGTTCAAATAATATTTGGAGAGAGAGTATTTACTGAGTGTTTATCAATGTCTATCAGTTATAAAAATTTTATGTTCAGTTATGAACACATACCAGTTGATTTCAGTATATAATAATTTCACACACACTTATACTATTTGTATATATATATAATATGCTTAATATTGAATTTCTTCAAACACATATATTAATTATATTTTATAATTTCTTTCTTTTTAAGTCCCAGTGCTGTAATTTTATTTTGCGCTCTTTTATTTAAGAGACCTCTTTAATTAAGAGAATCAGGTCTCGTAATCTTTTTTAAAATAACTATATTTAATATTAGATCCTCCTCGGTAGTGCAAATTATTGCGCTTTCTTAATCATTAGTATCTCTTATAAAATTATATATATATAATTTTTAATATAGAGCGCTTGTATTATATTATATTTATATTAAATAATATTGACAATGAATAGGTAAGATTTCACTTACCTGGATAAGACAAACAGCACTGGTACAGCATGCGTCCAATTAATTATTTAATCCATTTTAAAGCCACATTCTTGATTCACCAACGGGCTGAAAAATAAACTTGTGAACATATTAAACTATTATTTAATTGTGTAAATTATGATAAATGATTTTGTAATTCTTCCTTTTCTTTTGTAACTTTAATATTCTGGATTAGATACAGATCTTTTATAATAAAAGGGTAATATAAAATATATAAGAGCGTTTTCAAACGCCCTGCTTAGTTGCTGCTACATATTCACAGAAAGACAACATTACATATACATCGGAGATTGAAATCGAGCAGAAGAGAGTTTTATAAAATGATGACTGGACAATTTCACTTCCTCCTTTAGCTGGGAGTGCCGCGTATTTTTCTCTCTACGTTTGCATTGAAATTTACTCGGGATAACTGATAGTCTTTAAGACAATTCTTGATTAAAATGAAAATTAACGGTCACACAAATGTCAATTTAATGTAGTTTTGTGACAGTTAGTTTCTATGCTAAATTAAATTGTAATATGCTAATATTTTGGAAAGTGAATTGTATAAAAGGAGAAGGAAGATTGTTTTTGGAGGTTAGTGGAGGGCTGTTCAGAGTTAGAGAAGGAAGCAGTAAGGGTTAGTTAGTTGTTAGCGGCTTAGAGAGAAGTAGTAGCAAGCGGCTATAGTAGGAGATAGTAAGTCGAGTAGTATAGTGAAGTAAGGGAATCCTCCCACTTACGAAAGACGAGTATAGTTGAGAGAGCTAACGAAGTTAAATGTAGTAGTTGAGATTATTTGTGGTTAATTAGGTAAAGTTAAAAGTATTTATGAAGACTGCCCCTTAAGTTTATAAAGGTAGTAAAGGTGATTATAGTCCAACGCCCACCGTTTCATTCAGCTCAAAATAAAAGCTCTATATTTATTTTATATATCTGACTTTGTCTTTACTTCATAATTTCATTAAGTAACTAAGCTAAAATCCTAAGTTAAAGGATCATGGCGACCTCTTATTCGTCACAAATGTTACATATAAATCAAATACAGTTTCTCAGTAACAAATAAATGCAAATTAAAACTATTTTCTTTTTTGAAGAGTATATAATTTTTAAACTAACTTACTGATTAAAAGATAAATATGTTATTTTTAATATTCAATTTCACATTAACCATTTAATAATAATAATAATAATAATATTCTTTTGTAATGGATGTTTTGATTTTTTTTTTTTTTTTTTTTTTTTTTTTAGATTAGATTCTGCTGAAAGAATAGAGTTTAATGCTGTTTTACATAACACAGTGAAAATGTTTAATATCCTTGTAAAATATTTATGCGATATTATTTTTGGCGTTGTTTTTAAACGTTTATAATGTGTTTTACGCGTTTGTATTAGTTTAACTTTTAAATATAAATGTGGAAACTTTATTTGCAGAAATATGCTTTAGACATTTCGTTTTAAAGTGTTATATATCCTTTACAGCATGCAATTAGAAATTCTGAATTTCAGTTTTATTTATTTATTTATTATTATTATTATTATTATTATTATTCTGTTTAGCTTTAAAATACCACCTTATACGGAAGCAAATTGTAAGCATCGTGTTTTACAAAAATAATTTATTTATAAAACAAAGTTAAATCTAGTATCTAGAAAATGATTATACTTTGTATGATTAAAATGTATTATTATTGTATAAAATTTACACCAAAACAGTAAATTTCATATAAATAGATTTGGTAATTTTAATAATATTTTTAATATACAGGGGCTGGTTGATTTATGAGACATTTAAGAATATATATATATATATATATATATATATATATATATATATATATATAAAGAGGAATGAAGGATATTAATTACTGTCAAGATAAACAAAGTAGTTGTATATATATGGAAAATTTGTTAAAGAAAATTATTAAAAGAAAATTAAGTGAAATTTTAGAAAAAAAAATTGCATTAATAAAAATAATGATAAACTTACATTCATTTATTAAAAACATTTCAGACATTTTAACAATGGTATTTATTCATTGAAAGAAAAAAATAACTATTCATACGTGATAAAGAAATTTAGTATCAAAACACACACACACACACACACACACACATATATATATATATATATATATATATATATATATATATATATATATATATATATTTGTTTGGGTGTGGGTGTTTTTCTAATATGTTATTGTAAGCCACTTTATCTGTGTTAACTTTTTACTCCTTGGAGTGATTTAATTTTTCCCATGACAATGAAGAGGAAAAGACAAAAAAGAAAAAAAGAAAAGAAAAGAAAAAGTGTTATTGCCTCTTGTCACGAGAAATTGTGTTTATGTGTCCAAAATCCCAAAAACATATATTGTATTAAATAAACGTCAAGCAAGATTAGCAATTTGAATGCTTCATGAGAAATGTGCTGTTCTTGTCTTGTTTATTAATACATATTTAATAATTCTTGAAACAATAGAAACCTTTGTTATTTGTATATCTTTTATTATTATTATTATTATTATTATTATTATTATTTTACATATTTATAGAAAAAAACATAAATAAGGAAAGATTGCGAAATTCTATTTACGAAACTTCTTACTTTATTTTAAAATTAGAAAATCTCTCTAAAAATGCAAAATCAAATTAGAATTACTTTTCATATGAATCATTAGAATCCAAATTCAAACGAATCATCATAACATATTATTTCCATGATAAAAGTACTAATTTTATTGAATAAATTTACTTTCACATTTTAGTATAAAAATACTTTTCAAAGAATTTAATTATAATTAACATATATATATAGATATATGTGTATGTATGTATGTATTAGAGCACGTTAGTTACTTCTTGTTTAGAAAAGAAAATTTTCACTTACAGAATCTATTAACTAGTTGCCATAGATTGACTCTGCTCAGTTCTCATAAATTTGTGTGTTGTCATAAATTTCTAGTACTGGACGTTCTCTTAACATGATTATCATGTTAACAGAAATGAATCTGAACGAACGCTTGACGCAGTGACAAAATGAAATCCCCACCTTATAGGCTATCTACCATTCACTTCTATTGATCTTATTCTAAAGTATTAATTTATTTTATTTGAGTCAATTCTATAGTTCAGTTTCCATGCTACTATTTCCAATGCAACAATTCTCAAAATGCATATTTACATGGAAAATTTTCAATTTTTCTATGTTGATAAAATCTTAAATTACGAATAACTTACAAATTTTTACCGTTAGAATATTTGTAGTCACTCATGTTCAAACAAGTATCATAAATGATTTTTTGAAGTTGTCTGATATATTTATAATAATGAAAACGAAATTTTATGCTCAATATTGCTCTTTTTTGCCATTTTAAGTAAGTCGTAAATTTAAAGTAACTTACGAATTTTTTAAAATGGGAAAATTCATAGTCTATGATATTTATGCCAGTATCCTAAATTATATTTCAAAAGTGGTCTGACATCTTTACGTTGAAAATATCCCTCAAGATTGACGTTTATGTAAAATTTTGCCTTATTCTGCCATGTTAAGAAATTCGTAAATTTCCAATAACCTACGAAATTTTTATATTGGGAAATTCATAGTCAATGATATTCATGCCAGTATCCTAAATAATATTTCAAAAGTATTCTGATATCTTTACGATGGAAATATCCCTCAAATTGACGTTTATGTGAAATTTTGCCCTATGCCATGTTAAGAAATTAGTAAATTTCCAATAACTTGCAAAATTTTCAAATGAGTATGTTTATAGTTACTGATGTTCATTCCGGCATCAAAACGGATATTCTAAAACTCGTCTGACATTTTTACAGTAAACAATTTCCATTTAGTGCACGTTTAAGTGAAATTTTGCCCTATTTTTCCTTGTTAAGAAAATCGTAAATTTCTGATAACTTACAAAGTTTTGTAATTCGTATGTTCCAAATTAATTGGGTTCTTGCCTGCGTCGAATATAATATTTAAAACTGATCTGACTTCTCTGCGACAATCTGTTCTTGAGATATCCTGTACACAGACTAACGTACTAACACAATACCATACTAACGCACTAACGGACTAACAAGCTAACAGATACTCAACAGACGGAGACCATACAAATTTTGTTGTTTTAGGAATTCTCACATCTGAAAACGTGTAAAAAAGTAAAAAAAAAAAAAAAAAAAAAAAAAATCAAGGTCGAAAATTTTCATGATTACATAAGTTCCCCTTACCTATAGTATGATAGGAAACTAATACAACGCATTAAAAAGAGAAATAAATAAATAATGGCGACTGGTGGTAATGGCGACTGGTGCACGTTAAATTCCGTCGTGGTCGCAAAGTCCTCCAAGTTCCCATCAAAAATTATACCTCTGGGGGTACCGGAACATGGGTCTAAACTCGCTCTGATCCGGATAAAAATTCGAGTTTGGCTGGTGCTGCCATCTTTCACCAGCTTATGGAACTAGAAGTCGTACTTCCTCCCTATGAGGCGTTCCTAATAACGGAAGACGCAACCCTCTTGCCTTAAACTTCCGGGGCTCGGAATTTCCGAGTGGCACACGACAACAACAACAACCAGAATTTCTTCTGACAAAGTTCTGTTCCGTTTAATCTCATCTTAATAATTTTAATTTTATATTTATAATTTAAATAAAATAATTCTAAAAATTAATATATAAAAAAAAAATGATTTTTTTTTTTTTTTTTTTTTTTTTAAAGAACCCGGAAATTGTACGATTATGTCTTCGGCTTAATTTTTAAGGTTTTGTTTCAGAAGAAAATATAAGGTAATTACTTCATCATCAGACATTTACAACTGAAAAACGTAAACCGAAAACTTACAACTGTATGAATTTACTTTACATGGTTTGTAATGTATTTCAAGAAGGCAATTTTCAATGAAAATTTAACAGCTTGCTAAATTCAAGTGTTGAATTATAAATACAAGGTAATAGATTAATGTGTACATTTGTAATTTCATTAAAGCCTTTCCAAAAATAACAGGTTGAATTACAGTTTAAATCTTTTGTCAAATACTTTAAAAACATCTGACGAATTTCAATGAAAGCTAAGGAGTGTGAAGGACATATTATACCTCATATATGTTTGCAGATAAATGTCCCCTGAAAGTAATAAAGGGCGCAAGTAAAATGATAATAATGAAACATAATATTTGTTATCACCGTATAAAAAGTAATATTTCGCTGTTAGTATTCTGGCTGCAGCATGCAATAATATGGCTTCTTTGGAATATTTGTATTCATTTGTATGAGAGTAGAGCTTATTCGTATGGAGAAATGTGAATTGTATATATATATATATATATATAGATAGATAGATAACAACATATTTTATTACACTTTTAGGTTATTAAAGAAAAAGCAACCCAACTTTTAACAAAGTTGATGTACTACATTGGACTTAACAAAGTAATCAGAATATAAAAATATTAAATATCTAATGAAATTTATGCATTTTTACTGAATAATGTTTTATTTACTCAGATTTTATTGAAATATGCAGTTCTTGTTTTAGTTTATTAAAATATATTTAATAATTCTTTAAACATTGTATATTTGATAATTTAAAAAAAAAGTATATTTAATTAACTAAAATATATCTAAAATAATAATAATAATCAGTGTGTAAAAGAAAGTAGAAAATAAAAAGTGTTTTATTATTTATTTATTTAGTTTAGTTATATAAATCGTAATTGTTTTCATAATGAAAAATTTGTCGGTTTCTTTAGATTTAGGACTTAAATGTTAAATTTATGATATTTGTTTTTTTTAGTATTATTTGCATCTAATACTAAAGGAAAATGTATGTTTATTCGCATATGTATGATATTATTTCCCAAATAGCGTTTAATAGAGTTTTAATTTCTTAAAATGCAATCCTTGCAGATTTGTGCCGCTGGTTTAAACTTAGGATAAAGGAAAGTCGATTCAGGTAAAATTTAACGCATTCATTAGTATAAATTATCTCTATAAGAGAAAGTTAAGTTAAAACACGAGTCATTTTTTACTCAGATTAAAAACACTTTAAAACACGTAAAATTAAACTTTATTAGATTTAAAAAGAAAAAAAAAAATATTGGAAGCATTTCGCTTTGAAATACCAAAGCAACATCAGGGTTTTTTATTACTCGTTTCTATTGAGCAGTTTTTAAATATTTTTGCATTTTACATCTAACAGTTAAATCCTTTAAACCTTGAACAGAAACAAAGTCAATTTGAAGTCTGATGGAGGTAGGATCAAGGAGCAAAAAAAGTAAGAGAAGCTGGAACTATTAAAAAATTACACGAGGCTAATTTAGGAGAAAAACTATAATGAACTAAAAGAAACAAACTACTAGTTATACTATAACGTTGAACCAAATTATTGGAAAAATTGCAGAATTTATTGTGTTTTTGCATTTAATTATATTAATAACTTCAGAGATCTATAGTTCTTGGTTAAGAGGTGGTGTATAGTAGTAGGAATAAAAATAAAAAAAAAATCTTTGATGATGCATTGGCATTTCAAAGAGAAAAGATCTGGATATTTTTTTTTTCACATAAAGTTTAATTTTACGTGTTTTAAAGCGTTTTAAATAAAATAAAAAAAAAAGCATTCAATACTATTTCCAGAAACATCCGAAGTATGAAATATAGTTATAGAAAAATACAGATATAAAAAGACATATCTAGTTATAGAAAAATATAGTTATAAAGGACATTCAGAATCTATAGCAAGCATTTTACGTATTGTTAATATACAGGGTGATTCAACGATGATGTGACAAACTTTGAGGGGAGATAGGACACATCATTAAGACTCAGAATTGCGTAGGAACCCATGTCCCCAAGCATCATTTTAACTCTTTACGGAACTTGTGTTTTCTAAGTGTTTCAATAGAAAGCTCCATCTACTGTCATTGCTTGTGAATGGTGCACTATTTAACAGAAAGGTTCTGTTTTTTACTGTTAATCTTAAAAAATACATGATAAAAATATTTCGGAATACTTCACACTGATCGAATAAATGCTTATATTGTGACTAATTTTTTATTGTAGTGTAACACACGAAATGTAAAACTTACGCAGTAGGCGGAGTTTCAAATACATCGCAAAGTGTTTCTTTGCAGTAATATTGTCATCAAATGCTCAAAATTGCAATCTCCACTAGTAATACAAATAACCAAAATTGGGGTGATCGGCTGGTAATGCTGAAGGTAGAGATCTTTTGTGGACCTGGTCATTTGTTATCTGCATCTTCTGTAAAAAATAATTTTAAACTAAATTTTCGATGGTGATGAGAGATTTTACTAATAATGAAAAATATGAACGGTGCCGCTAATGAGAACAATAGAGCAGCGCTACGACTGTATTAGGAACGATTTCTAAACAGGCGCATGCCGAATAACAAATTGTTTGAACGGTCACATCGCAATCTTTGTGAAAATGGTACATTTTTCGCTAACTCTAACGCAAGGACTGCAACAAGAATTGCAACTCGACATCCAGACATGGAAGAAACCATTCTAAACATTGTAGATGAAACACCCCACACAAGTACAAGAGATATTGCAGTCCACTCTTTGGAGAGTCTTACATGAAGAACATCTACACCCACCCCATATTAAGAAAGTTCAAGCATAACAAAAAAATGACCCTTTGCGGGTAGAATTCTGCCAGTGGTTTTTGCAACAGTGTGCGTTGCAGGAGGATTTTCCAAATTTTGTTCTGTTCTCAGATGAGGCAAATTTTATACAGGAAGGCGTTTTCAATGTGCACAATACTTATATGTGGGCAACAGTAAATCCACACGCTATACGCCCACATTCATTCCAGAAACGTTTCTCTCTTAATGTTTGGGCAGGTATTGTGAACGATTACCTCATAGGCTCATATCTTTTACCAAGCCGCTCAATTGTCCATGTAATACTATTTTTTCGAAAAGAAGTTCTTCAGAATTGCTGCAAGATGTTCCAGTTCTCGTGCGCAATCAAATGTGGTTTCACCATGATTAGAGCCCCTTAAATAAAATATATAGGCCGACGCATCGCCGCTTTTTTTTGCCTCAGAAGAAAACAGCATTCCCGCTTAGCGCCCTTAGCGTCCTTATCGTTTTTTTTTTTTTTTTTTTGTGATTTTAAGTAATCTTGATCTGAAGCTTCGATCGGTCAACAAAAGCAATAAGCAGCACTACTACTCCTATAAACATTTTTTATATCCTTAGGATGTATTGGAAATAAGATATTTTATCAGCGCAGTTTCTGTTTCTTATACAAAATGTCGCCAAACTCAAATACACAGTAATAAAAGGTCTTCTTAAATAGAATTATCAATATTAATATAAATAATATGATTAAAATGATACATTTTTCTGTATTTTTACATTAACACATGTCAGAAATACAAAGGAAAATATAAGTAGTAAATATTAGTAATGTTGTTTTGTTTTTCTCAAATTATCTTATGGAAATCTAAACATTTTATGTTGTTTTCTTGAGTGATTATAGCAGTTTATCGTTAAACAATACTCATATCGTACTTTATTTAGCTAAAACTGTGAAATATAATAAAATGACTATTCTAAAGTTACACATGACAACAAAAATGATGACTTGCCGTTTATCAATGAAACACATTGGGTACATGTGGCAACCCTAAGGCAACAAAATGCCTGATGCCCCAGTTCGTATATATAAGAGCCTTAACCATGATTGTGCGCCAGCATATTTCGATATGAAAGTTCGCAATTACCAGGATACCAGTTTTGCTGGACGATGGATTGGATGGGGCGGCCAGTCCAGTGGGCACCCCGATCTTCAGATTTATCGAGCATCGATTTCTTGTTATGGGGGCGTTCTTGCTGTTTTCAATATTTAATGTTGTTAATAATGCTTTTAACTTGCTTTTAACGAATTGTTTTCTTGCATTCTCTCGAATTCTCTTGCATAGTACAATTGCTGGTGGATTTTAAATATATTGATTTTCTGGACGCTATATCTCACAGACCAATGATCAAAATTCAAAAAATTGGTATTCATTTAAAGTTTGGCATAATCTGGTGCTATTTACACTGAGGATCATCGATCGTTCAACGGATGTTGCTGTCAAACAGTTGTTGGAAATATAGGAAAATGTAATTGTATAAATTTCCAAATTGAGAAATACATTTAACTGTTTAATGTGAAATAAATTAATAATAAATATGCAATAGTAATAGTCAACTCGAAAAACATTTTATATATAAAATTATCACCTGACGCCTGATAGAATTTTTTTAATCCAAGTGAATAGGGGGAGGGAAAGAGAAAGTTTTCAATATTGACATATTCATATCAATTTATCAATAAATTTGTGACAAGTTGAACTTGTGACAAGTTGAACCAAGGTATTATTTATTTTTTTCATTTTTAACCAAATAACAAATATAATAATAATAGCAAAATAAATGGATAAAAAAAGTAATTTAATATATATACTGCATAGCATAAAATTTGTTCTCTTTCAACATTCAGCAGCATACAAATCTGTGAGCACTGAATTCATCTTTAAAAATAAGCGTGATAAATAATAATTTTTATAAATAATATGCACTGCATACATTTCTAGAACAAATTGTAGAAAAATTTCTATGGTGATTCCAACGTACTATTTTTTTAAACATTTGTGTTACTGAAATCAAACTGATAGTTGTTTTGGATGAGTAGGTATTGTAATCACATAATAATGCTCTCTACGCTCATATGTTTGTTTACTATCTAGTCGTCTGTGGAACGTACTATTGTGTTTTCAGTAATCGTTTTCTTTTGCCTTGCTGTATTTCTGCCGCCAACTATCTACTTATTCTCACTACAGACGTTCCACTTAGCGCAACTCTGTCTTACACTCCGGTATCTGATTTAACTTCTTTAAAAATTCTCTCGAGTATCGGAAATCATTTTGAGTATAAATTCATTCTCCGAAATTTGTTGCATGTTTATCACTACCCAACTTTCCAATAGAGCACTATCTTTTAGCAAGTGATATGACGAATCTTGTTTTCACTGCTGGCCACATCATATCTCAACGTTTATGAAGTAGTTGTACACCATGGATAGCTATTACAGAGTTTCTAAACATACACAGGGAATGTACTTTAAATCCTTCCAATACCCCTTTTAAAGGCCATTTGACATAAATGCGTGATTTCTGCTGTAATATAGCATAATTTATTTCTTAATTAGTCTTTTGGACAGTACTGTTACTTCGTTCAAATTCTACTTTTCGTTTTGCGATTAATGTTTGCACAGTCATAAACAAGCAATGAAAACGCCAGTATGAATAGCAATAATATTTTTTTGTGCTAAGTAATAAAATATAATTTTATTATAGATTACATTTTTTTGGAATGCTTCCTATCAAAATTCAGAAACAAGTACATTCCATCACATATATTATCTTGTTTATAAAATGAAAGCGAAACTAATAAAACAAAACATTAACTGAATTCAATATCTAATTTCAAAAAATTATATATATATATATATATATATACAATCATGGCCAAAAGTATTTGTACACTTTACGCATTAACACTTTTTCTCTTTTATTATATCATTTATTTGATAAATAACAAAAGTATAATAAATGTCAATAGCTGTCACTTATTAACAGTTTACAGTCATTTAATACTTTGTATATCGACCCTTGGCTCGTAGGACGGCCTTAATCCGGGAGGGCATAGATTTTGCAAGTTTTTCGCAATACCCCTGAGTTATCTCTTGCACCCAAACCTTCTTGATAATTTCAGCCAGATTCTTCTCTGAGATCGGATTTGCCTGGCTAACCTTTTGTTTCATTACTGTCCACATGTTTTCAATCGGGTTGAGGTCAGGACTAGATCCAGGCC
The DNA here is from genome assembly GCA_963930645.1 of Salticus scenicus. Classification (NCBI taxonomy): domain Eukaryota; kingdom Metazoa; phylum Arthropoda; class Arachnida; order Araneae; family Salticidae; genus Salticus; species Salticus scenicus. Next base: position 238,029,234 of record OZ005656.1, read on the forward strand.
ATGGCCCTAGGACTTCGATGCCCTCGTCGGCTAGCCACTTTGTTACAGTTGCGGTTCGGTGGCATGGTGCTCCATCATGCTGGAATACTGTGCTTCCCAGTATTCCCATGTGTACCTGCAACTTATCCTGTAATATTCCAAGGTAAACAGCACCATTTATTGTCGTATTCTTGGGCATGAACCACAAAGCGCCAGGCCCACGTCCCGAGAAGCAACCCCAGACCATTGTAGTTGGCCCCTGTTTGACGGTGGGAACGACGTATCTTGTATTGTACCGTTGGCCTGGAGGTCGGCGAGCATGCCTAGCGTATGTATGAAACTGCGAAAACGTGGACTCGTCACTAAACATGACATCCATCGACTGATCCTCCGTCCAGTTTTTGTACTTCCGACAAAATGCCATTCTATCTCTAATGTTCTTGGCGCTTAGACGGGACTTTCTGGCTGGGCGTCGCGAAGGAAGATCAAAATCATCCACTAGACGACGTCGAACAGTTCTTGCACTCACTCTGCTACTTGCTTGTGCTGCTATAGCAACGGAGGACCACGTCGGGTGTTGTACAGCCAGTCGATGTAACTGACGATCTGCAGTGGCTGAAGTTGCTCGAGGACGCCCGGAACGCTTCCGGGGGCTCAAACTTTGTTTTTCCTTAATACGCCGCAGAGTGTATACTATTGTTGTATGAGGGATATTCATAATGGTAGAAATACTCCTAGTAGATAGCTTTTGTTGGTCCAGTATTTTAATCTGCGCCCGTTGCTCAAGGGAGAGTTCTCGAGTTTTAGCCATTTTGAAATAAAGAAATGAATCTGAAATAAAGAATGAAATAATATTAGGCTACAACTGTAAAATTCTTTAAGTATTAACTAATATTCACTAGAAAAGAATACAAAACTTCCAGATTTGGCGACTTAACTGACCACTTACTGACGCTATGTAAACAATTCGCAATTTGTGACGCAATTCGCAATTTGTGCGCAAATTCGCAGACAATTTGTGTCAAGTAAACAAAGGGATACTAAGATTAAACCAGTTTCAGCTGGATGACCTATTAGAGAGAGCATATTGATAACCAGCTGAGATACAATAGCTTCGGTTCTGCTAATAAAGTATTACGCAATTTTTGACAATTTCATTGTTCATGGCATTGAAGTGTGACAACTACAAGCAGCTAGCAGCCTACCTATAAAGGACTCTAAGGCCCATAATTTTATAGCAAATATGTATGCCTTAGAGAATATAAACAGTTTAGGACCAGTAGTAAAATCAGAATTTATTTTTTCCAGTAGTAAAAAAAATATTTAGGAAAAAAATAAGTGTACAAATAATTTTGGCCATGACTGTATATATATATATATATATATATATATATATATATATATATATTAGTAGTTTGATTTTCTAAATTTTCTTTTTATATCTTGGGAATAGATTATTAATAAGCATAAATCAAGAAAATGTCTTTTAAAAAGAAAGAAATATATCTAAGATAATGAAATATTAGTCTTCAAGAGAAGTATATCTCAGATTCTAATAATAAGAAACGAAATGACACTGTTTTCCTGTTTTCTGTTTTGTATCATAAAGAATTTGTTTGAAGAATTTGTTTCTTTATAAAATAAAAAGTTGCACATACTTTATTGCAACGTAAAGGACAGAGAAATTTTAGATAAAAATAAATAAAGAAATCAGGGGCATATTTTTCTAATATGTTATTGTAGTCTTATAAAAACTATTTCATTTTTAGCTAATTGAATTCAGTGAAAGTCATAGGAGAAATAATTTTTTGAACTGTTTCTTTTTTAAATTTGAATTCAAAAGAGAGGCTGTTTGGAAGTAGGAAATTAGAAAAATAATATTTATGGCATATTAAATTTCTTTTATACTATATATATATATATATATATATATATTATATCAATTCTTTTTATTTTATTTTTCATTCTTACATCAGTTCTTCCGTACCACGTTGCTTGGTAAAATAGTTAATTTCATTCTAAATAAGAAAAATATATGTATATATATATATATATATATATATAATTTTTTTTATTTAAAAAATGTATAAATAAAATACATAGTTAATGCAAAAGGGACTATGTATATATTATTAAACATTCATACATTTTTTTTTTTTTTTTTTTTTTTTTTTTTTACAAGAATGTCTTTACAATGATTCTTAAAAATGCACATAAGGAAATTTATTTTAAAATACGTTTATGTATTAAATAGTACGATTCAAATAGCAGTACAATATCATTGTTTTATATTTTTCTTCAATCTGACACATGCCACTTATTTTTATGCACTAAGAAAAACATCTCAGGGAAACAGTATGTCATCTGGGAACGAAGAATAAGGCTTATCAACTCACCTCCTTTTTATGACAATTAGATTGTGTCAAACATAAATGTAACATTTTATCGCTTGCTGAACTGTCATAATAACGAAAATAAAAAGGATAAATTTTTCTTGCTGCCCTTTTCTTGTAGCTTTAAGAAACTTTCTAAATGCTTGTTAGGAAAAAGGTTCATACTAAACATATCTGGAAACGAGTATCTCTATGATAAATTGTAGCCAAAAATTTATTTCCGAGCATTATTATTATTATTATTCAGTTTACCTTATTACAAGTTTTCATATAGATTAAAAAAAAAAAAAAAAAAAAAAAAAGAATTATTCATGGTTTTATTCAAAATTTTGTTATTTGTTGATATTTCCATTATTAAAGATAATTAATATTGCTCTAAAATTGCTTTCATCGATTTTTTTCTTTTTTTATAAAAATTCTGGTAGTTTTAAATTTATTGATACTTCGGTCGCTAAACCTCGTACGTACCATTGATCAAATTTACCAAACTTAGTGTTATGTTGAAATGTGACTGAAACTGTGCCAGTTTCTGTTATGGATTGATTTCTCTGAAGATTGCTCTGTCATCTCATTTTTCAATATTTTTAATATTACAATATAGGACAAAATAAATGTGTAAATTTACATTTTTTTTTTTTAATAAAATAAATATATAAATTTATAGTAGTTCAAGCAAAAATATTTCTGTATGCAGGACCACCACTTCACCGTTCGTCATAATCTTTCACTTGTCATTTCCTTTAAAACAAGTGCTTTACCTAATGATATGTGATAATAATAATAATAATAATAATAATAATAATAATAATAATAATAAAATCTGGTTTGAAAGCACCACACTACTTCCTTTACGCTCTATTGCACGTATTACATGCATTTTTTTTTTTTTTTTTTTAATTCTCCAGTAAGAGAAAAACGTATAAAGTCATGTAACACAGAGTTTACATAGAGAGTCAAAAAATAAGAATATATATATATATATATACAGAGAAAGAAAGAGAGAAAGTTACTTTTTTAAACACCAATTTCTGAGATCTAAATCTGAACTACCTAATCAAGATGACCATTAATATTCTCTTAATAACCGCGTAATATACGAAAAGGGGTATCTAAAATGGCTAATAAAACAATTTTCAAGAAAAATCTTTAGAACCGTTTTTGAGTTACCAATTTTTACTAAAACTTAGTAGACTCAATTATTGATCGGAAAACAATAATTACATACAAACGGATATTTAAAAGGGAGTTAATATGGCGACTTTGAAACAAATCCGTATAGTCAATTTTAAAGGAACGCACATGCGAGACCTAAAGTTGAACTATTTATACAGGACGCCTATCAATTTTCCTGAACTAACAAACTATATTATTCGAAAGGGAATGTAATAGAGCGTTTATATAGAAACTTCTAAGAAAATTGTTAGAGCCGTTTTTTGAAATACGGACTTACATACATACACACACAACGACCAATTGCCAAAAACTACATTTTTGTACTCATGAAGCCTTAAAACGTGTAAATCAGGTAAAAACTCGTTATCGAATTTTCGGACCGAATACAATGCTCCCATTACCCTACAGTAGCAGGGTAATGGGAGTAAAGTAAAGAAAGGTTATCGATTTTTTTTTTTTTTATTCAAAAAAAATATTTAATAAATAAATAAAGGAAAGCCTTCCCTATGATATCTTCTGTATGGCAGAAATTTTATTTTCATTATACTTCTGTGTTATACAGTTTTGCGATGAAATGATCTATAATTGTCATGGAAAATATGTTTGGTAAATAATAGCTTAATAAACAATATGAAAAACTGTACAAATTTATAGATCATTGTAGTTTGTTTAGAACATTTCTGTAAATGATACGCAAAAGGTACGCATTGCGATATATAATTGTTACACAATATGATTACACAATACTGTTGTAGAAGCATATAGGTCACATTTGTTTAACGGCCTTCTTCACTTACCGTCGCTGGAAGCCCGAGCCAATGATATTCTATGGGAAAATTTTCTTGACAAAAGACTTATTAACTAATACATATTTTTAAATTCTCTTTTCATATTCAGAAAATCCCCAACTGTTAAATTGACGGACCTTTTTTAAAAATGTATTTTTTATTTTATTTTTTTTTAATTTTTAATATTTTATTTTGAAATTGCGAAATGAAAATATTCACTTATTGAAAATTCGTATTTTGCAGCTTCAAAATAAAATATAAAAAATTAAAAAAATAATTTTTTAAAAAAGGTCCGTCAATTTAACAGCTGGGAATTTCCAGAATGTGAAAACAGAATTTAAATATATATATTAGTTAATAAGGTACTGTAAAGAAAATTTCCCCATAGAATAACAATAGCTTCGGTTTCCGGCGGTGGTGAGTGAATCCCTTAATATCCAGGCGTCTGTGGAACTTCCCTTGCAATATTTCCTTCATTCAGCTGTCAGTTTTGTCTTGCCTTTTACGTTGCTCATAGTCCACTAATGTTTTACTCCCGAACATCTGTTACAACTATTTAAAATACTTTCGAGGATTGGAAAACATTTTGTGCACAACACCATTCTCCGCAATGCAGTCGCGCATATACAGTTATCAAATTGTACAACGACGCAACAGGGTGCACAACGATTGAAATGGCGCATCCTGTTTTCAATGATGACCACATAATAAGGAACAAGCATCTCACAGTTTGTGAAATAATTGTACACTATGGGGGAGGAGGAAAGGCAATTTTTTTTAACAAAATTTCTAAATGTATGCCGAAAACTTTATACTAACCCAGCTCACTTTCTTCTTCTATTATAAGATCACATATTTTTTACCGTAAATAGTCTGATGCTGTTATTTTGTTCAAATTTATTTTTTCTCTTTTGTGATTAATACTTGCTCAGCGGTGTTCAGACAATAAAAAAAGTCAAAATACATTGCAGCTATATATATATAGCCACTATCGATTAATCGTTTCTTTACTTTTAATCATTTCTTTTCAGTTTGTTTGTTTTGGCAATCTGTTTATCATCGTGACAGTAATTTTATACGTATACATCTCATTTCAAATTTTATTGTTGGTATTTTCATCTATCTTTCATTTGCTGATTACTGTAACGGAATTAAATTATTCAAATTATATATATACACTCACTGGCAGGTGAATTAGAAACCTTAAATTAATATGTTATTGGATCTATTTTTGTACATTGATTCCCTTTTTCCGGCCCGTATTCGTGAAAGCATCAATTGAGAAGAAGCAGATTGAAAGCATCATTCTGGGGACATTCATGTTCACAGAATATTATGAATTTGCTCCACAGTCTTTAAGATTCTGTAAATTGAATGGAAGACGATATTGCAGTGGGAGTCGCCTTTCTAACAAGTCCGAAACATTTTGTATCGGCTTTATGGCGGCCAGGGAGGCTGTTAGATGTCAAATTGGTGTTCACTAACCAATCTCGAACAATTCTGGTACGATGTATAGCTGCATTATTGTCCATGAAGTATCTGACGAATTCGGAGAAAAATGTAACATTGCAGGATACATTTCGGCTGCCAATATATCCAAGAATTCTACGGCTTTTTGTTTATCTTCAAGTAATACCAGGGAACCGCTTTCATACTAGCGAACATTCACATACCCAGAGCTAAAAACCTAATCCGGCAAACTGTTAGTACCGCCCCTTTTTCTACAGCACTTAATTTTTTTAATTAATTCTCTTCAAATATATTTACGATGAATCAAGAAGAAAAATACTCTAAAAAAGGACTGGTGTGGAAAAAGGGGCGGTATTAAAATTTTGTCGGATTCGGTTGTCAGCTCTGGACACCATGATAACAGGATTTCCATAATTACACCGCTAGCGAATATTTGTAAAGATCTCACAGGTTTCTAATCCATATACCAACGTACGTATATATTGTCATAGGTAAAAAAAAAGTAGCCTTTTTTTTTTTTTTTTTTTTTTTTTTAAGAATACCCCCTTTTAAAACTAAAAATTACGACAAACAGAGTTTAAGTAACACTTTATTTTAGGTGTTTTATTTATTATTATTATTATTATTATTATTATTATTATTTTATGTGGTCGAAATTATATTTAGTAAGCATAAATTGTAGAATTAAAAAATAAATAAATAAATAAAAGTTAAAAAAATATTTTTTTTTAAAAATAAGGAAATGTTAGTGTTTGGAATTTTTATATCTTTAATTCCAATACAAAGGAATGAAATAGTGCAGTTGTCCTGTTTTTGTTTTTATATCACGAAAAAAATTATCGAAAAAATGCTGTTTCTTCTTAAAATACAAAGCTGCACATATTTTATTGCAATGCAAAAAAGAGAGAGAAATTTCAGATAAATAAAAACTAAAAGGGATATTTTTTTGTAAAATGTTCTTAACGTCTTTTAGAAGCGATTTCATTTCAAGTTAATTGAATTCTGTGAAAGTCAAAAGAGAAATACGTTTCTTGAACAGTTTCTGTTTCAAACTCGAATTCTAAAGAGATTATTTGAAATCTGAAACAGAAATCTTTGTGTAATATTATTATTTTTATTATTTTTATTTTAATACTTTATCAGGATTTTATGTTTTTGAAACATAAGATCCTGTTTTTTTTTTTTTTTTTTTTTTTTTTTTTATCATTACTATTTGTTTGTGTATTTACCAGTTATTCAGGAATATGATGCTTTATAAAATAAATAATTTTACTCTTAATAAAAAAAATAGTGTTTTAAGTAATTCGTTTCAATAAAACTTTTAATTAACAAAACAATCATCAGTTTAAATAAATAGTTGATAGCAAAAAAGAAAAAAAACAAATCCAGTAACATTTGAGATTAAATTTTTATTGTAAATATTACAATAAATTTTAGTCTTTTATATAACTTGAAGATACCATTTTTTTTCACTGTTTTTTTCCCTTCATACATTTATTTTATTTATTTATTATTTTATTTTCTTCCTTTCTTTTTCTTTTTTTTTATGTAAATATTTTTAAGAATAATATAATACCTGTACGAATATATTTTCGTTTTCAATTAATATTTAGTAATGTTTTACTTACAATTATGCACTACAGAATAAACACTTTTTTATGGATAAAATTTCCGGTTTTTATTCCAAATTTATGGATAAAATTTCCAATAACGACCAAAACATTTAAAAATATCATCGTAGAAAAATGAAAGTTTATAAGAATACAAGAAAGGAAAAGGTTTTATTGTAGAAAGAAGCACCATTTTTACTTACATAGTGCATGTTACGCAGTTCTAAAAATTTAAACTCGGTTAACGTATTTTAGAAAATTTATAATTTTAGGGCTGGTCCTGTAACTTTTCTCTGTGTCATTTCTTTTTAAACATATATTTCAAGAATATATTCCTATGTCTTCCCTTATTTTAACTATTTAAAACGTAAGTAGGAAGCTGTTGTGTTAACAAAAAGCAGTTCTTCAAGTACATATTAAAGGTATCTTTAAAGTAATGCGCTGTTTTAAATTTCACTATGCTTAATTTTGTACTTTCTCTTACCAATAGTGTCGAGAAAGTACAGTTTTAGGATCAAATTTTCTAACGTGAGTTTTTGTTATATCTACATGTTCTGAGGTCCCCTGAATACGAAAAATCGAAAATACGAAAAATGAGGTCCCCTGTTTTTTGCGAATGGTCTGTGTGTCGGTCTGTGTGGATGTCTGTGTGTCTTTTATCAGCATATCTCAAGAACAAACAGTAGCAGAAATTCCAAACTCGATATTCTAAATGTGTATCATAAAGGATGCTACTGTAAGCTTTTCGTTGAAATGAAGCAAATGGTTCGTGTACAGAGACACTCAAAAGTATTGAAATACATTACGTCTATAGGGGAATTTGCAGGTAAGTAGAGTTTAACATCTACAGACTGCAATAAACCAAATGAAACGAATATATATATTGTAATAGAGATAGTCAACTAGGAAAAAAATTGCGTATGTAGGATCCCCGCCTCCCCCCCCCTGGAGGGGAGTAAATTTTCATGTTGGATAACTTTCAAAAGAGCTCGCCAATACTTTTAAAACGAACGGTTGAACTATCGATCTGCGATAATTTAAAATAAAGTTATCGACTTTTATCATTTTTAATATCTATATACATATATATATATATATATATACACGTATATATATGAATATATATATATATATACCTATACATACATATATATATATATATATATATATATATATATATATATTTTTTTTTTTTTTTTTTTTTTTTTTTAAGGTAATATTGAGAATAAATTCAACTTTTTGTTTATATTTCGTATTATACTACTTCTCGAATATGGAAATCTTCTGCATTATCATAAAAAATATTTTTTTAAATAATAATTTAATAAATTATTTTTTTTTAAACAGAATTAATTTTTTCATAACCGAATTAAATTATATATAAGTGTGGGTGCATTAATGAAACAGGGGGTTGAGGGGTGCAGTAGCCCCACTCACACATAACTAAATATCATATAAAAACTTCCGAATCCCAATTTGAATTGTTTAACGCAGGTTTACATAACAGTACTCGTTATCTTACCTTTTAATCTGCAACCTGCATTTATAATATTAAATTTTAGTGTAAGAGAAAGCCGTTGAGTAACACACCAGATTATTTCATTTAAAAATGTATCATTTTAAAACCAATTTGAATATGTAATTTTTTATATACTAGTAAATAGACAATAATGTTTCACCAGTTATTTAATGCATGTACAAACATGATTTTTATGAAAATTAGCTTGGATATCAAAACTGTAGTATTGTGTTTACGATGTTCTGCCAACTGGTCTACCGTGTTTACAGAATTATATAATTATATATATATATATATATATATATATTTATATATATATATTGATTAGTGCTCGATTTTTATGAATATGTTTTCTTAAATTTGTATCCTTTATACATATATATATATATATACATTTTTATGTATGCTGCTTTTTATGTTTGTCATACATGAAAAAAGTGTATGTTTGACTTAAATGAATTTTTTTTTCTTGATTAATTAGAGATGTTTTGATTAGTATGTAACAGATACTGCTTAATAAATATAAATATATATATATATATATATATATATATATATATATATATGTGTGTGTGTGTGTGTGTGTGTGTGTGTGTGTGTGTGTATTTGCATGGAAACACACATTAACTTATTTATCTTCAAAAATCAAACTAATTACACCAATCACACCAAATATTGCGTTATGCGTCTTTTTAGGAAGTATTTTAACGAAAAGCGTCATTCGCATATCAAAAATACATAATCTGCTTACTACTTGATCCACATGCATGTAAAAATATTTTTTAGATATACATTTGATGATGGAAAAAAAGATAAAACAGCCGTGATAAACTATTGGCATCAGTTTGTGCTACACAAGATATGCTTCGTTATATGCGAGGACATTTACTGTGAAGTTACTGGATATATATATATATGCAGGTGTGTATATATATATATATATACCTGTTGTCACAACACTGCATCAAGATGTAGATTTGATTGATGCAGTTAATCATTGCAGATTTTAAAGCACGTGGATATTAAATGATTGGTAAAAGTCTGTTAAGCTGTAGATAGTATCTCTTGGTTATAACAGGTTAACCGTCGCATGTGCTAATACATCAAATGCTTAAAAACAAGACAGGCAACAACGTCTAGAACGCCAAATAGAAAAAATAGGAATACTAGCATCTGTCTGGGTAGCATTCAGTGTACCGTTTTCAGTACAATATGCGCAGAAGACGTTACGCTAAATGCTGCGGAAACAGCTTTCTGCTTTCATATTATTTCTACCTCGCGCTCTAGACGTTGTTGTTTGCCTTGTTTTTATAATCCCACTTCAAGTCTTCTATCAATATCCATCAAATGCTTGTTCGGAACTTGGATTTCGTGAAGAAGTGCTTCGACGTATTCATATTAACAGTGAATGAATGTCTACATTTACTTCAGGAAATCATGTAATATGTTTCCAAAAAAAAAAAAAAAAAAAAAAAAACTATTCATAAATCCTCTATTTCATATGCGGTCGGATGCAACGTGTAGTTTTTCCTCGTAAGAATAATACAAATGCACGACTTATTTTCGGGTGTTATTTTGAAAATGTATTAATGAGATATGATTAGAGTGTCGAATGGTCTCCCAATATATGTGACCTAAATACATTAGATTTATTCCTTTGCTGTTAAAAGAAATCTCGTTTGTGCAGTTTTACTAAACGGATTTTAGGATGTATCATTTATATAATATATCCGGTCAGCATATTAAAACGCCCATAATTTCCAAGTTTATTAAAATAGGATTTTTCAGATATAAATGCGCATATCAGGATATGTTATTTTTTTATTTAATTTTATTATTGTTATTATTATTTTTATTTTAACAAGAAATGAGAAGAAAATAAAATTTAATTATACACTTTTTTTTTGTTGTTGTTGTTTCAATAGCCAAATTAATTTACCAAAAGATAAAAAAAAAAAAAAAAAAAAAAAAAAGGTATAATATTTGAATGTGTCCTTATTCGACGTCGACTGAGGGTTACATAATTTCGAATATTAGGAAATGTGGAGTATATATATATATATATATATATATATATATATATATATATATTTATATACATTTACAAGCAATGAAAAGAGACTAAATTATATTAAAAAAAAATTTTTTTTCTTTAATATCCAAAATAATTTATCAAGAGAGAAGAATATCCAGAATAAAACCCATACTCGTCATTATTGAAAGGGTTTATAAACAGATTTTCTTGACAATATACATTTTGCTTTAATAATTTTTTACTGCTCCTTTACAATTACAAAAGCTAATGGTTATGTTAATTTTTTATGTATGTTCATATATTAATGCGCATTTTATAAGTGAAGAAGGAATTGTAAGTGATTTTTAAGTGTGTAGAATCCTTTATTATTATTATTATTATTATTATTATTATTATTTTATTCCAGCTATGTAGATATATATTTACGAACATTTTATGGATATAGTTACTTTTATTTTTTATGTATAAAGAAAATAACATTATTAATTATGGAAAAATCATTTAAAATGAGGGAATGCATCTTTTAATGTAGACACATTTCAATTCCATGTTTCTATACAATTATTATATATATATATATATTAAACATCATTAAAGTTTTTGTTCCACTTGGTTTCAGCTTGTATCAGTTTAAACATAAAGAATGTGGAACTGCAAAATCTGTTGCATTTTTTTTACGAATTTAATTAACTTATTTACGAAATTTGATATCCAAATATTCAATTAATTTAAAATATAATTATCCAAGCACGAATACTTGCATGATTTGAAATAGTTTAACATTTAAATATTGTTAACTCTTAATGAATATAATAATAAACTTAAGATATTTTTCGGATGGAAATAATATATTTCCTGTAAAAAAGTAAAATATAGATTTTTTGTAAAAAGCTTTGTTTTCATATAGTTATCACAATAACGATTTGTGTAACATTCAAGGATTGCAGTTTTACATACTACATAAATAGATTGTTAATACGTAAAATTTTCAGAGTATTTTTCGTACCTTGTGCGATTGTTATCTTTTAAAATTCAATAAGTGCATTATTTCATTATAAAATTAACGTAAATCGTTTTAACTGTATACTTTTTATTAAAATTCATGGTAACTTTATTTAATAATACTTGAAATAAATGAAAAGTTAAGAAAATCATAGCCTTGTGTCTTCATGTGTCCCACTTAAATATACGTGTAAATCGGGATAAAAAATTTATTTAAATTTGCATTTCTTAAAGAAAAAAATGATTGCATTTGATTACACGTATTATGATGCTATGTACTCATTAAGCATAAAAGGAAATACTCCAACGTGTCAAACCTTTTTATATGTTACTTTCATTTACATCAAAGTTGTACTGTATATAGAGTTGTACTGTATATAGAGTTGTACTGTATATAATAACCTTATATTATCAAAAAATATTTTCTTTGTATAAATGAACAAGACAAGTTAAAAAAGTTCAGGGTGTTTTTGAAAAATTTAAAGTATTCTGCATAAATATGTATAACATTACTAGTAAGCCATAAATATGCAGATAATTCCGATAATAATAATAATAATAATAATAAAAATAAAGAGCATATTGCATAATGTTATTATTCGCTGTTTCTGTAACACGAATTTTAATAGAATAAAATATTTGTAAGTTTGAAGCAAAATCCTCTTTATAGTCTCATAGAATGCAAATGTTACAATATTAAAATGATGCATTCACAAGTCATTATGAGAATCGTTTGAAGATAAAATAATAAACGACCTTAGCTTGTAATTGAAGCAATAATATCTTGTAATTGAAGCAAAAGCCTACAAGCAGTGGAAAATATATATATATATATATTAAACATAAAATGGACAAGGTGCAGGAACACAAATAATTGAGCATTTAACGTATCTTTTGGAGTGGAGGGAAACATGCAGTTACAAAGGTGACATAATGGATAATGACATAGTGATTGTATCATAGCTGCGTACTGTAATGACGTCCTGCTTCAGTGACAATAGATGGGTGAGAAGTGGATTCCTATAACAATGCTTTGTTTATACACTAAAACTAATTACAAATCAGGTGCAGATATACACACAATGCTGAAATAAAATAACTAAAAGATATTCAGTTTTTCATTCCATACATACAAAAATATATCAAAATGAATGTTTTTTTTTTTTTTTTTTCCAAATTAATGCCATTTTATGAACGGGGATTTTATGTCTTATAGGCATTTGTGTAGTGTTACAGAACATAATACTAGGATAGAAAATATTATAAAGAGATTGTATTCTATAACAAGATACACCAATATATATGTATTGGTGTATCCATTTATATATATATATATATATATATATATATATATATATATATATATATATATATATATATATATAAATGTAATTATCAATTATAATAGCTGTTTCATTTCATGAAAGTTTTATGTAATATAAACATAATGCTATAAAACATATGCGATTTTAGGAAGTCAAAGTTTTATTTACATATGCAATCATTTCGAGAAATATTTCAATATTTCATTTATATTCATTCTAAATAAAAGTATATAAAAAAATTCCAATTTTTATTTTTATTTATTTATTTATTTTTTTTTTTTTATTAACACATAAAATTTCATATACTTGTTTCATTATACATCAAAGTACATTTAACATGCTAAATATTACAGTTTAGACAAAAAAAAAAAAAAAAACTATAACTAATCATCTATAAAACTAATAAACTATAAAAAATAACCTATAACTAATCTTCCTTTTTAAAATCATACATTATATTATTCACAGTAAATCAAATTTCTTACCAATAATCTGCAAAAAATAAAAATAAATAAATAAAAAAAGTTTTCGGAGTATCATAAATTCAAATTGATTTCCGATAATGTGTTTTTCTGGTTTTAGCGTGTTTTATTTGCTCTCATGACGAGTGAAATATTCAAAAATCGTTACTATGTATGGATAAATCTTTTATTTAATCAATTGCCTTTTCTTTTTATTCTTTTTATTAATTATAATTTTTTTTTTTTTTTTTTTTTTTTTTTTTTGTGAAAATATTAAAAAGCGTTACCCAAACATACATGTATATATATATATATATATATATATATATATATATATATATAGAGAGAGAGAGAGAGAGAGAGAGAGAGAGAGAGAGAGAGAGATAGATAGATAGATAGATAGATAGAGACTAAAATTACTTACTTTGTACTTCCGACAAGTCAAACAATTCAAACACCATTACTATGAATGAATAAATCTCTCATATAATCGATTTCTTTTCACTTTAGTATGTAATTTTATTCCAAAACATGTTAAACTGTACGCACATTAACACACACATATATATAACCATATATAACCACATATATATAAATAAATAAATAAATAAATAAATAAATAAATAAATACATACATATATATATATATATATATATATATATATATATATATATATATATATATATATATATATATATATATATATATATATATATATATATATATATATATATATATATATATATATGTATGTATGTATGTATGTATGCATGTATGTATATATGTATGTATGTATGTATATATATATATATGTGTGTGTGTGAATATTTTTTATAATTTATTTATAATAATAATATTTATTTTTAAAATAATAATAATCATTAAAAAAGTGTAAATAATCTTGTAGAAATATTTAGATTTTTTTTATTATTATTATTATTTATAACTGTCTAGAAGTAATTTTAATATTATACTAGCATTCTGTTTGAAGAGAAAAAAAGAAAAAGAATGTAAATAATTAAACTCTTCGAAAATCAAGCTTTAACTTTAATAATAATAATAATAATAATAATAATAATAATAAACATTTTTTTTCAATGCCAAATGTTTATTTACATGTTTATTTTTTTAGTTTATTTTTTTACTCTTCACATGAAAATAACTTCAATTGTAGTTATATAAATAGCGATGTATGATATTAAACATATGTTATTAATTTTAAGACAAAAATGACAGAAATTTAGAAGGAAATTTCAATTTATTAAGGAAACTAAATCCTGCTGTATAGTAAAATTATGTTACTTACAAACTTTGAATAAACACCATAAAATGCAATAAACTCGTGTTTATTGCATTTTATGGTGTTTATTCAAAGTTTGTAAGTAATATTTTTTACAACGCCAGTTTTGTGGTGCTTTTTTATCAAAAGATTATGTTGTGTTTGAAAATTATACGTATAATATATATTTAATTAAATACGCAAAACTTCTATAAATAGCTGTTATTAAGAATATATTCTTTTCAAACAAACTAATTAAATCATTCTTAATTCTTTATTCTTAATTCTGTTTTTTTTTTTTTTTTTTCAAATTTCTTACCTTAACATAAACATTTTATTAGGTAATTTTACATGCTTTAACTTTCCATAATATCTATATTTACAGTTTTGCGAAGAATTCATTAATTTTTTAAAAACATTTTGGGAGTGTTTTTAGGGGCTCAGGTGCTACTGCAACAAATATTAACAGGAGTTTTGGAAAAAATGATCAGTTAATTAAAGTTCGTTAGCTTATGTTCATTAGATTATTTAAGTTAAGTAGTTTTGAAATCTGGGCTACTAATAAGTGCGAGTTTAATCACTATTGTAAACAACCTTGATTAAATTCTAACCTTTTATATGAAGCTTCAAACTGGATTTTTTATATAATTTCTTATTCGTGCAAAGCTTAAAATATTTTCATGCAATTAGTAAAGTGGGATATTTCGTATATTTCCAATACATGCTTCTATAATTATGCAGATCTTCTTTTTTTTTTTTTTTTTTTTTCTGTGTTTGGTTTATTCTTAATTTTATATTATTACTTTTAATACAATTAGGCATAATAATTATTTTAAGTGTACTTTTGAACTATCAGATGAATGCTACAAAATGAAATGGAAACTTAATGTAATCTGTTATATTTATTATTATTATTAATTTTGCATTCTTATTAGTTTTAATTTTATGTAATGTTTCGAAAAATGGATCTAAGTAACTTTCTTTTTTTACCCTAATAGAAGGATGTCTTTGATTCAAATGTGTGGAAAAATAAATGCTAAAAGTTTATAGAAATCAAATTAAACCTTCTTTTAAATTATTACTATTCATGAAAATGAAATTGAAATGAAAACTTTTATAATATGAAATCAAAAATATAACTAAACTTCCGAAAATAAAAACTATTATAAATGATGATTAATGTTATAAAACAATAGTAATATTTAATAAATATGTAAGTCTTATTACTTATGTATTGCAAAAAACATATTAATTTACAGATAAGCCATGTCCCGGTTATCAGAATGCAACCCCCTTTGAATGAAATTACCTTTTTAAGCTGAAAATTACTTGACTCTTTTCAATAAAAATATTATTTCCCAATAACGCTTGTAAATGTTTCAAGGAAAACATAACGCCCTCGTTAAAATTCAGTAAAAAATTTTAGTGATCTTTGAGGTTACAAAAAAGTTCACTTCATTAAATAACGCAAGCTGAGAAAAATAAAACAATAGAGAACTAATTAGGAAATACACGATCATTGCACTGCCGCATCAGGGATTAAAAAAAAAATAGAGATAACATTCATAATTATCGACAAACCGAAAAATAATGGAAGATACAGCAAAGAAATATTTTTATAGTTGTCATTAATATGATCGGACAACTAATTATTTTAAAAATCAGACAAACTAAAAACAACCGCTGTTATAGAAGAGTGAAAGCATTAAAAGAGATATATGATTCCACACAAATAATGTGAACTACTGCAGATTTGTACTTCAAATGATTCAAGCAAATGAAAAAACAAAATTAAAACAAAAGAGCGAAATAGCAAGTTCATCGTAGATAATTTTAGTTCTCATTTTGCCAAATCAGAATTTAAAAGAATTCAACTAAACTTTTTTACCAAGAATGATGCCCGCAAAATTGCAGCCATGTGATCAAGGTATGTACATAAAAGAAAAAAAATAGCCTTTTTAAGTGTAATTTTTTGTTTTGATAAAGGCGCGTGGTTTCCATCATTTAGTTGGAGACATTAAAAGGTTTGCAAAACGGAAGAAAATATATCCTCCTACGTTACGTAGTTCTTAAAATTTAAATTTAGTTAATATATTTTGAAATTGTTTTAAACGGGGGAATGGTCTACTAAATTTTTCTGTGAGTCTGTTTTTTTTTTTTTTTTTTTTTTTTTTTTTTTTACTTTTTTCATTAGAAGAAAGCATTGGATTGGTAAAAAAAAATTAACTTTGGTTTTCGATGAATTCACATGTTTTAGAAGCTCTTGAACATAATTTGACCATTTTTAGATAAAAGTCTGCCTCCCCATCTATATATGTGTGTGCGAGATAAAATTTTATGAGTATCTCAAGGACTAGTGAACAGGATTTCATAAAATTGTATATGTAGTTGTCTATGATATGTCGTGTAATGCCTATTAACTTTTGGTGAAATTCGTTTTAGACTCGCCGTTGCCATCACTCTTTTTCTAAATTTATAACATGGCGGTACGTGGAAAAAATTGGTATAAGTGTACATAATTTTTTTATTTTTTTTTTAATCATTATGAAATTAAATAGAATTATTTATAATAGTGATAGTCAACTGAGAAAAAAAATTACATGTACGAGCATCGTAGTTACCTCCGGGGTGGTAAATTTCCACTGTGGGTATGTATCAAATGAGTTCGTAAATTTGAATTATTGAGCCCTTGATCTGTTATAGATTGATCCATCCGTCTTTTTTTTTTTTTTTTTTTTAAAGACATATTTCAATAATACATTCATCTGCTTTATGTTACGGTGATTACTTAAAACGTAAGTGAGAAGCAACCGCGTACAAGATGTAAAAATAGGCGTTTCTGTGAATTGAAACACATATCATACGTGTATAAAAATTCATGTGTTCTTTCAAACTTTACTTTCCAAAAATACATTTATTTAAAAACGTTTCATTTTGCTAGAAAATAGCCAATACCTCGTAGCTAATTGTTAAAATTAAATAAAAAAAAAAAAAAGTTTACATTTAAATTTGTTTGGTAATGGAAACTGCAGTCTTTCGCTTACGAGTCCGATATTCTGCAACCGGTCTGTCCGTGTTTACTGAGTTATTTTTGTTTAAAAAAAAAAAAAAAGGCATTCATATGAGTGTTAACTTTTTATTATGTATATTTTTCCGTAATTGTATTTCTTAATATAAAATAATTCTTTATTAATTATCCTGTCTTTCATATTTATCACATACATAAAAAAAAAAAAAAAAAAAAAAAAGTTTTATTGGAGATGTTTTCATAAAAATGTAATAAGTATGTGTATAGTAAAATCGATATAAGATGTTTTATCTGATATATACATACATATAGTGTAATATTGCAGGAAATAGTAATAGGATACAAATAAGAAAATAAAAGTTGCAATAAAAAAGGAATTTAAAATGTAATGGTCTGAATTTATTAATATTTCTTTCATTTTATTAAACTTTTACAGTATTATAAGCAATTCTTTAATGAAATAATATCAAACGTATTCATTTAAATGATTTGAAAATTTTATTAACACTTTCCAACAAGGTTGAGAGTGTTAATTTCACCGTGTTTATGACTTCGGTTTTTCTGATTGTCTGTCCGTCTGTCTGTCCGCGCTCTAACTCCCGTAAATATTTATGGAATTTCTTGAAACTGATGTATGTTATTCAAGTTCACTATCGGACGTTCCCTATTGAAAATGGAGTTTATACCTCTACTGGTTTGTGCACAGGGACACCAGAAAGTATTTCAATGCATGGTGTTCTATGAGAGGTATTTATATAAACCATATTTTCATACCTTTACTGTAGACATAACTATTATGAAATTGAAATATGTTATTCAAGTTCACTATCGGACGTTCCCTATTGAAAATGGAATTTATACCTCTACTGGTTTGTGTACAGGGACACTCGAAAGTATTTCAAAGCACTGTGTTCTATGAGAGGTATTTCTATACACCATATTTTCATACCTTTACTGTAGACATATCTTAATGAAATTGAAATATATTATTTAATCTCACTATCGGACGTTCCCTATTGAAAATGGAGTTTATACCTCTACTGGTTTGTGAACAGGGACACCCGAAAGTATTTCAAAGCATTGTGTTCTATGAGAGGTATTTATACAAACCATATTTTCATACCTTTACTTTGGACATACCTTACTGAAATCGAAATATGTTATTCACATCCAAAATCGGACGTTCCCTATTGAAAATGAAGTTTATACCTCAACTGGTTTGTGTACAGGGACACCCGAAAGTATTTCAAAGGATTGTGTTCCATGAGAGGTATTTCTATAAACCATATTTTCATACCTTTACTGTAGACATATCTTAATGAAATTCTAAATATGTTATTCAAGGTCACTATTGGATGTTTCTTGTATAAAATGGAGGAAATTGCACCGCCGATTTATGCACACGGAGACTTAAAAGTATTCCAAAGCATTGCGTTCTATGAGAGATATTTCTATAAATCAAATTTTAATAACTTTACTTTCCACGAAGTTTTAGGAAATTGAAATATGTTATTTATATGCACAAACAAAAGCTTTGCGTAGAATATAGCTTGATTAGCATTAGATTTACAGGGTGACACAAAAATATACAGTCTTATTAAAAGCTAATAATAAAAAATTGCTAGAATTTACTTTCGTTTGCCTTAAACGTTTTTAACACTCTTTAACATTTTTAAGTGTGAATATGATTTCAGTTTTGTGTATTTGCCAGTCCGTCTGTCTGCCTGTCTGTCCGAGCTCTAACTCCCGTAAATATTTATGGAATTTCTTGAAACTGATATATGTTATTCCAGTTCACTATCAGGTGTTCCGTATTGAAAATGGTGTTTTTACCTCTACCGGTTTGTGTACAGGGACACCCAAAATATTTCAAAGCATTGTGCTCTATGAGAGGTATTTCTTTAAACCATATTTTCATAACTTTTCTGTAGACATATCTCAATTAAATTGAAATATGTTATTCATGTTCACTATTGGATGTTTCTTGTATAAAATGGAGAAAATTTCACCGCCGATTTATGTACAGGGACACTTAAAAGTATTCCAAAGCATGCACAAAAAAATGCTTTGCGTAGAATATAGCATGATTAGTATTAGATTTACAGGGTGACACAAAAATATACAGTCTTATTACGAGCTATTAATAAAAATTGCTAGAATTTACCTTCGTTTACATTGAATGTTTTTAACATTTTCTAACATTTTTAAGTGTGAACATGATTTCAGTTTGTGTATTTGTCCATCTGTCTGTCCCTCTGTCTGTCTGTCTGCCCGCGCTCTAACTCCTGTAAATATTTATGGAATTTCTCGAAACTGATATATTTTATTGATGTTCACTATCGGATGTTATATATTGAAAGTGGAGTGAATATCTCTTCTGGTTTGTGTACAGGGACACCCAAAAGCATTCGAAAGCATTATGTTCTATGAGTGTTATTTTTATAAATATTTTCCCTATAGAATATTCCTCATTTAAAATGACATTAATAGGTCCTGTATAACTAGTTTGTTTACAGGGACAACCAAAAAAAAAAGGCCAATGCATTACGTTTTAGGACAGAATTTTTTGAAAATTATATTTAAAAATCTTTTCACTATAAAAATCATAAAAAAATATTGAAATGTATTGTTAATATTCTAAAATAATGTTTTGTATAGAATATGATTTGATTAACTTTCTTATTTACAGGGCTACACTAAAATATTCAGAGAGATTAAAAGCTGTATTTATAATCCAATGGCTGCATTTTCTTTTGCGTTAAGCCTTTTTAACTCTTTGTAAAATGCCTAAGAGTAATTTTAAAATCAGTTAGTCTATCTGTATATTTTTTCAGTCCTTCTGTCCGTTGTGTGATAACGTAGGCAAAGAATATTAAAAGTTATTCGATACAACAATTACGTACAGTTGGAAAGTGTCACTAATCAATGCGTTCTGCATTATTTTTCTTTCTTTTTTATAATTGTAATCACTTTGGAAAAATTTGCATTTAATACATTTTTCGATTTAAAAATTTATATAAAATTCCAAATATATATATACCTAACATCATATCTTCTGCATATGACATCGTCAGGATATCCTATGGATGAAAAGGGTGTCTATGGACATCCTATGGGCATCTTCAGGATGTATTGTAGACAAATATATTAAACGAACGTCTCAAATTCTGTAAGCATCTTTCATTATATATCATTCTATATTCAATGCGTTGAATATTATATTTCACACAAAACATTCTTCAAGGTATAGAAAAAATAATATTAATTTCAAAATTCTGTAATCTACATTTATTTCATTAAAAAAAAAAAAGTTTTTTTTTTTTCCTTACATTATATCATTCTCGATAATACAAATTCGTGATTTCTCCCAATAATCTTCAAAAGGACAAAAAAGAAAAAAAAATCCGAAGTATCATAAATTCAAATTTGTTTCCGATAATGTGTTTTTCTGACTTTAGTGGGTTTTACCTGCTTTTGTGACAGGTGAAATATTCAAACATCATTACTATGTACGAACATATATTTCATCTAATCGATTTTTTTCTTTTCTGTCTTTTATGCTTTCTTTTTGTTTGTAAAATTTTATTAAGCTTTGTAAAAATGTTAATAAAATGTCCATGAGGTTCATACATACATATATATATATATAATCAGTTTAAAAGAGTACCCGTGGGATTTTTAAAACCCTTAAATCTGACAGATGTGGCGACTACTCTAACATTGAAGTATGATTGTTTGAACCTTGTTTAAGTTTGTGAGACAATTGCTAACACTGTTGACTGTTACAACTTTATCTGTCAGTTAAAACAAAAATAGAGTCGAACTTTTTTTTTTTTTTTTTTTTTAACTCTGTAATAATTTTATTTTTAAAAAACATAATTTAATTCATTTTATTTACATTATCATTCCTCACAGAAAATGTTGAAAATGTCTGCCTCCATTTTAAATGCAAACATGAACACGTCAAATTAGGTTTTTAACACACTTCGCTGCATTGTTGGTGTTATTGACGAGATTTCTTCAGTTATGATCTGATTTAATTCATCGATGTTTTCAGTACTAATGTGGAAAACCCTATGAAATGATAATGTAAAAGAGATAATGATAATGTAAATGTTATGTAGGAATGATAATGTAAAATAATAATATGAAGAATAACAATAATAATTAAATTTTGTTTTTCATAAATAAAATTATTACAGGATTAAAAATTTGTGCGTCCCCATTTCTGTTTTACCTCACAAATAATGTTGTAATAGTCCAACAATGTTGGAAATAGCTATCAACTCAAAAATAAAATCCAAACTGTGAACATTGTCACTGACATTCTGACCTATGATTTTGCTGACCTATTTAATAACACTATTTTAACAGATCTTCATCAAATCATAAATAATTTTTATGATAGATTTAAAAGTAAAATTTGCATTCCTAAACACTTTTGTGAAGATCATTTAAGAACCTTTTAAATTGTATTATTCATAATAATTTCATTTTACATAATAACTATATTTATATCGAAAAGATCGATATCTCACAAGGTGGCAGTAGCTCGAGTCTGTTAGCTGATTTATATCTTTACCATAATAAACAAGGTTTGTGTAATGAAAACATCATTTTATAGAGGTAAACTGATGACATTATAATTTTTTATATTAATAATTATCCTCCTACTTCATAAAAATTAGAATATTCGTCTCACCTAGCTATAACTTAAAACCTTCTTATCAATAACTGCACTAGATTTTTTTTTTTTTTTTTTTTTTTTTTTTTTTTTTAAACTTAAACTTAAAGGATGTATACCCTTCTCTATGACAAAGGACAAGACTTTTGTTTCACATATCGTACCAAGCATTGAAAAAATATTTTTTTTCTTTATAAAATCTTAAATATATGGTTATTTCAGCCTATGTCCAAACCCAAAATCAAAACACTTACCAACCTTTCATTAGTTTAATCGGTACAGGCTGTCCTGAGAAATAGGACAATGGCTTAGGATAGTCGGAAATATAAGGAAAACAGACCGTCTCTTTATATTTTGTTATATAATTGCTTTACCATTACGGAAAAGTAGAATATTATCTCAATAAATTTATATAACCGTTATTCTTGAACGTAAAACTTTTTTAAGTGTATAACGTGTTGAAAATGTCGTGAATAAATTTTCAAGTTTCGTCATTTTAAAAATTTAAAATATACATATATTAAACGTTAATTGAAACTAACGATGAAGACACATATGTATTTATTGAACTTTTAAATAATATATCGCCTTTAATTTGAATAAAAATATTCAAAAGAAGTTATATAAATACCACTTATGCATTGTGTCCTATTTTTAGGACGATGGTGAAATATGGGTTAAATCGATAACCCTGTATATATATATATATATATATAGAGAGAGAGAGAGAGAGAGAGAGTGTGTGAGAGAGAGAGAGAGAGTGGAACTTCGTCACTTTGAACACTGTTAACGTGAATTACCTTTAAAATGAACTGTTACCACGGTTCTCGAGAATTATAAAATTTGTTTAGTTATATGAAAATTAGTTACTGATAGCATGAACTACTGATAACATGAACATTTTTTAATCCCCCTTGAGATTCACGTTAACGAGGTTCGACTGTCTCTCTCTCTCTCTCTCTCTCTTTATATATATATATATATATATATATATATATATATATATATATATATATATATATATATAATTCTTTCATACATACACATATATTGATACTTAATACCTTGAATCACAATTAGAAATATGTACGTCTCATTGTTCTTTTAGGTATTTTCGAATTGTTTTCTTTTTTTTTCCCCGGGCTAAGCGTGTGTTGTCGGGAAAAACTATTTATTTTTCGGAGATTAGGGTAATGCAGGGTGAGTAACAAAATAAATAATATCCTATCTAAATATTTTTATCGTGTAAGCATTAAAACGATAATTAAGATTACTGGAAGGTGAAAATATGTCAAATGAATTGTCATCCAAAAATTCAACCAACCTTACATTTTTATCAAAATCTTTTAATCCATTCTGAAGATGATGGTATATCAGATTAGTATCTTATTTTAAATAATAATAATAATAATAATAATAATAATAATAATAATAATAATAACTGTATGGTTTCGAAAGGACGTAGCCTTTCTTCATCAGGTGCAAACACGTACAACACGTTGCACGTGTTTGCACCTGATGAAGAAAGGCTACGTCCTTTCGAAACCGGTTGTGCTGATTTAAAGTTTATGGTGTGTGAAGAAGTTTTTTATTTCTTGCTATTGTCTGTACGCCAGTTTTTGAATTTATTTTTGGTTAATAACTGTATGGTTTCACAAAACTACTAGATTCATTTCTAAAAATAAGTTTCTCTCATATCTTGCAACATTCAAAATGAAAATTAACATTGACCACTAGCTTTCCTTCAGGGGATTTTGCACCTTTGATGGCACAACTGATGTATGTTTGAAATTTTAAATTGCGTTTTCTGAGTTAATTTTTTTATGAATTCAAGATCTTCAAAATATGAAAACCTATACAGGTATATCAAAAATTATCTAAAACTTTTTTTTTCTTATGTTTTTTGTTGAATTTGCTTAAAGAAATTACGGATGGATTTTGCATTCTCTTATGACTTTTTTTTTCAAATTTACCTATACAATCACATTTTTTTTTTTTTTTTTAACTAATTAATAAACTTAAAAACTCATCTTTTATCCTTTTAAGCAAGTTCCATTAATCATCCAAAAAAGTACTATGTCTTTCATAAATATCTGCAAAAAAAATGCAATTTAAAAATTTCAAATCTGTACAGAACATATCAAAAACGTTAAAAAAAGGTCCTCAAGTACATATTTTATTGAACAAACCTAATATATCTCTATTTATCAATATATTAATGGGCAAGCTTGAAATTTGTAATACATTTTTAACATATTAATTATGGGAGTAGAGAGTTGAAAGTGGAACCATTCGAAAGATATGATTATCCAGATTTGCAGAAAACATTTTGTTTTCTTATGGTGTCAAGAAAGTGTTTATTTTATTTTATTTTATTTATTTTATTAATTTATTTTTTGTGCATTTTTACAATTCATATACGTAATCTATCTGGAATTTTTCCTCAAATTTTAATTAAAAAAAAAAAATCCAATCGACGATAAACATAGGAAATCTTTTACTTGACCCTGACGACGGTCAGTGACGTAACACTTCGCTCCCATATACCATCTGCGTTTATAAGAAGAAATTATAAGATTTGAAAAAAAAAAAAAAAAAACTTTTGATTTATTTTCTTTTGATTCGTTTTCAACAAATGTACACATTTTTAGATTTCTTTGCATTTCAATTAATTCAAATTGACTGCTTATTTTTTTAAAAAGTGGAATTATTACTAGCTTATGCATGTATAAGAGGAAATTAGAAGATACAGAAAAAATTCGATTTAAAATTTTCGATGAACTTGCACGTTTTGAGACTTCCTTGCATTTGAATTAACTGAGGTTGATTATTTATTTTAAAAAAAATGCATTTATTACTAGCCTCTGCATGTATAAGAAGAAAGTAGGAGATAGGGAATTTTTTTCGATATCTGGATTTCGATGAATTAATATTTTTCCTTGCAATTCAATTAACTGAAATTCACTACGTATTTTTTAAAAAGTGAATTTATTATTTTTTGACTGTATAAGAAGAAAGTAAAAAAGACAAAAAAAAATTATCGATTTCCGGATTTTGATTAATTTATACGTTTTGAGATTAACATGCATTTCATTTAAATGAAACTGATTATTTATTTAAAAGAAAAAGAAAATTTATTTATTACATTCTGCTTGTATAAGAAGAAAGTAGAAGATACGTTAAAAATTTCGATTTTCAGTTTACGTCGAATTTAAAAGTTTTGAGATTCCCTTGCATTTGAATTAACTGAAATTGACTACTTATTTTTATTTTTTTTTATTATTATTTTTTTTTTTAAGTGGATTTATTTTATCTCCTGCATATATTTTAAGAATGTATAGGATTCAGAAAAAAAAAAATTAGATTTTCGGTTTTCCATAAAGATACACGTTTTAAGATTTCATGAACTCACTTTGACCATTTCTAGAATATATCTGTCTAATTGAGTTCGAACACTGTATTGTATGAACCGGTAGACTTAATTTAAACCGAATTTGATATTTAGTAGTACCTTGGTATGAATTGATGCACATTAGCTTTTGGGCTATATCACCGAACAGGGGGCACTTAAACGTTGCGATTTCCTTTCAGTTCTGGAAAGCCTCAGCATCTCCAGTGTACTAAACTTGGAGAAATATATTAAGTAAAACTCTTCTGATTCACTTTGGATGCACATCGACAAACTATCGACGCAGCTGCGTTGCAATTTAATTCCGTTTACAAGTAGGCAATTGCCTTGTTTTGCAAAAAAGTGGCCGAGATTCGGCCACTGTCGATACTATTAAATATTAAACGGAAACATAAGTTTCACAAGAAAACTTTTTCAGTTATGCCGTCAACAGTGTCAAGTTTTACTTTTTAACTATGTTAAAATATTTTTAATATTTTATTAGCAATTCGATTGTAGAAAAGAAAAGAAAAAAATCTAAATAATTGAACTGTTAAAAACTGAAATTTTACTTTTCATAAAATCTGTAAAGTACAGGAATTTTTTTTTTCACCTTCTTTCTATGCGATATTATTTTGAATTTATTTATAGAACACATTTTTAAATAACATTTCGTATTTAGTCTTTCAATAAAATATTTATTTCTAATATATATATATATACACACATTAATACTCTTATAGTTTTTACAAAGTAAGTCAAAAGTATACAAAATTTCACAAAATTTTTCAAATATTAATGAACAATTATTTTACATTTTCTATGCATCAATCATTTATCATAAAAATGTTTAGATTAAGATGGGTGTTTACATAAAAACAAATATTTTCTTAACATTCTTAACATACACCTATAATATATTTCCCCTTATATAAGTCGTTTCCGTCTTGAACTAAGTTCAAAAGTTGTACGTAAAATGTGAATAGTAATTTATTGGAGAAAAAAAGTCCCAGGAAACTTTTTCAAAAAAGAAACAAATTTTTCAAATTAAATAGAAAACTACTTGAAAATAGTATAAAAAATTAAAATTAAATTAAAATTAAAATTAAACATTATATGAACAAGTTTATTTTTGCCAATCATCATTTTAAAAATATTATATTATATTATTCTGAGTAAAACGAATTCGCGATTTTCCCCAATACTCTGCAAAAGAAAAAAAGAAAAAGTTTCGGAAGTATCATAAATTCAAATTGATTTCCGATAATGTGTTTTTCTGGCTTTAACGTGTTTTACTTGCTCTTGTGACGAGTGAAATATTTAAACACCATTACTATGTATGAATAAATCTTTCATTTATTCGATTATTTCTTTTCTTTCTTCTTATTCTATTCATTTATTTGTAAAATGTTAATACAAATGTTAATTTATTTTACACACACACACACTCACACATACACACATACATACATAAATTTATCGTATACATACAGATGTATTAATATTTAATACCTTAGTCATAACTGAGAAACATATTAATTACCTAACTAATGAGAAGAAAATTTAAAATAAATGGTGCAGAATACGCTGAGTATCTAAGTTTAAAAAAAAAAAAAAGAAAAAGAAAATCAACAATAATTAACGCAGAAGTCAAAACAAATTCGATTTTTTTTCTTTCTTTCTTTTTATTTATTTATTTATTTATTTATTCATTAATGAAATTTCTTTTTTAATATACAGGGTGATTATAACAAAAACTACCCCGATACATAAGACCACAGCTACCATACTTGTCCGAGAAACTGATAAGGCCTTATTTTAGGCCTTTTTATAAAAAAAAGTCCTTATTTTCCACCTAATAAGATAACGTCAGTCATGACGGTGTCTTACGACTAACCACGAAATTAGAGTCCTTATTCAGTAGCCTTACACGAAATTAAGGATAACATGGTATTTTCTTCTCGTTTCGAAGCAGAATCACTAAACTTTATTCAAAGCCAAAGATTTAGTGTGAAATGTGACGTTATTAAGAAAATGTATGTCGTGCTCTGGTAGGCACATCACAGCTGTTTTCAATTTTCTTCTTAGTATGCCTAGCGTTGGTGATTTTCGTACTAGAGGTACCGTTCCAACGCTATTTATGGATTTTTGCTATGAAGGTCCCATTCCTATTAAAAACGCAGGTGTTGTCATTTGAAAATTTCGAAATTTTGGCACTGTAACCTTAACTGTTGCAGTATAACTGTTATTTTCCATATGATTCTTGAGCGCATACCTCAAAGTATCTTCCACCAAATTTTTATTCAATTTTTCGGAACAGTATGGATATTATTATACGGTATATTATTACTATTATTATTTATTTTAAATATGGTCTCATATATCGGGTTAGATTTTGTTTGTTATCAACCTGTATATATATATATATATATATATATATATATATACAAAAATATGCATCAGCTTCTGCTGATGTTTATTATTACTATTATTATTTAATTTAAATATTCCTTATTTTATTTATTCTACATCAAAAAAAGTACAGGGAAAAAAAATTGATTCGCAGGAATTTTATTACATTGGAAATTTAGTTTGAAAAGTGTTTTCTCATGATAATATATTCATAGTAAATAGATAATTTTAAAAATATTTTATTATTCTTATTATTAGTATTATCATTGTTGTTTCAAAGCTTTTAAATCGCATAGTCATGATTAATTAAATTAATATTTTAATTCTTCATAACGTTTTGAAAAATAAATACAATATATGAATTATGAGCACATTTGTCAGAATTTTTCTAAAATGTTAGGTATTTTGTGTATATTAAGACGAAAGGTTAAATAAATAAATAAATAAATATATATATATATATATAATAAAATATACTTCATTCAAACATCAGCGTATACGTCATATCTGCACAATTAAAGAAATTATAATTAAAGAAAAAATAATGAGTCAAATTGCTGTGAAATATGAAGCGAAATATAAAGAACATAGGTTATTTATTTATTTATTTATTTATTTTTATTTTAATAATTCATGGATGATGAAGTTTCCTAGGTCTCCAAGCACTTTCGAACAAAAAAAAAAAAAAAAAAAAAAGAAAGTAAGACATATGTTCATTCCCCCCCCCCCATGCCAAGCGGGAGTTATCGAAGATTAGGGCGATGCAGAGCGAGTCCTATCTGATCCTATCTTAACTGAGATATTTTAAATGGGTATTTGTTATTTAATTTTATGTTTAATTATTAATAATAATTCATGCGTATCTTCTTTCAGTAACAACTACCCATATTTGGTGGAATAAATACATAAATACTTTCATTTTCAATATATTATCATTATTACAAGTTATAAAGTTTTGAAAATTCCTTTTATTGATAAAATAAATAAATAAATAAATACGATTATATATATATACATATACACACCCCGCGACAAAAAGATAGGAACAAAGTGTTTTTTTCTTTGATTTTTCATAAAATAACGTTATCTAAATTGTGCTTATCATTTATAATTATTATAAAATAACACTATTCCTGGACTAATTTTTGTTTTTCTTATTTTTGAATATGAATATTTTGAATATGATTCAAATATGTAATATGTTTTTTAATATGATAATATTTTGTTATGATAATAAATGATCAGCACAATGCAGATAATGTTATTTTATGAAAAAATTAAAAAAAAAACTTTTGTTCCTATCTTTTTGCCGCGGAGTGTAGTCTTAAATTAGAAAACATTTAGTCTTAAAACTTTTCTAAAACAGTCTTAAAGCAAAAATTAGTCCAGGAATAGTGTTATTATATATATATATATATATATATATATATATATATATATATATATATATATATATATATATATATATATATGTGGTGTGTGTGTGTGTGTGTGTGTGTTCTTAAAATGTCGTGCAGGTACATACATGCATCACATCCATTATAATAAATAAATATTTTATTGGAAATATTTTATTCCATCTTATTGGAAATTGATGTAAATATATATACACTTTCAAATAAGTAGTGATTAGTTGTGCCGTGATTTCTTTTAAGTATAATATTTTAAACTTATTGCATTTTCTTAACTAAAAGTATTACACTATTGAATTTTTATCCATATATTTCAAATTTTAATTTTCAAAATATTTAGAATTGTACAAATATAATATGCAATTATATTCTCAAAAAGTACTCTATACAATTTTTCCGTTGCAAAATTTTTATAAAGTAATAATAAAAGCCGATGCAATCCACTTCGAAAAAGTAAAATTAATTATTATTTTTTACATTATTTATTTATTTTTTAAACAAAAGCTTTAATACTTTTAATTTAAAGCATGAACACTTAATGACACTCCATTAATCAGAGAGGGTTATTAAAGACAATATTAGGCGAATAAATAATTTAGAAATCATTAATCTAAAGATTTCCATTACGTTTCTCTCCGTTATTTTCTATCAATTATGAACATTGCTACTACAGATAATAAAATCATGATTTATATGGCGAAGATTTGCGCAACATTTGCTGCATTATTGAACACTATATTTATTCTTAGTTACTTTATAAGGATATTTATTTTAAAAATCATTTAAAACATCTCATGTTTAACCATAAAGTAGTTTTTTTTTTTTTTTTTTTTTTTTTTTTAACGTAATAATGATGAAAACGTAACTATGCATTATGCAGAAACATTAAAATTCTTAATACAAAATAAAAAGCTGTCGTTTCGATATTGTTAGCAATTGCAATAATATACTTTTTTTTACTTAAATTAGCAACTTAGATTGTTTAAAGAATTGTAGTGGTCACGAAAAGATAGTATAACTTATTCGAAATAGAATAATATACCGTGCGGTATAATAATAATTGAGTAGAGTACTTCCTTTTACGTTTCTTTTAATTCCATTTTATTTTATTTTAATTACATAGCAGAAAACATTTCATTTATATTTAAACGATTAGCATTATAAGAAAATTAATTTTCTATTATATAATATATATAATTGTATAATATTGTATAATATTGTATAATATATGTGTGTGTGTGTGTTGCATTTGAAAAATATACATCAAACATATATTTAATTAATTATGTAAAGGTTCATTAAATCTAAATTATTAAAAATATACTTTTCAAACAATTTAGTTAAAATATTTTTCATGCTCTATTCTGGTTATTTTCTTATTTCTTAAAAATATATATACTTTTATTTTAAAACGTAACATACATTAACATTCCATAGTAGTTATATGTTTAGTTTCAAGAAGAGTTCATAACTTTTTAAAAGCTTTTTGGGAACACTCTTCATGACTCAGGTGCTACTGAAACGAATATTAAAAAGAATTTCTAAAAGAAGGAGTAGCTAATTAAAGTACGTTAGCATAAATTATTTAGATTACATCAGTTAAAGATTTTTGAAATCTGTGTTACTTATAAGTGCACATTTAATGACTATTGTAAACAACCTCAATTAATTTCTAAGCATTTATATAAAGCTACAAATTGGATTCCTGTACACAAATTCTATTTCCTGGAGAGCTGAAAGTATTTTGATCTAATAACTAAAGTGGGATATTTTGTACTTTTTCAACACGTACTTCTATAATTATATAAAATTTTCTTTTCTCTCCTGATACACACAAACACACACACACACACACATATATATATAATGATATTTAATAAACTATTTGGAATTTTGTATCAGTTAAATATTTTGCTTATTTCTTAAATAAATCAGTATAACATAATGAAATTTTTAAAATAATATTGGCTGAAAACGCAATAGTCGAATTAAGTTACCACTGTACAAAGTATAAAATAAAAATATATAAATAAATAAAAATAATTTAGTAAATATCCTCATAAAATGCGCATACAGATAATTTGCAATTCACAAATTTTCTAATGTATACACAGTACCTAATTTTCTTAACACGTAACAGCATGTTTTTTTTTTTTTTTTTTTTTTTTTTTTTTTTAATGTAGTGTTAAAAATTAAAAACAAAATTTAATTAATTTCCTAGAAAATTTCTTTAAAAAACGTATTTCAGTTTTAAAAACCATAAAAATAACGTTAGCAGTAAAATTGATTGTCTTGTGGAATTAGAGCACAAAATAAAGTGATTATAATAATTATTTCTAAAGAAAATATTTTCAGGTATACTTTTAAACTGTTAAATGAATGAAGTACATATAATGTACATAACAATAAACTAAATATAATGCATTAAATTTATTATAATTAAAATTTTTGTATGCCTTTTTATTTCAATCTGCCTTTCACATGGATGTTTGACATTTTCAAGGTACTTAATTTATATTTAAGAAAAAACATATACCTTTCTCTTTCTCTTTATACACACACACATACAAACATATATATATATATATACATATATACAGAGAGAGAGAGAGAGAGGTAATAACTAAGCTTCCCCTATAGACAACATCCTACAGCGCAAACAGGTAAACGGAATGCAACGACATTTGGTATATAGACTATACAAGAGATGCGCTCACGGAATTTCGAAAAAAAAAATTCCAAACAGTCCACCATAGGAGGCCTTTTCCGAAAACAAATCATTGAATTTAACTCAATAAACAAAGAAAACGGTATACAGAAACACTATTAACATTTATTGACTAGTTTCTGATTACTATTTCACCGAACCACATTAAGTAAAGGTAAGAAAAAATTAACAGGGAAAAAAGAAATAAGAAAAAAAGTAAGATAGAAAAAAAGTAAAGAAAAAAAGAAACAGAAAAAAGTAAAAGAAACCTGTTTTACACAAAGCTTCCTCTTCTCCGCAAGCGTGCAAATCTCCACTTTTTTTTTTTTTTTTTTTTCGGGAACTGAGAGCTTTTCCAGGTTTTAAATTTTATTAGTCATAATTATTTTTTGATTGTTAATATTGTTTCTGTTATCCGTTTTGGCCGTTTATTGTGTATTATTACGACTTATTTAATATAATGTATTTTTAAAAAATAATCAAGTAAAAATAAATAAATAAATAAATAAAGCAATCAAACAGACTACCATTATATTGGGAGAGTTGTCAATTTATCTGGTACGATTAGGAAGTATATATATATATATATATATATATATACATACTTAAATATTAAAATAAAAATATTAATACATTTTCCAATACACATATTTCATTTCATTGTTAAATTTGACATTTTTAAATACATAATACCATGTATGAGACAATTTTCAAACACTTTTCTTTAATTCTTTGATTTCATTTCATGTAAACTTTCATACCAAGTTTGGTGCAAATTCTTTCATACTTTTTTTTGCTGCATTATTACTTTTATAGCGAACGTTTAATTAAAATTATTATAAATGCACAAAGAATTAAATAGGCAGATATATATGCAAACTACAAAAAACATGCTTAACTCTAAACGCGTGATGTAACGGCATTGATATTGCATTTTTACATCATTTATTTTTTCTATGCATTATTTAAAAACACTCATCTAAAATTAAGCACGGAAATTTCGAATATTATTATTTTTAAGAAAAAGAGTTTATGTAAAATTACCTTAAAATATATATATAAATAATATTGTCTATATCTGATAATTTGAAAAGACTCATTTTCTAAAAAAAAAAAAAAAATCGAATATTATACACAAGGCAAAGAAGAAATAATGTGCGATTGTTTACAACATACTTTTAACTAAATTTTTAATTAAAAGGGGTATTCGATTTTTTTTTTTTTTTTAATCAACATAAATAGAATATTTTAAGTAATCATTAATTTGTATGTTTAGAATACAAGAAAAAAATGAACAGTTGCTACCAATATAACTACTGACATGTAAAAAATATACTTTTACTCATTCAGTATTAATTAATATAGAACCAAATGTCGTTTAAATGAAAAAAATGAACGAATTTTATTAAGAACCTTTTATTATTATTATTATTATTATTAATTACTTAAAATATTTTGAAAATATCATTGTTAATTTCAAAAAATAAGAATAGTTTGTTTCAAAATGTATTAGAAATTTAATTAATCTATTGTATCTTGCATATGAATGTGTTTTGCTTAATAAGTTACTCAATAGGCTTTTATAATTAGTAGAATAATGAAAACAACTAGCATGTTTATGACATATTCCGTATTAATTAATTAATTAATTAATTATATACTTTAAATTCATCAGAATACTCGTCAATTTAATTTTAAAGAAACTTTTATTTACTGTTTGTTAAAACAAAAGAGATTTGTTTTTTAACCATTTAAATATAATTTAATTAAAGCTTTATTTATCTACGGATCAAAATACTTGTTTTTAAATTTTAAAGATTATTTTTTTAACTATATTCTCACCTATAAAGTAATGTATAATGTTATACGTTAACGCATTGTAAAATTTATTTATTCTAACATAGATTTTTTTTTTCAATTTTATTTATTATTTTGTTTTATCTATTTAAATTAAACGTATTAGGTTGTTAAAAAAATTAGATTTTCTGTTGATTGATTTAGTGGTTTTGCAGATATCCTGAATACGTTTTTTTTTTTTTTTTTTTTTTTTTTTTTTCTTTTCATTTAATTTAATTTTATTTGTTTATATGTTTATTATTATTGTTATTATTATTATTATAGTTGTGAAATGACTGTCTATCATTCTTTCATGAATACCTTGTAGATAAAATGTGTCACGACCTAATTGGTGGATTTAGAGAAATCTTCAAATTTTGTTTTGACACTGCGTATAATGCAACAGACACAATAAAGCAAATAGCCTTTAAAAAAAGATGTACGTGGATTTTAATTCACTGAAAATCAGGTAAAAGGCGATTTTGTATCTATAAATTTTTTTCGTATTATTCATGGTTATAGTTCAACTTGGTGCATTTCTATCATACAAAAATGCAACAAACTTGATGTGCTACGTTAATATTAGGAAAAAATGTACTGACTGAAATTGAGTGCATATTGGTCAAGATGGGGGATGGGTCCTATTAATGAGTATTTGTTTATTTAAGTAGAAATAAAATACATCACTTAAATTTTCAGAAAACTCTATATGAAAAACATTTATTGTTAGATGT
Organism: Salticus scenicus; assembly: GCA_963930645.1. NCBI lineage: Eukaryota > Metazoa > Arthropoda > Arachnida > Araneae > Salticidae > Salticus > Salticus scenicus. Next base: position 238,064,470 of record OZ005656.1, read on the forward strand.
TATGCTGATATGTTTATCCTGCCTAATAACATGTAAGTGGCTATGTCATACAAAACGTAAGAGAGGAAAAAATAAAGTGGTTTTATCATATTGGATACTAGCAGGCTACGCACGCTTCGCTGGTCACTATATTTAAATGAATTTTCAAAAGAATTGCATCAGTATCTATTTTTTACATCACATTATAAATAAAAACTTAATAAAACAAATAATAAATTATACATAAATAAATAAATAAATAAAGTAAAATTGCTCTAGACCATGTCTCGAGTACCCGCTGCCTACGGCAGCTTTATTTCCCACCCGTGCTGCATCGGGGTTCCAGGTTCCCACTGTTTGCAAAAATGTCTTTACCGGGCACTTCAATCTGGGTATTTATCAACGACATGTGGATCTTCTATTACTTAAGAACTACGATTTTAAAGATGACTGTATCTCAGCATCTATTATATGTTTTTGTTTTTGAACCATGTGTTTTATAGCCCCCGTTATTTACACTGCATTAAGATTTGGTTCTGACCAGTATAACAAAATAAAATAGAAAGTAGATTATCTTTTAAAAGGAATTAAATACATGAAAAACAAATACATTTTAATCAGTTTAATCCTTTTCCACTATATACTACGATCCCCCCCCCCCCAAAAAAAAAAAAAAAAAAAAAAAAATATTTTAAAGGAATTAATTAAAGTGAAAAATAAGAAGTTGTTATACTATAAAAAATATACATAAACATAACAATTTATTTATATAGCATTACCATTTGATTTTCAATAAATATAATAAATTTAAAAAAAAATCGCCTTCAAATGAATGTATTAAATAAAAAACAAATAGTGAAATAACCGTTGCTAAGATACGCAGACAATTACAACCAAAGAAGAAAATATATGGAAAATGAAGCATTAAAGCCAATATTTAAAATCGAAAAAAACATTAATTTAAAAAATTCAAATTCGAAATTCGAAAAAATCTCAATGCGGTGCACACCTGCAGGATCCCAGGTACCTATATGCGAAATTTGAAAGCTCGGCGATGAATAGTGTGAGCACAAGAGTGCAGACAGGCAGACGCACAGACACTTCTCTTTGTTTATATAGATTGCAATTTGTTTTTATTTATTTATTTATTATTATTTTTTTTTTATTATTATTCTTAAGATTTCCTTAAATACATTTCGAATACTTGCACATTTTTCAGCTACACTATTTAAATGAATAGAGTATTGAAGGATAAGAAAATGAATTATTTTTATCTCAATGACATTGGTCTTTATGAGGACAAAAATTCACGAACAAACATTGTGATTGTACTTTTTTTTTTTTTCCCTGATCTACTGTACATTTTGATAACAGTCGGGCATTAACAGAAACTTTTGGATACAAAATTGAAAAAAAAAAAACCCAAATGTTCTAATGAGGTATGAAGCTTCTCAATATTTTTCTATTATTTAAAAATCTTGAGTGACTTTACTCGACATTTCGAACCTTGAGAAATTAACCACATTTTAATAACTGAAAAAACAAATCATAAAAATGATAATTATAAGAATAAAAAGTGTTTTTTATATGCCATGTTTTAAATTTTCTGATGAATCATTAATGAAATACGCGAGGATAAAAAATAATCTATAAGCAATATTTAAGCACGCGGACTCAGTTCAGTAAAATAATAATATTAATGAAAAAAAATTGGTTTAAAAAATAAAATATTACTCCTGTTTGAACAACGTATATTAGCATCATACGTTAGCACTTATCAATGTTATAAAAGTTTTAAAGTGATAATATGACATCTTTTTTTTTAGATGCATCATTGAACTTTGTATAGATTTTTAACGTTCACGTTTAATTAAATATATTTATTTTTATGTCGAAAGAAAATGAACATTTTTTTTTTGAAATAATTAAATTACAGCCAATATTTTAATGGCTTTTTTTATTGCTATTGGGAAATTATTATTTTCATATTTTAGTTGATTAAAACAAAACTTTTTGAAAATTCGAAAATCTGACTCCGAGGGGAGTCACCGGGGGGTCACCGGGTTCTAAAGCATTGTCACCGGGTTCTATTGTGAAAGTTTCAAATATCTAGCTAGTAGGGAAGTTGATGATTTGTACCGGGCAAATAAAACAAACACACAAAGAAACAAACAAGTATATAAGCTATGAAAAACATGGTAATAATCGTGCAGGAAATATCGTTTCACGTGGCAAACGACTCTTTGCAAGCGAAATTCTTTTGTATCTATTTATAATCAACATGTTTATACACATTTCTTTAAATAATATTTTGTATTTAGTATTTCAATAAATGTTTGTTTCTTCCATTTTTACACACACATTAATTCTCAAAAAGTTCTTACAAAGTAACACTTCAAAATTAATGAACATTTATTTTAAATTTTCCTTACGCGAAATCATTTATCATGAAAAAGGAAAGATTAAGGTAAGTGCTGACATGCTAACAAATAATTTCATATCGTATAAAGAAATGATGCAAGACAGCTGACATATATTTTCTCTAAAATAAGTAGTTTCTTTCTTAAAATAAATCTAAAGTTTATACGTACTAGGTGAAGAGTAATTTATTCGAAAAAAAAATCAAAAATCAAAACAAATCTAGATTTAGGAAACTTTTGTAAATAACAATGATGAAATCTGCTTTGTCTAGTTAGATTCTAGAAGAAAAAACTAAGTATGTTTTTTCAATGTAAATTTAAAATTTCTCGAAAATAATAAAGGAAATATAAATTTTAATATTATATTAATAACATGTATAATTTTATTTATTTATTTATGTACTTATTTTTATTATATTATATTGTTATAAATATTACTATTAGGAAAAGTATATTATCAAAATAAAGTATAAATTGGAAAAAAAAGTAAATATAATAATCTATAAATATATTCCTCATAGTATAACACATTTAATTTATTATTATTTGATAATGACGAATACTTATATTATCTGATATAATATTAGAATGAAAATACTTAGTATAAACTTTTTCATTTACTCGATGACAAGTTTAAATCATAGGTTCGAAAACATTCTATAGTCATTTTGACGTTTTATTTCTTCCGGAGTCAACCTTATTATTATTTTTTATTCCACACATTTTGGATTTTGGGATTTTTCCTTTTCATTCCATGCTTTTTTCTATGGATATTTAGCCTTTTTTCCGTGATTCTAAAGCGCGATGGTGCCACTACATTTTATAATGTAAAAATTGAGGGAAAAAGGTATCTATAGAGAAAAGCATGTATGTATAAAGAAAAGCATGTGTAAAAAGCATGTAAAAAATCAATACAGAAAAGCACAGGACGAAAACGAAAAACCTCACAATGAGAAATGTGTGGGAAAAAAAAACAGCTAACACCGTAAGAGAGAAAAAGTCAAAAGTAGAAAGTTATCAAAGCTTAGGTCGGTATCATGTTTTGTGCCCTGAAGCTGTTGTCGAAAGTTAGTGTGTATGTATAGCGTATATATATATATATACGTATGTATATATATATGTATATACAGTAATCAGAGTCATAGGCTGAATCATATTTTCAAATGACGAACTTACCATTTTCATAAAATGTTTGTAATCATGCCTTTGATTTTAAAATAAAATTACACATTTAAATTTAAATTACCGTTTCTGTTCCACATGTTTTATTTTCTATATTAACAGCTGAGTTACAGTAATAGATTATTGTATTTTAAACATCAAATACCTTGAAAGGAATTTAACGAAACTATTTTAATTTTAAAACACATAGAAATTCTCAATACGAAATAAAAAACATATGATATTGTAAACAGTTTAGTTTGTACACTTTATTTATTTATTTTAAATATTATTTCACAACTTTTACTCAACTAACATTGTTGAAATGTTTTGCTAGTCACAAAACGACGATAAAATAAAATTTATTTTAATATATTATCATATCGCGCCATTTAATAAAAATTGTATATACTATTTTCTTTACGGTGTTTTTATACAATATAATATTTCCATTTATTGTTAAATAATTAGTAAAGCATATTAAAAAACATATGTTATAAAACAATATTAAAATGACAAAAATTTAGAAATGAATTACAAAATTTTAGAAAAAACTAATTTTATGTTGAACAATTAAATTAAGTTATACTTAAAAAAAAAAAAAATGAACATAACATACATTTAATTGATTATGCAAAGCTTCATTAAATCTCTCTTATAAAAATAATTTTTTTCATGCACACTAATTAAAATATTCTTTCTGCTTGATTCCGTTTCATTTCCTTATTCTATATATGAATATACATATTTTATTCAGAAGTTTAACGTATTTTAATTATCCATAATAGCTATATTTTTAGTTTCAAGAAGTCTTCATAACCATTTAAAAGAATTTTGGGAATATTTTTCGTGGCTCAGGTGCTACTGAGAAATATATTAAAAGGAAATTTTGAAAAAAAAAAGAAAGTAGCTAATTAAAGTTCGTTAGATATGTTAATTAGATTATTTATGTTAAAGAATTGTGAAATCTGAAATACTAATAAGTGCTCGTTTAATCATTATTGTAAACAACCTTAATTAATTTCTAACCTTTTACATAAAGCTTCAAACTTGATTTTTCTGGATTTCGTAGGAAGCAGAAAAGATTTTGATGTAATTACAAAAGTGAGGCAGTCCGTATTTTTCAAAAATATACTTCTGCAATTATGTACAATTTTCTTTCTGCTTTTGGTATAATGTTTATTTTATATTATTTTTCTTGCATAATTAGGTATGATACATTATTTAAAAACTTTTATTATCTTATTCATTTGCTTGATTCTTAAATAAACAACTGAAAAATATATATTTATGGGAAAAGCCAGTTATGTTTTCTGCAAATAAATAAATAAATAAATATTTTTAATTTCAAGACATTATTACAATTGTGAGTTTTAAATATATATATATATATATATATATATATATATATATATATATATATATATATATATTTTTAATTACAAATTTTCTAAATGTTCTTTTGCTGGTAAAATAAAGGAATAAATAAATATAAGTTTTTGGTGTTTTATATCTGTTCTCAAAACATCAAACAAATATGTGCATTCATTCAAATAAATAAATGTTTTAATAACAGAATTGTGCATTTTTTGTACAACGTTAATGGGAATTGACGTAAAAATATTTAAAAAGTAATTTCTAATTAGTTGTGACATATATATACATACATACATACATACATACATACATATATATATATATATAAATAGATAGATAGATAGATAGATAGATAGATAGATATTATATTATATTTTAATTTAATGCATGTTCTGAATTAAAAACATTAAACTATTAAACATTAATCTGATATTTTAATTCTTAATTTTCAAATATATTTCCAATTGTATTAATATAATCTGATATAATGTTCTAAAAATCTACATTATGTATATATATATATATATATATATATATATATATCTACAAAATTTATTAAAGCAATAATTAAAACCGTTTACGGATCCTCTTCGAAATGTAAATATATATATATATTTGATTTATATATATTATTTTTTTTTTTTTACATTTTTTTTTCATTTTAAGAGCTTTAATACATCGAATTTTAATAATGCGAAATTAACTTCACTCAGTTAATTAAAGTAGGTTATTATAGACAATATTAAGTGAATAAATATCTTAGAAATCAATAGCGTTTTAAAGATTTCCATTATGTTTCCCCTCGTTCTTTCCTGTTAATTAGGAACATTGCTACTGTAGATAATAAAATCATGATTCACATGAAGAGGGTTTAGAAAACGATTGCTTCATGATTGAAAACCATTTTTTCCTTGGTTATTTTATATTTCTTTTGAAAACCATTTTAAACGTCACATGATTACACATAAAACATATTTTATACGCAATAATGTTGAAAATGTAATTATACAACATAAACTTCAATAAAATTCTGAATTCAAAATAACAAGTTGTCGTTGTAGAAAAAAAAAAAAAAAAAAAATCAGTTATAAATTTTATTTATTCGTTTTTTTTATTAGTATTTGTAAATTTGTTTAGTTTTTTTTTTTTTTTTTTTTCCCAACTGTTAGACAACTTACATTTTATAGGTCGCAGTACGACTGTATAAGTTTTTCGAAATACAATAATGTACCGTACCGAACAGTAATAATTACGTAAATTACATTACGTATTTGTTTTTAATTAGAAAACAGAAAACTTTTACATTTACTTTTAAATGACTAGCAATCTATAATAGTAAATCTATCTCATTAATGACAGGAATTTGGAGTTGGTATTATGAAATATTTAATAAAACTAATTTTATGCTGTGTAATAAAATTATGTTGTATTTGAAAAATATACATAGAGCATATATTTAATTAATTATGCAAACCTTCGTCTAAACTCTGTCATTTTTTTTTTTCAAACAAACTAATGAAAACATTTTTCATTTTTTATTCTGGGTTATTTTCTTATTTCTTACATAAGTATATACTTTTTATTTAAAAACATAACATATTTTAACTGTCCATAATAGCTATATTTTTTAGTTTCATGAAGAGTTCACAACTTTTGTGAAACATTCTGGGAAAATGTTTCGATTATTAATATATATATATACAGGGTGATTAAAAAAAAAAAACGTGGACAAAATGATATGGGAGATCAGTCATACAACATGGACAACCCCAGCGTGATTTTTCAACGAGTACACGAGTTGTATCCCGAAAGACCCATATCCCCCAAGCTACCGTCTGACCCATATTGTACACGACGAAGGACTACATACTTATTATTTACAACGCGTCCAGGCACTGGAATCGGGAGACTTCAACAATCGTACTTATTTTACGCGGTGGTTTTTGCAAGAAAGTGCTGCAGACCGAAACTTCGCAGTAAGTGTTCTTTCACGGTTGAGGCTGCGTTCTAATTAGAGGGTGTGATAAACTTCCACAACCTGCATACGTGGGCGGATGAAAACTTGCATGCTAGACGCCGCACAACGAAAATTTCCCGTTAACATGTGGGCTGGCATTGTAGGAGACTGTTTACGTGTTCCATACATTCTCCCAGAAAGACTTAACGGTCCCATTTATCTAACATTCTTGCAAGAGGTTCTGCCAGAAATACTGAATGATGTTCCGATGCCTATTCGTAAACGCATCTGATTTCAGCACGACGGAGCTCCTGCACATTTCAGCACAGACGTGAGAGCGCATCTGCAGGCTACTTTTCCTGACGGCTGGATTGGTCGCAGTGGACAAATCGCATGGCCACCACGTTCACCGGACCTGTCTCACTTGAATTTTTTTCTTATGGGGATTTTTAAAAGGATTTGTGCATGAAACACCTGTTGCAACGCCGGAAGCCTTGGTAGTAAGAATCGTTGTGGCAGCAGGATGTGTTCAAGATATACCTAGTATCTTTGAGAAGGTGCTGCGCTCTATGCAACGTAGACGCCAGGCGTGTCTCGATGCATCTGGCAAAAACTTTGAGCATCTCCTGTAGGCTCAACGTTTGGCTTGCATTAGTCGCATGTGAATGAATAATTATCAATAAAATGATCTGTAATGGTTTTGTTTCTTCTCGTTGCGTTATGTATTATTTTAGACGCCCTGTAGCGGCTCAGGATCACAGTTGCGAACCTCTGTTCCTATGCGATTTTTTATCCTTGTTGTATGACTGATCTACCATGTCATTTTGTCCACGTTTTTTTTTAATCACCCTGTATATATATATATATATATATATATATATATATATTTGAAACAAGTTAAGCCATTCTTAATTCTGTTATTTATTTATTTATTAATATATTTATTTTTTTCAAAATTCTTACATCAACATACACATTTTTATTCAGAAATTTTACATACTTTAACTATCCATAATAACTACATTTTTAGTTTCGTGAAGAGTTCACAACTTTTTAAATACATTTTGGGAAAATGTTTCCTGACTCAGGTGTTACTGAAACGAATATGAATTAGAATTTCTAAAAGAAGGCGTAGCTAATTAAAGTACGTTAGTACATGTTAGTCAGATTATTTAAGTTAAAGAATTTTGAAATCTGGTTTACATATAAGTGCACGTTTAATCATTATTGTAAACGACATTAATTCATGTCTAACCTTTTATATAAAGCTTCAAGCTGTTGTTTTCTTAATATACGAGTATATACTGTGTGTCCCATAAATCTGTACACATTTTGAAAATTCATAACTTTTGAATGAACTGATAGAATTGAACGCGGTATACGAACAAAAAAATGTTTAAAATCTTAACTAATGAATTAACTGATAGAATTGAACGCGGTATGCGAAAAAAACAGTTAAATTTCATAATTATTGAATGAACTGATAGAATTGAACGCGGTATGTGAAAAAAAAAAAAAAAAAAAAAAAACAGTTAAAATTCATAATTATTGAATGAACTGATAGAATTGAACGCGATATGAAAAAAAAAAATCTCGTTAAAAAAAAAAAAAAAAAAAAAAAAAAAAAAAGTTTACTTCTTATTTTGCTTTCTATTGGTGCATACATGAAGATTTAATTGCGATGTTGACACTTGGTGGATAAAGCGTTATTTGTGAACATGATTTACCTCTGTTTGGAACCGCCGACTGAAGCTGCAGTTAGTGAGTTATAACTCGTTTTAAGCTGTAATTTGAGGTGACGACGGATACATAGAACAGGATTTGTGTGCCTGTAAACATTTGCATGCGAATAAGTACAGTTTTTCATGAATATCTGTGAACTGGTCATGTACAGCGTCTTCAATCGAAAAACAGCTTATTATTATATATATATATATATATATATATATAAAGGCTCCTTCACGAGAATGATTTTTCGCAAACTGCGTACAATTCTATTTTATTTTTAATTTAATTTATTATATTATTATTATTATTATTATTATTATTATTATTATTTATAACTTTCTTTCTTTCTTTTTTTTTTTTTTTTTTTTTTTTTTTTTTTTTTTTTGGGGGGGGGGGGGGTGTAAAGAAAAAAAAGTAGTATTTCTTTTATACATAGAGCGCACTGTACGTGAAAAAAATCACAATTTTGTGTGAAAAAATATATTTAGTTCCATGCAATTTTTTACAGGCATATAAATTCTCTTCTATATGTTCGCTATCACTCTAAATTACAGATTGCAAACGAGTTACAACGTCTTTAATAACAGCTGCAGTTGGTGATTTTAAATGCTTGTTGATGTATTTATACATGGTCTGTCCCGAAAGTAATGCTCCCGTTTTTATTTTACGAAATTTATTCAACCGATTCATACACTTACTCAATATTCTTCGAAATTCATCCCTCCTGCTTCAACACACTTGTTCCGACGCGATTTCCATGCGTTCTATGTGTCCTGGCAGTCCGTCACAGAGATGGCCTTTAGTAACCTCGTCGTAGCTGCCTTTATGTTCTCCAGGGTCCTCAAATGCTGTATTTGAGGAATTATTTTTAACTTCGGGAACGAAAAGAAATCGGACGGGGAAAAATCAGGACTGTACGGCAGCTGGGGGAGCGTTGAGACGCTGGGAGCATTGTCATGGTGCAGTTTCCAAGAGTTCTTGATTTCGCGCCTGACGTAGTTGACCCGTTGCTTTAGCCTTTTCAGTACTTCGACGTAGAATTTGGCGTTTACTGTTTGGCCAGATGGAACTTATTCAAAATGGACAGCTTCCTTAGATAAAAAAAAAAAAAATGAGCATCGCTTTGACCTACAATTTGCTCATTCTTGCCTTTTTTGGGCATGGGAACGACGTTATGTGCCACTCTGCCCTCTGTCTTTTTGTTTCTGGGTCGTACAAGAAGGTAAAAGTTTCGTCATGGCTTACCACATTGCCCAAAATAGTCGGATCGTCCTCACGACACTGCAACAATTTTGCTCGAGAGTTTGCTTCATCTTGATTTCGACCGAGCACTCACACAAGCGTTCACAGAAACAGACACTGTGACTCTGCAGGAGCTCGGAGCCGACCGGAGCTCCTGGCAGTGTGTTCCCAAAATTCCACCCACACTTATGTGCAAGCAGCAACCCTGTGCGACGGATAGTCGCGGCGGAAGAAAATGGGGCACATTACTTTCGGGACAAACCATGTATTCTGAAGGGAAACGCTTTATCAACTACTTCAACATCGCAATTAAAAAGTCATGTATGCACAAGTAAAAAGCAAAATAAAAGTTCAGGTATGTTAAGTGTAAAACCATGTCATTTATAGGACTCTGATTTGCATATATCTCGTTAGGCGTCAGTGCAATGTCCTCTGTCGATAAAAATATTGATTTTTATTTATTTATTTATTTTTTATTATTTTTTTTTTTAACGAAAATAAATCCCCTATGACAAGAATAACTTTTCTGAAAAGCACGTTCAGTTTTAATAACTCCTTGAATATTTATGAATTTTTAAAATGTCCACAGACTTACAGAGCACCAGGTATATATAAATAATTATCTGCTAAGGCGATTTCAGAAACGTCATCTGTGAATCTGCAAATCGTGAGATGCGTCAATGGACTGTGTTGTTGAAATTTAACTTCCCGCCCAGAGTAAGAGTGATTGTATGCATACGTAGGAGCCATTAAAAAATTAGTAAAAAATTTGAAGAATAGAAAAATTTTAATAGGATGTTAAACAAACTAATATTGAAAAAACAAAAGTTTATAAATAGTTAAATGAAACATTGAATAATGATAATAATAGTATTAATAATAATAATAATAATAATAATAATAAAAGAGAAGCTTATCTTTCTGTATATATAGCTGTAAATTAGGGAAATTAAACAATATATTTACTACTCAGCTAATTTAATCTAAATTTATTTATTTATTTATTTTAATACCATATAATTCATTGCATTTGTTAAAATTGATATTTTAAAATTGTAAATTCCACTTGTCGGACAATTTTTAAACTATTTTTCTTTAATGATGTGTGCATACTTTTTTAATCACTCAGATACCGAATTTGATGATAATTTGGCCATCTTTTTTAGCTCCATTATGCCTTTTTTAAAGGAAAGTTTGATAATAACTATCCTAAATGGTCAAAGAGATAAATAGATTGATATGTAACAACACTGCACACTCAGGTTTGGCTTTAAAACCATGATGCAACGTTTAAATGTTTGGTAGAGATTTTATTTTATTTATTATTATTATTATTTATATGCAATAAATTTAAAAATATCTCAATTAAAGACTAAAGATTTAAATCTCATTATTTTTGTGCATAAAAATAAGAAAAAGAAAAAAGAAATATTTGAATTTATTTCGAAAAAAAAAAAAAGTAATTAAGTAAGCTATATATATTAGTTAATTAAAAAAAATAATAATAATACTGTTTGTTTAAAAAACAAAGAAAAAATAATGAGCGCTTGTTTACAAAATGCTTTTGCTTTACATTTTCTAATTAATGGTTATATTTTAATTTTTAAAATCAAAGTAAATATTATATTTTAAGTAATAATTAATTTATATGATGTTTAGAATACAAGAGAAAAAAATAAACAGATGTTACCGATATAAATACTGACAGGTAAAAAACAATGTACTTTTAGTCATTCAATATTAATTAATGTAGAAGCAAATGACGTTCAAATGAAAATAAATAAATAAATAAAACTAATTTCAACAAGAATTCTTTTTCGAATAATTACTTAAAATATTTTGAATATATTATTGTTAACTTTAAAAAAATAACTATTGTTTGAATGAAAGCATATTAGAAATTTAATTAATATATTGGATCTCGTATATGAATATATTTTGCTTAGTAAGTTTATTAATAATATTAAAAAAAAAAAAAAAAAAAAAAAAAAGGAGAATAATAAAAACAACCTGCATGTTTGTGCCATTTAATGTATTAACTAATTAATTATATACTTTAAATCATCGAAATATTCCAATTAAATTTTAAAGAATTTTTTTTTTCCTTTTTAAACGTGCGGAAACTCAAAATAATTGTTTCAACAATTTAATTAAAATTTCGTCTATCTAAACATAAAATTATTTGTATTTAATTATTAAGCATTACTTTTTAAATTAAATAGCCATTTATATATTAATGTATTGATCAAAATTGTATACTAATATATAAGAAAATTATTATATTCTAAAAAAAAAAAATATTATACATATAAAGGAAAATGAAGTTCAATGTGACGCAGGATGAATGGGACAATAGATAGATTTTTATGTTTTTCAAGCACTGGAAACCTGACATTTCGTTGTTTTCTTCTATTTATTTAAATGAAAAATATTACGTTATTAATTTATTTAGATTTTCCTTCGTCAGATTTAGACATTTTGAAGATGATTTGAACCTTTTTATTTGGTATTTTAGAAATGTGTTTCAAACTTTGTGTCGCCAAAACCACCGTGTACATTAATTCTGGCTGGTGCAGATACAATGCATCGTGGGTGCAATGTCCAATCAAATCCTCCTCCAAATATCCCTGTTTCTAGCAAAATTATATATATGTGGGTCACAAAAGCGGGGGAACCATCCCTTCTGTGGAGGATCAAAGTTGTGATGGCACGGACCACCACTAGGGGTACGTCCCAGACCACTAGGTGTACGTCCCCACCAATTGCCCATGGCGCAATAATAGCGTGGGTTCATCCCAACCTAGCTGCTAACCTACATACTAATCTTTGTGTCACCAAACTGTTTCAGGGTCACGAGCCGATGAATGGATTTTCACAGAAATTTACCCTCTGTTGTGACGTTTCGTATAAACACACCACAAATTTTATTAGCACAAAGGCAGTATGGAAAAAGTAAACTCTGCTGATTTAAATTCATAGAACATTTGGTGAGAGGTGGTGTTGTTGCGCTTCAAATTTTCTCATAGAAATGAAATTTATATTTCAACTTGATGCATTTTTATGATTAAAGAAAAAAAAGAAAAAAATGCACTAAACTTATTGTCTTAGATTGATATTACAAAAAACTATGTTCATTGAATTTGACTGTATATGAGACGACAGATGGCACCGCTATTGCTCACTACTTGTTTATTTAAGTAAACTATATTTCAGCTTATATCAATTAAAATTGTGCTAAACGCTATATGAGATACCATCAAGAAGTTGAGGGACCTCCCCACTCATGCCCGGTGTATGGTTGAACCAAGTTTGTAAGGCGAATTCTCTATACATGCGTAAGACGTCACATGGCGATGCGCAAAACTAATAAGGCTTTTAGGTCCTCATGTGACTAAAGACTGTCAGCCTTACATATTGATGTATCAAAATCTCTTTTTTGGAGCAATATTCCAACATTACCTTCTGTTACAAATAAGAAAAAAATCGCAGAAAACTTTTTACGGTTTCTACAACAAGTATATGGAAAAGAAGCTATGTGGTGCTCGAAAGTTTTCAAACAGTATAGCTTGTTTAAAAGTGAGAGAGATGGTTTTATAGAGGATCCGTGAAGCGAGAGGATAGTGATCATACGACCGTAAGCGAACATCCAACGGGTAGGACAAGTAATTAAAAGTGATTGTGGGCAGTTGATGCAGTGACCGAAAAAACTAAGTCTTCGTATCGTGCCCAATGATGATTCAAGAGAAAATATTTACATCATTGTTGTCAACACTGATTAGATCGCCGGCATTTGTACAGTGTCAGCCCTACGTCCCCCTACGCTTGTTGCAATAAACGTAACGTTTCTTCATTTTTTCATAATTTACAGCATAATTTAATGTAGTAACGTTGCTAAAAAATAAATAAAATAAATAAAAAGATATTCCTACAGCGATATTAGAGGCTGACTTTCTTTAGCCGAATGGTGATCTGAGTACTTTATTAATTTTGCAAAGCGTCATGTGACGTCTCACATGTGCACAGAAAAAAACGAACAAACGACTTCTTTTTTTTTTTTTTTTTTTTTTTTTTTTTTTTTTTTTTTTGTTCACAGGTGCTCCTGGCATGAGTGGAGAGGGTAGTCCATAAACTTATTGACTGTACCTCGTATGTAAAACCTTGTTTGTTAGATGCTGTGCTAATAATTAACCTGTAACTGTGCCTGTTATGTCAGCGAGAGAAAAAATGTGATGGCTTTCACACATTGAATATATTCATTTATTTTTTTGTAATTACTTAACATTTTGCTTAATATGTTTCGGATTCTCGTTATTTTTTTTTTAGCTCAAGTAGATAAAGGATTCAGTTTTAAAGAAGTAGATTGCCATTACCTCAATGGCATTTACCTTTGTGATGAAAGGAATTTACGACCTGACATTATGATACCATACATTTTACTAATCTACTTTATATTTTGTTAATAATGGGACATTCACGGAATCTTTTGGATAGAAATGTGAATAGTGACAATATTTCAAAATTTCTTTTGCGGTAAGAAGCATCTCAAGTTTGCTCTACTATTAAACAAAGTATAAATTTTATTGAAAAATATATTGGAATGCTTTAAATAATAAAATAAAGACAGATTTAAGAATAAATAATATTAAAAATAAAATTTACTTAACAACAGGAAAAAATTGCATTATTTACAAAAAATTATAGATGTATTTGCAATAAAAAAAATAAAAAAAATGCAAAGTAATGCTTTTGCGTTTCTAACAAGATATCTTGCCCGCGCCGATATTATTTCATGAAATTCTATTTAATTTTTATTTATTAGTAAAATTATAAACACTTAGTACACTATTTTTTACGATAATTATATATTATATAGTTAATAATTATACTTATTAACTATTTTTATTGCATTACAATTATATGTTACAACAAATGTTTTTCACATAAATCTTATGAAAAAAAATTATGATGTTCTATGTTCAACGGTTGTGTAAATTAATTATTACTGTAATGATCAATATGTTTATCACTCGTCATCGACAGCTATTTTAAACTTTATGTCAACATTCATGATTGTAACGCTATATGCAACGCAAAACGCTATATTTTATTTTCCATTGAACAATAATCTTATAACACTAGGGCAAAATCGCCTCATTTTATTTTGGATTAATCGTGGAAGATTAATTAATGAAAAAAAATACAAAAAATTAAGACACTTTTTATCAAAAAATTTAATAAATAAACAGGACATTGACAATGACAAAATTTTACATTCGTGGATTTAATACTGCATTTCAATAACTACAAATAAAAATGTAAATTTAATAACAATTATTACTGTTACTATTTGATTGGTTTATTACTTCTAAAATTAAAAGGCATTATATCTCATAGAGGAGGAACGGATTAAAAAACACGCGTATCACTCTAAATATATATATATATATATATATATTTTTTAAAGACACTTTAAAACACGCATATTTAAAACCATCAGGAAAATATTTGCAACAATTGTGTTTCTAAAGTGCAGCTCTCTCTTAGTATATCGAATTTCCAAGTTGCAAGTAGTCGGTGTTGATATATATATGTATGTGTGTGTGTGTGTGTGTGTGTGTGTGTGTGTGTTTGTGTATATTATTTACTAGCAGGCTACGCCCGCTTCGCTGGTCAGTATTTTTTAAATGAATCACAATAATTAATGGATTCTCAGAATTGCATTAATTTTTATCGTGTGATAAAAAAAGAGAAAAAAAAATTCTAATCGGGAAAAATGTCACACCGGGTCCCCACTGCCTTCGGCAGCGTAGACCCGTCGCTGCGCGCACGTATTCCTTCATCATCCTTATGACTTCTCAAAATTCCATGTTATTACTCATAAACTTTCATTCTTAAGAAAAGGAATTAAAAAATATATCATTTAGCATCGGGTAAAAACTTGCCGCCGCTGTTTAGTGTTATGGTAAAGCCGAAAGAATGCCAGTAGAGAAAGATGAAGTGCCTTTTGTTCACGCGAAGTTTTTCCAGCAAAACTCTAACCTGTCTGAAAAAACAAAAATGGGGGTGGGGGGATGAACCAATGTTAGTAGTCGCGTCGCGGTCAAATACACTGATTTGAGATGAAAAATGTTTTTAACTGTCAAAAAAATAACAGGAATGACTTGTAAACATACTATGTTAAACGACATCTGCCTAAGGACAGGTACACAGAGTGTCCCCATTTTATTTTTAAGGGGTGATTTGCAGGAGGAATTTATAAGCGATGGGCGGCAAAAAGACCGATATGCGACTACTAATGGGTTAAAAGACGGTTTTAACTATACGCTACAGCGCGCACACACACACATATATACACATCTACCCTATTTATGAAAATATATTAATTAAATAAATAGAGATTACTGAAATATTTTAATAAGGCTTTCATATTTCATTAATGAAAGGCAGAATGTCGTCCAATTTATATTCAATGAATATAAACCAGTAAAATAAAATGAAAATTCAAAGCAATTATAACTTATTTCTATTTAGTTTCATTGCAGCATCGGTCTTCGTTTTGCCTTGAAACTCTCAACTGAGAGTTTGATGGACAATGAGTACGTTTAAGCACATCACGCAATCATGCAACTCAATAATTTGAGAACCATGAATCAAAAATTCAGAAATGTAAGATATTTTTCATTTTCATTTCATTTTATGAATATATTTTGCTAAAATATGTTTTAAATGTTTTTTTAATTAAGAAAGATAATATTTTTCAACAAACTTCCATGTCGGATTTTCTAATAAATCTTTCAACTTTATAAGAAAATCAAAGTGTATTTTTTCCTCCTTGTGATTTAATTTCCTGAATCTGGAAACAGCTGGGATTTGTTTATAGTTTAAGATAAGGTTTATGCTATAATAATAATAATAAAATAGATGTGCTATGTAAGACAGCTTTGTTCTTTGGACAATTATTTCATTTGATTTATCATGTAATATGTTAATTTATTATAATGAAGGGCAATGATTTTATATATTTAAGTTTTGTGTAAGTTTTGTGTTTGAGCGCCCCGCTCTTTCAAAATTAAAAATTGCATTAATCTCCCAAACAGCGAAAATTCGGAATACCTCTCATGCAGATAATGTTCATATTTTAATTTAATAAAATTAAACATAATTTATACGTCTCATTAATATATGAAAAACAATGTAACATTTACAATGAGATAAAAAATACAAAAATTTAAAACATTAAAAATACATTTTCATTAAAAACATTAAAACACAAGACATACGTTTCGGCTAGAACATTAGCCCTCCTCACTATCAATGACACTGAGGAGGGCTAGTTATCTAGCCGAAACGTCTGTCTTGTGTTTTAATTTTTTTTTTATGAAAATGTATTTTTAATGTTTTAAATTTTTGTATTTTTTATCTCATTGTAAATGTTACATTGGTTTTCATATTTTAAAATATATTTCTATATATTTAACTTTTGCATTTATTTTAGAGAACATGTTGGCCCAAAAAGGGTAAAATTAAAAATGAATTACTTATCTGTGGGCTCAAAGGTGATTGACTGATATTATATGAATAGTACAAACTAGCCAGCGACAACGAGAGATAAGGGTAATTATATGAGTATAGAAGGTGATATGTATAAGAAAGGGTATTTTTCTTTCTTTCTTTTTCTTTTTTTTTTTTTGGGGGGGGGGGGGAGTTAAGAAAATATTGTACATATTAATTCCTTACACCGTTAATTAAAGACATTAACTGCTAGTCCAAATTTCTCAATTTCAAAATCTTATTTTAATTTAATTAATAATGACAAATTAATTTTGTATTTTTTAAATAAATAAAGTTTAATTTTAATAAAGAAATTTATTTTTAATAACTCAATTTTATTTTCATAAAATATTTCGTTTTTTATATAATATAAAAAAAAATAAATATCAATTTTTAAAATTAACCAAAAAGGTTATATTCCCATAAACATATTATTTGTTTATACAATGTTCTCAATTTTCACGTCAATTGTATATTTGGGCGTTGTACTTATAATGCAGGGTGTGGCAGCTTTTGTAGATGAAATTTATAAAGCTCTTGATAGTTAGTGTTACCTAAAAAAAGTTATAATGCTACTTGCAGAAGTATGAAACTGAAAAGTATTGTATTGTTTTATAATAAAGAAAGAGAGGTTAAAAAGCAATAAAAGACTGTAAAAAATTGTGAAATGAATAAAATATAAAACACATTACGTAACACATAGGTAACTTTAAATATATAAGTATGCGGGAAATATTTTAATAGCAGTGTTTAAAATCTTAAGTTTATTATTTAATTTCCCTTTTTAAGTATTATATACTTTTCTTATGCACTTTTTTCTGTATATATTTTCTTAATCAGAATTTTAAAGGTAGTTCATGCTAATTGTATTTTTAAAAATTCTAAATTAGATAGATCGTAGAATTAGAGTTGCAGCAGTTTCCCTGTGTGTTTTACATATAAATAACTGTTCCATTTCTTTCATTTCTTTCCTCTCTTACTTTCCTTTTAAATATTAAAAAATGCTTTTGAGCAGCCCTGCATATTTGCTTATGCACTGTATGTTGTAAAAAAAAAAAAAAAAAAATTACAAAAAGCTGAAAATTTATTTTGATTAATTTTTATTTACGATTGATGGATATATATATATATATATATATATATATAATATGGGCCCTTGTAAAATAGTCATTTATGCTAATAATATCTTACTGTTTTGTAGTTAGTGTTTCATAAAAATGAAGATTATTTCATAAAATAATAATAATAATAATAATAATAATAATAATAAATAGTAAATAATAATAATAATAATAATAATAATAATAAATAGTAAATAATAATAATAATAATAATAATAATTAAAAAACAACTGTATTTAGTATCATAAAAATGAACATTTTTTTTTTTTCAAAATAATAATAATAATAATAATAATAACAATTTCAAATTTAGATGATCGAATCTCTGTCGGATATGTCTGCTTATGTATATAAACATATGTCTAAAAATTCTGTTAATATTTGTATAAATCGATCAGTTTGTGCAATCGCATGTAAATACCTGTCTAGTAATTATGTTAATATTTCTATAAATAACTCCAATATTTGCATACATTTAATCAATATGTGCATATTTATATGTTAATATGTGTATGGATATCTGTCGAATCTGTCTATAGCTATTAAAACATCATGAGTGTAAAATATACTTTATATAAGATGTATATCAGCAAAAAGAAAAAAAAAAAAAATTAAATTTTTTTTTTCATTTTTTTTTCTTTCTTTTTTCTCTATTTAAACTGTAATTATAAAACATCATTAAATTATATACAGTTATAGTTGCCAGTTTAGCACTTTTTGGCAACCGAAAAAAAAAAAAAAAATAGAAGTGTTTATTTTACCTAATCAGCAAATTGTAACGGTTTTCACATATTAAATAAAATAATAATAAGTCCAGTAGCAAAATTGTGCTATGTTGGCAACTATATATACAGTCAGAAGCAAACTTATTAAAGCGTTAGACATAATCTCGTCTCATAAAATGTGTGACCAAATTTGTTTACTCAAAAACGATCGAACTAAATTATACAGAATAAATTTGCAAGCTTCAAAATGTACACTTGTCGTAGATTTTCTGTCTTCAAGAATTTTTCCTCAGTTTTAAATCAATAGAGCTATCTTATGAAAGTTTATTGGTTTTCCCATAGCTTTATGTTATGTGTAAAACAAGTAAAAATTTATAAACAATATTTACTCCCTTTGAGAATGGTTGAGAACGGCTATACGACCATTTTTTGTATGAAATCGTAGCGTAGTGCTAGCGCATTCGTCCTGCGTTCGATTTCGGCGGAGGGAATATGGTATTTTTTTCCAGCATCAAACAAGTTCACTCAAATTTCACTCAATTTCTCGCAAAAATAACTTGTTTAATTTAGCTCAAGTCTTAGCCGCTTACAGCAGCTCAATGATTTGAGGGGATTTCTCACAACTGCCTTTCAACATGTCAATTGAGTGAAAAATGTCTCAGTTTGAGACAATTTTTCCTTTCTATTTTTAAAGAGTCTATTTAAAAGATGTGCACCTAATACTTTTGAAATAAATGATTTTTTTTTTCCCAAGTTCTGATCGTAGTCCTTATGCTGTTTACAAAAAAAGTAAGTTGATTATGAAATTAGCAATCAAACTAAAGAAAAAAATAAGAATTGTAGATTTGTGCTTCAATAATTTTGCTGCCGACTGTATATGCATTTTCATGACTACAGTGCATTTAAACTTTTCTTTTACACCAGTGATTTTTTTTTTTTTTTTTCGTTCGAAATATGCAGAGTTTTTACTCAATTCAATGCTGTAAAAAATTACTTATTCTATTAAACACGAGGATATGCAATCAGAATATAAAATATTAAATACTCGAAATAACAAAATAATTTTTATTAAATGATATTAACTGAGCAATAATACGATTTCTATCACATATTACACATTTACAATTATTCTAGAACTAAAACCGAAAATATTCTGTTATTTCAATCTATAGATTTAGCTGTGCTTGAAATACTCTGAAAAATAAACACAATTTTAAAATTATTCAATTATATTTGTACTTGAATCAATGCAGAGTAAAATGTAGTTCGTTCTAAGATTGTTTCTGATCTATACAAATAATGATAAATGTCTGTGTATCTGTGTGTCTGCACTCTGGAGCTCGCATTACTGAACACAGAGCTACAAAATTTGGCAGATAGGTTCCCGGGATCCTATAGGTGTGTATCTCATCGAGATTGTTTGGAATTTCGAATTTGATTATATATATATATATATATATATATATATATATATACTTCGATTATAAATATTGGCTTTTATGTTTCGATTATCTAAAATTTATTCTTTCATTCCAAACGTCTACGCACCACAATATTCCTTTCCATACGCTTACTGGCGGCGACAAACTTTCGTCTCAACCTCCGATTTTACATCTATCTTACAGTATAACATAATAAAGAGAGAATTTGTATGACGATGATATAAGAAATATTAGTTTTAGACAGTGTGCATTAGACATAAAAAAAAAAAAAAAAAAAAAATTAATAAATAAATATAAAGCATAAAAATTCTGCGATACATATATATATATATATTTTAAGTGACTGTTTTATCTATGTTTTTCTGAAATTTCGCTAGTTATCTGCAATGCTTTATACTACACATTTGATTTAGTACCGCTAAAGTAGGTTTCACATATGAACTTATAATTCTATTTGATATTAATAAATTGAAATATATTGGGTTTTTCCAATAAAATATTTAAACAGGAAAGAATTGCTACAGTTTTGGTACATTTTTTCGCATTTAAAATCTTTAAACTACGTTTTCATCGTTTGCAACTTTTCATGAATTCTTGAATCTTCAAAATCACAAAACTTTTAGATATTTATGAAAAAAAAAAAAATCAACAATTCATCGATGTTTAACAGATGATCAACATTTTATCGATGTTTCAAATTATGACATCGCTTTCAATTTATTCAATTATATTTTCGATAAATTTTAGATTTCGATAAATGACCAACTATCGCAGAATGACACCGCAAAAATCCCAAATTCAGACTAATAGTCCTCCGTCTTAAAAAAATAAAATAAATAAATAAATAATAATAATAATAATAATAATAATAATAATAATAATAATAATAATAATAACATATTTTCGTTATATTTTAATTTTAATTAATTAATTAATTATTATTATTATTATTATTATTTTTGTGTGTGTGTGTGAAAAAAATTATAAAATCCATCCCTAATTTTTATAAGTAGGGCTTATCCTTTCTTAGTAAGCATAAGAAAGAATTAAGCCTTTTCACAAATACCTTTGGAAGTTGTGGCATCTTGAAGATTATTAATTATCACCATTAAAATGCAAACAAAGAAAACGCAATTTAAAATTTCAAATTTGTAAAATATGTATCAAAAACCCTAAGAAATCTTGCCAGAATATGTATATTATTAAACAAACCTAATATAGTTCAATTTATAAATATTAGTGAAAATATAAGCTTTTATAAGAAACCTACTTAAGTGGTACCTAGATTCCTTAATAATAGAGTTATGGATAAATAATTAAAATGCAAAAGAATCCAATTCTTTTTACGATTTTGTCCTATTTTAAATTACTTTTAAATTACGGCATGAAAATAATTGCAGTCTTGAAATATTAAATTAATATTGACACTTTTTTGTAGACAGTCTTTGTTAATATTGCCACAAAGTCAGCTTTTTTTGCAGCCGCCGTGGCGTAGAGGTATGTCTCTGGACTGTCACCCAGACGGCCTGAATTCTATTCCCGCCGGGGGCAAGTAAATTTAAAGATTCTAAAAATTATTTCTAAATTCTTAAAATTATCTTTGCATATTTAATTTCCTATTCTAGCAGTTTCTAGAATATTCTTATTTATGTTAATCTTGTATTCTGGAATATTCGAATATTGTATATATGCGACTTGTTCCTCAGTTTAAATAGGTTCTCAGCCGAGTGTAGCTGTGTTACAAGTTTGTTCTGCTAATAAACTGCGTTTGTTACTTCACTTCGACTGCTCACTTTGACTCTTCACGACATCTATGTGACATTTTGGTGGAGACGCCGGGTACATAAACCTTGCAAAAGTGGATAACAGTGACAATCTTCGCAGTAGTCTCCGTTTAAGAGGACAATCTCCCGAGTACGGACTTTATTTTCCAGACAGCAAAAAGAAAAAAACGAAAATGCCAGAAACAAAAGTGCCAGAAGAGACCAAGCCCGTCGTATTGACTCCTACCTACCAGCAACAAAGGAGCCCATCGACCTTCCGAGGAGTGCCTGGAGAAGACCCTCTGAAATGGCTTAAAGAATACGATCGAGTGGCTAAATTTAACAAATGGGACTACATGATGTGCTTAGCCAATGTGTATTTCTTCCTTGATGGTACTGCAAATGAATGGTACGTAAATAATAAAGATACTCTGAATTCCTGGGAGGTGTTCAAGAAGGAATTAAGCGAACTTTTTGGCGACAGACAAAAGTACACCAGGAAGGCGGAAGAACAATTGAAGTACAGAGCACAGCCGTCAGGAGAGAGTACACAGTCCTATATACAGAGTGTCTTAGGTCAGTGCCAGGAAATTAATCATTCAATGTCCGAAGTCGAAAAATTGTCTCACCTAATGAAAGACATTGCAGAGGACATTTATCAGACCCTGCTAACGAAAGAAATAAGCACCACAACGGATTTCATTAAAGGGTGCAACTACATTGAGGACATGAAGCAGAAGAGGGTTGGACGACAAGGATTCGAGAGGCTTCCGAACTTCGTATCGACGATACGCTAGACTGTTTGAAAGGCTCCAAGTCCTTTTCTTCCATGGACCTCTGCTCTGGCTATTGGCAGATAGAAGTAGACGAGACGGATCGGAGAAGACGGCATTCATAACCCCAGAAGGCTTATTTGAGTTCCAATTCATGCCGTTTGGACTCTGCAATGCCCCTGCGACCTTTGATAGAATGATGGACAGTTTGCTACGCCATTTAAAATTGACTGTGTGTCTTTGCTACTTAGACGACATCCTAGTATTTTCAAAAACTTTTGAAGACCATCTCACCAGACTAAGGCTTGTTTTGAAATGTCTTCAGGAAGCTGGTCTTGTGCTCAACCCAAAGAATTGTCTATTTGCGGCCAAAGAAGTAAAAATACTGGGTCATCTTGTTTCTAGTAATAGCGTCCGTCCACATCCCGAAAAAGTGAAACCCGTAAGAAATTTTCCAACTCCGAAGAATTTACACGACATACGAAGCTTTCTTGGACTTCCGAAGATTTATTAAGGGCTTTTGTTATCTCGCTAAACCCTTGCAGTTACTTCTAAAAGGAGATGCGAAGTTCCATTGGGGTCCTGAAGAGGCCGAGTCATTCAACAGTCTGGTCAGCCCTCACGTCTAATCCAATATTAGGAATGTACGACGAAAGCGCCCCTACAGAAATTCATACAGATGCCAGTGGGTATGGTACTGGGGCATTCCTCGTTCAAATTCAGAACAATACCGAAAAAGTTAAAGCCTGCGCCTCAAGAACCTTGACAAAAGGCGAAAAGAATTATTCCACCACAGAACGGGAATGCCTTGGCATTGTATGGGCTATCAACAAATTCCGGCCGTATCTATTCGGAAAACATTTTACTGTTCTTACAGATCATCATTCACTATGCTGGCTTATGATTCTAAAAGATCCTTCTGGAAGACTGGCAAGATGGGCGCTTCGACTTCAAGAACATGATTTTTCAGTGGTATATAAAACCGGTAAGAAGCACAGGGACGCTGACGCACTCTTGAGAAATCCAGTGGACGAAGAAACTGAGACGTCAAACAAATTTCAAGCTGTGACTACGAGTATGAACCTTGCGATTGAACAGAAGAAAGACCCAGATCTCGCAAAAAATATTCTTTCAAATAACCGCTACAACGCGGATAAAAGAGATTTTGAATTAATTGACGGAATACTAGTAGAGAGAATTTTGACCCTGATGGAAAACGTGGATGCCTGTCATTCCCAAACACCTACAAATGGACATACTGAGACATTTTCACGACGCTCTCACCGCAGGACATCTTGGTTTTGCAAAACCTTATGACAGAATCCGCAAAAGGTTTTACTGGCCTGGGATGTACAGAAATGTTGTTCGATATGTGATGCACTGTCGAGAATGCCAGAGGAGAAATTCCTTTCCTCAACGACCTCTTGGACGCTTAGTTTCCATTCCTCCAGCTATAGCACCTTTCCATCGCATTGTTGTCGATCTTCTAGAAAGATTTCCGAAATCTACTCGTGGGAACAAATGGATCATATTCTACACGGATTACTTAACGAGATATGCAGCAACGAAAGCCTTACCGACCGCTGAAGCCGAAGAAGTTGCGAAGTTCTTGCTCGAAGAAATTCTCCTTAGGCATGGAGCTCCCCGAGTAATTATCACAGAACGTGAAGCTGTATTCCAATCCAAACTTGTTTCCGCTCTCGTCGAATTATGTAATATCGATCATCGGATGACGACAGCATATCACCCTCAAACAAATGGACTGGTTTAATTAAACTTTGGCGGACATGTCCATGTACGTGGATACAGAACAGAAAAATTGGGACAAAATTCTACCATTTGTGACCTTTGCTTATAACACTGCTAAACAGGAAACGACAGGTTTCACGCCTTTATATTTACTTCACGGACGTGAGGCTGAAACGACGTTGGACACAATGTTACCATTTTGCCCCGATGATGTCGACGACGATCACATCGCCAAGATGATTGCCAGAGCTCAAGAATCAAGGCAGCTATCCCGAGTGCAAACTCTGAAAAATGCTCCTGGAGATCTTGTATGGGTGTATACTCCAGTCCGGAAAGTCGGCCTCCCCGAAAAGCTTTTAAAAAGGTATTTTGGACCATATCAGGTTTTACGTCGTTTATCGGACGCTACCTTTGAGGTGCAAGATTTTGATCCTGCATCGCGAAGAAGAAAACCAAGAGACGTTGTCCATGTACTTCGTATGAAACCCTGCCATCATCCGGACAAGCAGATTGAGAACACAAAAAATCAGGATGATGTTGTTCCTCCTAAAACGAACGGCCCTTACAAGGGACCCATGACGCGTTCGAGGACTAGAGCTATAACCCAGAAGTCCTAAAACAGCGAGACGCTGTTCTTTGAAAGGAGGGCAATGCCACAAAGTCAGCTTTCTTTACAGCCGCCGTGGCGTAGAGGTATGTCTCTGGACTGTGAACCAGACGGCCTCAGTTCGATTCCAGTCGGGGGCAAGTAAATTTAAAGATTCTAAAAATTATTTCTAAATTCTTATCTAATCTTTGCATATTTAATTTCCTATTCTAGCAGTTTCTAGAACATTCTGATTTATGTTAATCTTGTATTCTGGAATATTCGAATATAAGCGACTTGTTCCTCAGTTTGAGTAGGTTCTCAGCCGAGTGTAGCTGTGTTGCAAGTTTGTTCTGCTAATAAACTACGTTTGTTACTTCACTTCGAGTGCTCACTTTGACTCTTCACGACATCTATGTGACAATATATATATATATATATATATGTACAGGGGGGGAAAATGTCCGTAAATACTTTAAAAATTTAAAAAACCCGAAAAAAAAAGTAAAATAAAAACGGCCTGCAGTTTTAGAACCGATAAGTCACGGTATTTTTATTAAGATAAGGGGGTGGGGAGAAACTAGTTCAAAAAACAGACGATAGGGGGCGTTCCTTACATAAGTGAAAGAAAAGACATGTAAATAGCGAAAGTAGTGTTACCAAATCATTTATTATAGCAATATGTGTTCCACATGTCCACAACCACAGGTGATAACACGTTGGAGGTGTGTCACAAATCCAACAACGCAGAGTGCAGCATGTCCAGCAGTATACGGGACAGCTCTCGGAGGATTGCATTTTTCATTAATGACATGGCGCTCAACGCATTAAAATGGAGATTGTTATAATATAAGACTAAAAATACAAATTAAGCTTTGAAAGGTATACTTTACACCTATTATATTTGACCTTTTAGAATTAAAAAAAATTAATTTTTAGAAATCTTGTAATTTTTAATTATAAATAATTTACGGAACGAAACAACTTAGATTATAGATATAACCCAGGAGTAAGATTGGTTATTGTCATCGGCACCACTATTTTTTTTTTTTTTAGAAAAATTGTGTGTATACTTATACTAATTTCTTTCGATAAAATAGGATACAGATTGTTGTTAAAAAATACCAGTGGAAGAGTCTTGGTTGGATGAACGGGATCGATACACCCATGATTTATAATATCCAAATAGCCAAAAGAATTCATAATCACCTGTATCATTTGCTCATTTCAAAATACGTCGTTCTTATAAGCGCCATCTATCGACTGTTTATTATTATTATTATTATTATTTCTTCATATCTTAAAAAAAAAAAAATCCCGTGACCTATCAAAGTTAAACCTAAACATCGTTTTTTATTTTTCGGTTATTTTTCAGGTTTTATGAATTTTTAAAGTATTTACGGACGTCTTGCTCAACTTGTATATCGAATTAATATTCTCTAATTATATTAATATTTTGAGTATAATATAGTCGTACATAACATTTACGTTATTTTGAAATAAACTAGGTGTAATAAAACATTATATCATAAATAAATATTTTGACTTAATACGTTTCGCTATCTTTTAAAGAAAAAACAAAATTCAAAAATGAGATTGTATGCATATTTATAATTTGTTATGAATAACAAATTATTCTGCTGCAGAAATTGATATGCCTTTATGATAATAAAACGTTCTTATCGTAATGCGTTTTCCTATATACTCCCTTCCATTCAGGATTTTCTGTCACATTGATTAATTGAGTTGTTTTGAAGCTATTATAGTATTATAAATGAGGCACGATATCGCCGATGGATGTTAGATTTCAATTTGCATGAGAAATCCCGTTGGGAAATTTACTAAACTTATCAAATATGTATTTTATTAATATAATCTGATTTTAGTAACCTTATTTTGGGTTAAAATGTAGAATATTTTCTGTAGAAAGTCTGCAACGGTTTACGAAAAATGGCAATTTTGTTGTTTTTTATTTGGTATATGACATTCATTTTTTCTTACGTAAAATAAAATTCATTATTAGCTATTCTTTTATTAGGGTTTTTTATAATTTAAGAAAACAAAATCAGATATAACGTATAATGTATACATAATACGCAATAACTAATTATCTTGATATAAAAATAATTAGTATTAATATTAATTCCACTTTACATTTATGTATGTATCAAATAATTTTAAAATTGTTTCAAGAGTGATTAGAAATCTTATACATTTTAAAATTGCTTGTATTTTAAAATTCCTTGTTGTCATAAATAAAATTTATTTAAGATTGACAAAACCTTTTAAAATAAAGGTGATTATACTTTTCAACACGCTTTATTCTTAAAACTACCATTCAGAGCTATTTGATATTTTAACAGAGCAATTGTGAGGCAATGAAATATTGTTTAGGGGAGGAACAAAGTAGTTGCAACATGTTCCTACAGATGGCGCTGTCAGGGTAATGTAAGGGCAAACTCCTAAATGAACTCATTAAACGCAGGAATATTGTTAAGAACACAATGGAATAGCAGGAAACAATATATTTGAAGGGTTTACTACAATTTTGTTTTGGCAAAAAAACAAGAATAGGTGTTTAAAGCGGAAATAGACATAGTGAAAAGATAAAAAGAGGAGATGCATGAAACAAATTAAGGATAATAAATGACACGTTTTGATTTTTTTTTTCCAAACAAAATTTTATTGCCTCACGGTTGCTATGGTAAAATATCACATCGTTCTGGTGCGTAGTTTTAAAATTACAGCGTTTTGAAATCGTAACTTTAATTATAAGCATGTACTTATATATATATGTATTAAAAAAATAAGTACTAACTGGCTTTACTCGGTTCGCCACCCACTATATTTAAATGAATTTTGAAAAAAAAATTGGGGGAAAGTTGTCCAAAACGGGGACGCTAACATATCTCTGTCCGCAAAAAAAAATCTATAAATAAGAAAAATTCGGCAAAGCATTTCCTGATTAGAACATGTCTTGGACTATCAGATGGCAAAGTTATTTTTAAAAAAATATCATTAGTATAGGCAGAAAAAACATTTTTCTGAAAAATGTGCGAAGTCCCCGTTTTGGACAACCGGTTGGGTAAAATGGGGTACTCATAAGAAATAACGTAAATTCAAGTCCTAATGCGAAATTTTATTAGAAAAACTTGGATTACAAAGAAAAGGTGAAGTTAATGCAAAATCAAGATGCAGATAAAGTATTTTGTTATCTTTTTCAACAGTTACAAGAATGACACAAAAAATAATCAAACACAGACGTCACATATGAAATTGACATCGCTTTTTTCAACACTTGAACAGACTTCATGTACCCAACTTCGACAGCTGCTACATTGAATCTACCCCTTTTTGTCTTTCGAGTCAATGTAAAGTTCATTACAAAAAATACAAGTGTCCTCGCTAGTGTGTTCCTCATCAGATGATAATATTGGGTCTTGAATTTATTTATTTTCTTCTCCTTTTTAGCTTTTGAATACCTAGGATTAGATTCGGTGGGTTTCTTGACCAATTTTATATTCTATTTATTCTGCTTTGCATTTTTCTCCTGTTCTGCAGCTTTCAATTCTGCTTTGTAAGGTGATGAAGTGAGTATGACAGTTTTACTTCTCCTCATGCCATTAATTTTTTTTTTTTTTTTTTTTTTTTTTGCCTAACGTTCAGTTTCTTATGGTAGAGGCATTATTATTTTAGACGAAGTGTTAAAAGCTGAACATTTCTGGGGTTTGACGTCCCCGTTTTGGACCACCGTCAATGTCCCCGTTTGAGCCGACCATGACGTGTGCTAAAAACGTGGCGCCTCTTCACACACGTGTCAGACAAAACTATAAAGCAATGTGTGAAAATGTATATTAAATCTCGACGGATCCATAACGTACTTGCCAAAATCGAACGTTCAAAGGTCACTTGATAAGATACAGTGTACGGCCACAATCGAAATGAAAATCGCAAAAATTTGAAAACTTTGTTGAATATAACAGATCCGGTAAAATATGTCAACAACTAGATTCCAACTTGCTTATAGCCGAATTAGAATTATCTTAGACTATTGGATTCAAAGAGGACAGCACTAATCAATGAGAAACTGAACGTCCCCATTTGACCCGCCGTCCCCGTTTTAGACAACTCTCTCCTACATTTTTACTTCATTTTAAAAGTAGAAACTTCCAATTTATTTATAATTTTATAATTAAAAATATTCAACTGAAATCACTTTAAACTATCTAACACTTTAATCTCGTTTAACCTCGCTTTGGGTACTCGCAGTCTACTGTAGTTTCTTTTCCGCCCTGGATGTATCGGGTCTGGTTTTTTTAGTGTCTGTAGCAACGTCTTTCGGGGCACTTCCATTTGGGTAATTATCGGACGACAAAAGTTGCTTTTATTTTTAAAAAAGTACGATTTTAAATATGACTGTACCTAAGCAACATTTTTTTTTAATAGTTTGGACGAATAGTATTTTATAACTCTATATTTTTCTACTGTATTACCATTTGGTTCAGACCAATATAATAATAATAATTATAATAAATAGTTGGCATATATATATATCTGTGCGTGTGTGTGTGTGTGATTTTTAGTTTTTGGGAATGGCAAACAGAATTTAAATAAATAATATAAAGAAAGATTGGTGGGTTTTGGTATTCATAACAGTATCCACACACAATGATCTGATTAAAATGTTATGCACCATCTGATTAAATGTTTTGACTCATTTTAAATAAAGCTTTTCTTTTTTTTTTTTCTGTAAGGCGTTAAATATTGCAATTTATGATACAAGAATATATTTTTTCATTAACTCGTTAAAAAATCAGAAAATATCTTTTGCTAGTTGAATATATATTTGTAATCAGTTCACTTTTTTTTTGCGTTTAACGAAGGGAAAAAAAATCAAAGTTATTACTAGGTAGTATTACAACCCATTACTAGGTTTTGTAGTATGCTTTACAGCCGCATTATAATTTCTCTAGAAAATTCATTTTTCGTGTATAACAATAAGACTTTTAGTAAATTTACAATACAGAGACAATTACAGCCTCTAAAAGTTTGGACAGTTTGAATGGTATAGCCATAAATGTCCTTAGAATGTTCCTTACTAGTAGAGTTTCCTAACATAAACAAACAACATTTTTTATTGCTTAACGTTAATTTATGGGTTTTTTTATGATATGTTGTTTAATATTTGCAATATTTGCAATATTACTTTTGGATAAACATTTTGCATGTATTCTTTTAAGTGAGTTAAAGTCATAGCTGCGAATATTTTAATTTATTCCGGGGTATTTTTATCCCCGATTTTATTTAGTACCACTTTTTTTTTTTTTTTTCAAGTAATTTTGTCTTATTTTATCAACGTTATATATTGCAGATTTTTTTAATACAAAAAAAGTAGTGCAAAATAAAGGCGGGGTTAAAAGTTCACCGGAATAAATTAAAGTATTGTTAACTATGGTTAAAGTTAACATTATGCATTCTGAAAAATTTCTCGAAACGTTGTTTATAGAAAAATAAATGAAATAATCTTAAATGACCATATAGATTATTATATTATCATTCTGGTAAAATCCCTAATTAGTGAAAGCCACTTTTAATCATCACTTTATATTACTTCAAATTTTACTTTCATACATTACAGAATACTTTATACATGTTTTTTTTTTTTTTTTTTTTTTCCAATTTTAAAATATAAATGTGTATATAAAATATTTAGTAACTTATTTAAAATTCCCATACTATAATTTTATCCCTTAAATGCTTGATTATTTTTAAATAAATTTAAAAATATTTTACTCTCTTAAATAAATAACGCGAAAAATACTTCCAAAAATCATACTTTACTAAAGTTATGGATTACAGGTAAACATCGATTTGTTACCAATCGGAAACCATAAGTCATTTGAGCTTCAATGTTCAAATAATACTTTAGAATAATAAAAATGTGTATGTTGGCGAAAGATAATACTCCGCATTTCAGAACTAAAAGAAATTTTTGTGTGAATGATTTAAAAGAATAATAAATTTGTTATGTGTTTTTATTGCTGTTATTATTATTATTATTATTATTATTATTATTATTGTAATTATTATTATTATAATTATTAAACATTATAATGAAAATTATATACTAAAATAAGCTGTATCTAATTAAATAATTCACCATATTATTATTTTTTTAATTTTAACAAGGAATACAGAAAAAAAAATTTCATACATTTAAAATAGATACTACTTAAATACAAAAATTCTGACAGACATAAAAGTTTAATGGTTGTTTTGGTGAATTAATATAAATAAATGAACTTTCGTTCAAACTAAAAAACTATATTTTCAGTACTAACAGTATTACATTTGGCACATGAAATATTTTTTCACTTAAATAAAGTAGTTCCTGTCTAAAAACTCCAGAAACAAATGAAGATTTTAAATGTATGTTCTTTAGAAGAAACTGCAATTTATATTCAAGATCAGCGGAGCGATTTCCGAGGAAGTAAGTTATTGTTAGTAATTCTTTCATAAACGACATTTCTCAAAATATATTTCTAAAAATGTATGTAGAAATAAATCTCAATAGTAACACTGCTTTATGATGGATGTGTTAAGTACATATTTTCGTTAAATGTTTGTTATGGCATAAATACTTATTAAAGTCTTATATATACCAAAAAAAATCATAAAAGCAAAATTGTTTGATTCGAAGTTACACATTTAAGATGTTTTGAATAAGAATTTATTAAATGCGTGTATTAGAAAGGACTTCTCAGAATTTTATATTTTATTGGACCTTGATTAATTGTGCTTGATTAATTGAATGTCATTAGTTATGCTTTTCTGCTACTGATTATGAAACACAAGCTATTTGCATATTAAATGCTACTTGTTTCAATTAGTATGTCGTGGCTATCACAAAACATTCTTATTTATAATTCGGTATAGCACCTCCACTTACTGCACAAACGTTCGATCAAAGCATCACAAAATAAAGCATTTTCATGGAAAGTTTGACGAAATTTTAATTAGCAGTTACTGATATGTAGAAATTTGGAAAATTATAGAAGATGATAATCATACAAGATCTACATGTCGACCGATATATGCCAAAATTAAGTTAGCATCCATTTTCATAATAGTTACCCCTCTGACCTTGTTTGGAGTATGCATATGCCACAGAAGTTGAAATTTAATCTTCATATCCGTGGACTCTATTTCAGCGTGGAAGCATCACCTGTCGACCGATTTGCACCAAAATTAATGAAAAAAAATTACAATGTGACTCTTATATACAAAGAGAAGTTCGATTTTATTCAATAGAGTCTGTTCACGGGAGAAATTGTGCACATAAGTATCAGCTATCGGCCTATGTGCACCTATATTGAATAGGTGTAATGTTTCATAATGATCATATTTTGTACCAAGTTTTGTTTAATTATACACAATACAACCTGAGATACAGCTTCCTTTATAATTGGGAAATTTTATTATAGCAGCGGTCCCTTTTTAGCGAATTTCACCAAAAACTGTTGGACACAAGTTTATATAAAGGTAGAGCTACATATAAGTGTATATGGAATTCTGGGCATTAGTTCCTGAGATCCAGTTGGAAAATTGTTTTTGTCACAAAGACACACTGACACACAGAGAGACATTTTCTAAAAATGTTGAAATCTTATTTTGGACTCCTCGACACATATAAATCTATCGAAAACTAGTGAACGAAATTTTTTACGAATCAATATTTTCTTATGTTTAATTTAGAGGGAAATAAAACCAATTTTTAAATTTCCTTGCATGTATTAAAGATGCAATTGCTTACCCTTTTAAATTTGCATATTGTAAAGTTATTGGAGCTCATTTAAAGAATAAATTATGTAATAGGTGTATTAAAAACTATATAAAATAACACTTAGCAGAAATCATTTCTAAGGCACTAATTTTCATTTTAAATATATAAATTCTAAATATAGTAAAAGCAAAATCACTAAAAGTTTAAAAATAAATAAAAGTATTATACATGAGAGAAATATGTCTAATTAATGTTTTTTAAATTAAAATATATATTTAATTGTTAGAAAGTATGGAAATTTCTGTATGGAAATTTGATCATTTTATGAATATTAGAATTAGTTTAAAGCAAATCTTTGTTTTTAACAGTACACTTGAATTCTCATACAAATTCTCTTGTGTCTAAATTTTTTTTAAATGCAGTTTGTAAAAGTAAATTAAATATTTGTTATTATTATTATTATTATTATTGAATCTAATAGCTTATTTGCCATAATCGCCATTTAAAATGAAAAAAATTACAATTAAAATTTCCAACAGATGTACAAGAAAAATTTTAAATGTAAAGTAAATTACAATAAATAAATAAATAAATAGATAATAACAGTTTGTATGAGATACCCAACAATTTTCGTGTGATTATTAAATAAATAATTAATGTGTTATTTAACCAAATATTTAACGATTGCGTAATTTCATGCAAATATGTTTTATTCAGAAAAAATATCCCAATTTTTTTCAATTAAATATTTCCAAATGTGTTAAATTGTTATTCCCTGCGTCTGAAAAAGTATGTATTTTGGCAAGCGTGATATTATCTCGTCTTCAAAAGTGTTTCTGAAGCAAATAATTATACACGAAAATAATAATAATAATAATAATAATAATAATAAATAAATAAAAAAAAAGAAAAAAAAAATGTAAGGTAAAAACTGGACATTTCAATTCCCAGAAAATACGGTGGATTAGGTAGAAACATCTCAACAGGTGAAAATACATAATTGTGTTTTTAATAACCTCGTCAGATGCATTCACTGAATGAGGTGGAGTTATTTTTAATATTAATCACTCCTTGTGAATGAATCTTGAATCTATGAATCACTGACTCATTTTCGCTGCTTTTTACTTAATGCATTCCAACCACTTGGAACTGGGATATTAACACCGCGTCAATGTTTTTTCTTTTTCTTTTTTACTACATTCACACAGTTTAAATGTAATCATTGTTCTAAAAATGAGACTTTCATGGACCTGACAGGAAAAATGTGCAAATGATGGGTGCAAATTTCTTTTTTTTTTTTTTTTTTCGCCGCATATGAAATCAAATGGTTTAATTTGATACCCTTGCCTTTGTGTAAATTCATCGATCAGTTAATTTATATAAAACTCTATGAACATCTTCAGTAATACTTTGACGGTAATAGATGGATGCCCAGCTCTGAGGTTGCCATTGCAGCACAGAACATTCGATGTAAATCGACTACATCTCTTTCGTACTATGCGTTCATATACTGATTCCTTTACATACACGGAACAAATTTTTATGTGATTTTGTAGCAATGCGATATTAACAAAATATTCTGTAGCCCAAATTAAACTCACTAATTAAACACGGATGTAAACATCACGGTGATTTGATATATCTAGGTTATAATTGTAATCCATACACACCAATTTAAGGCACCTCTGAGATGTTACATAATAATACACTGATCTCAGAATTACGGAAACTTTAATATTTGACGTAATACACTGTTAAATATTTCTGTAAATTTAATGTAAATATTTATCCAGAGTCTCTGTAAGTTTAAAATAATTTTTATTTAAAAGTGAATAATCGAGATTCTCAATCTTTTTTCTGTATTTTTACGTACTTTTATTATTCAATTTTTTAAAATTAAAATTATAAATGACTGTTTCAATTTTAGAAAAAGCATTCTAAGTCCGAAATATATCCCCACCATAATTTAATTAAATTAATATTACTTATTCAAATGAATGTATAAAATAACATTTTTAACATCTCCGTTTATTTTTCTCCGTAATTTTAGGTAAGCTTTAAGATAATAGATTACACAGAGATTTCTGTTGAAATTTTTAACAATGTACAAGCATAATTTTTAAAACCGATCGTTTGAATTTAATTTTTTATAAAAGAAGCACAGACTTTTTCTGCTCGTTATACAGTTCTAAATATATATAGAAATAAATATCTTTCTTCTTGATATTTGGTTTCTGAAAAAGTAAATAAATAAATAAATAATAAAAATAATAAAAGAAAAGAAAAGAAAAAGGGAATAAAAAAATTGCATTTTGAAAAGGAACATTCTATGTCAGCATTTTAGTAGATATTTTCTTCACATGTATTTTTTTTTTTTTTTTTAAATAATTTTATTCTTTAAATTTACAAAGGAGAAATAAAAAAGAAATAAAATAAAATAAAATGTCAAAATTTACAGGAAAAATATTATCATTTTATTATAAAATCCAATTTATTTCCTCTTTCCCGCAAACCAAAATGTGTGGAAGGAAAATGATAACTTTTTCCTATCTACCTTTTGAATCATCTGTTTGCAGAATTTCAGAAAAGCTTTGAAATTGCTTGTTAAGATAAACTTCTAAAGTACACTTGCTTGTAAGAAAAGATGATTTTTCGTTCAACAATTTTATTAAAAATGTTTCCCACAAAATAGCATTCATTTTAAATTTTGTGTATGTTGTTGTAAAAGTACGAAAAAGAGAAATCGAAAATGAAACGTTTATAGATTTCATTTAAAATGTGCATTTTGCTGCCTGTTTTTTTTTTTTTTTTTTTTTTTTTTTTTTTTTTTTTTTAACTCAGCTGTAAAAATTTAAAGATATTTTTAGTTTTTAATTTTTACTTTTATACACTTTTATGTAATAAAATCATTTTCTATTGCTAAAAAAAGTAATTTTATATATAAACTTTTTACTATGTAATGTTATCCTCACTTTCATATGCGGTGATTTTTTTTAATATATTAATATAAGCTTTATTTTTTTTTTCTTTTAATAATAATTAGTATTTCAAAATAAAAACAAGTTATAAGAAAAACATATTTATTTATTTAACTTCGTATGTACGTAAAAGTTTTACAATTTTAGTAAAATAAATAAAATTTTTATATAGGTTAAATAGTAAGAATTTATAGGTTTCCCAAACAAACTAAATTACGTTTATAAATATGCTGTATCTTTCTTCATAATGCATGAACTTGACGTTTTAGCTGTTAATGTGCCAAAAATAAATCAAATAACGTCTAGAACACCCAAAGTAGAGCAGCAAGATAAAGTGAGAAAAATATCTACAAAGAATGAAATCCGATTATTGAAATGTATGATTTGCTTTACACCTAAAAATGTATTTCATTCATAGAAATAGAGTTACTTTCAAAATAAATTACTATGAAGTGTAACAGTTAAAGTTTCACTTTAAGTGCATTGATAATTAATTAAAAAAAAAAAAAAAAAAGCAACTTCCGAAGAGCTTTTAAGCCTTTTATATTACAGATTAAATTTTATTTATTTAATTATTTTAATTATATAGAATAACATAATTCAGAATTAATTAAATTATACGTATTATAATATTCCTTATTTCGCTCTGAATGATCGAAGAGGAAATTGAATGAAAGGGAATTTATTACCATGTTTTTATTAACTTCGATTCTTGTTTGTTTGTTTGTTCAGTACAAATCTTGCAATCGATTTTTAACTAACTTCTAGACTAGCTAGATACTTGAAATTTTCAGGTCAGCTCACAACACAGTGACAGTACATTCTTCTAATAATTTTAGTAAACTATTTCAGGCCCCGCTGCTTTCGGCAGCGATTTTATGATTCGACAGAAGATTTATTTAACTAACTTTCCGACTAGCTAGACATTTTAAACTTTCAGAATAGTTCAGAACACGGTAAAAATGCATTTTTTTAATACCTTTAGCCAACTGTTTCGGGTTCCTTTTGCCTTCGGCAGCGTTATCAGTACGAAGTTTGCAGTCGATTTTTCACTAACCTTCCGACTAGCTAGACATTTGAAACTTTCAGGCTAGCTCAAAACATGAAACAGTACATTTTTTTTAATACTTTTAGTCAACTGTTTCGGGTTCCTACTGCCTTCGGCAGCGTTTATATGATTCAACACAAAATTTATTTAACTAACTTCCTTACTAGCTAGGCATTTGAAACTTTCACAGTCGTTCAGAACACGGTGAAAATTTATATTTTAAATATTTTTAACCAACTGCTTCGGGTTCCTGCTGCCTTCGGCAACGTTGCCAGTACAAAGCTTGAAATTGATTTTTCACTAACTTCCCGACTACCTAGATGTTGGAAACTTTCAGCATAACTCAGAATACGGTGACAATACATTTCGTTTAATACTTTATTCAACTGTTTCAGGTCCCTACTGTATTCGGCAGCGTTTATATGATTCAACAGACAATTTATTTATCCAACTTCCCGAGTAGCTAGACATTTGAAACTTTCAAAATGGTTTAGAATACGGTGAAAATGCATTTTAAAAATATTTTTAACAAACTGCTTGTGGACCTTACTGCCTTCGGCAGCGTTACCGGTACAAAGTTTTCAATCAACTTTTAAATAACTTCCCGGTTAGATAGCCATTGAACCTTTTATAATAGCTCAAAACACGATAGCAAGAAATTTGTTTAATACTTTTATTCAATTGCTCCGGGTTCCCGCTGCTTTCAGTAGCGTTTATATGATAAAACAGAAAGTTGAGAAACATGGTATATAAAAGTTCTTTTTATCTTGTAATTATTTTAAAATTGAATTTATTTTTTCAAATTGTTTCGATATCAAGTTATTTTACTTCGTTTATTTTAGATTAATGTATTTTAATTTTTTATTGCTTAAATAAATAAAACCATTATTATCATTATTTATATTATTATTATTATACATTTTTTTTTTAATTTAAAGAAAATTAAGCCTTTTTTTTTTTTTTTTTTTTTCATGCTCTGTTTTAGATTAAAATGTGATTAAGCGCAATTTTGTTCTTTAATGCAGAAGTAAAGTCTGCTTTTAATTAAAGAAAGACTGATGCATAAATATTATTTAATGTTCAAGTATTAAAAAGCTTTTCTGTATAGTCTAAGAATTTTAAATACAATTTGTTGTTAAATTTTTTATTATTAGAATTGCACCATGAAATGTATATATATATATATTATTTGTAATCTATGGAATTACTTAATAAAATTTATTAAAGTTGTAAATAAATTTTATTTAAAAAAAAAAAAAAAAAAAAAAAAATATCTTTAAATGTAGAATGTAAGTTTCTATTTTATTAAAATTTATGTATTTTTTTTTTCTTTCTTTTCATCTTTATTCTACAAAATAATGAGTTATATATATATATATATATATATATATATATATATATATATATATATTGCCTTGTATCCCCAAATATAGTTTTGTAATGATTAATCGAAATCTTCTTTTCTGCATTTTTAAAGCATTTTAATAATGATTTATGTCTATTATCCACCTATCTATCTATCTATCGCGCTATACATAATGAAAATAAATGATTTATAATATCTTACATCAAATCTATATAAACTATATAAATCTAAATAAATCTATATTTTTAGATTTTTTAAATATAATTACCTTAAAAAAGAAAGAAAAATAAATTTTCAGCATTTTTAACTTCTTTTAAGTATTTCAGCAAGGAAATGTAATCTACAAATGTCGGAATCAGGTGAAAAAAAAAAAAAAAAAAAAAACAGAATATGAAATCAGATCAATTTTTGTATCCAAAAATAGTTGGCATTAGTGGACTGTACTCATATCCCTAACATATATTTATTCTTATAAATTTTCAATGCAGAATAACAAATGTATGTTATAGTAATGTTAAGGAAAATGACCTTATTCATCACTTATCATGGTTCAGATTGAAATTTCTTCCTAACTAGACCACATTCTCTTAGATTCGTTCTACTTATCTTATGCTTATATTAAATTATCCCTTCATTTTGATAGTGACAGCTTTGCATTTATGTCTTTTTGCAATTTCACCCTATTTTGTATATAATGATCATCATAGCGCGCGCATGTGTGAAATTTTGACACATCCATTTTCGTTAAGGAGACAGTAAATATCGAATTATTTTCATTTTGTTTTTAAATTAAAACATTCATAGTCAATGATGTCCGTGTCAGCATCATAAACTTCATACCCTTTTGAAATAGTGACGTCAACAATACGACGCTAAATATAAGCATTGTTAAATTAGCATTGCCTACTTTTGAAGCTCAGCTGATACACAAAAGAACCGCAAATTTCATACTGCTGAAGTTTCAGAATTAAAATCCTATCTTTGTAAAAAGTTTAAGAGTTCGGAATAACTTTAACTTTTAAAACTGCTTTCGAATATAATTTCTGCTTTTTAAAACTGCTTTCGAATGTAATAGCGCAACGAAACCAAAGGAAAGGGTATCTCAAACGAGAAATATGAATGCAAATAGTAAGCGAGACTCCTCTCTTTGAACCTCTGTTTACACCAAGCGCCATTTTAAGACGTCAGATTTTAATTTTATGAGTAAGTTGGATTCGAATATTATGGCGTAACGGATAATCAAGGGGATATTAATATATATATATATATATATATATATATATATATATATACATATACAATTAGTCCGCGAGATTAATTTATTTAAATATCTTTTAGAACCCAGCACAATGATCTGATGTCAGATTTTCCGGACGTAATTTAAAAACGGTCCGACATCAATACGATAAAATTAAACTTTACATTGTTTGTTAATGCAAAATTTCATCCCTGTATCCTTGTGTGAGAATCTTTAAACTATGAAATAATTTAATAACTATTTAAAATAGAATATTATTTGTTAAATTGTGTCCATGCCAGCTTCAAAAACGATACTTTAAAAATAATCTGTAGGATGAAAATTATCATATTATAATCTATACGAAATTTTGCTTATTCTCCCAAATTAAGAAATTTGGTAAAATTAAAAATAAAAATACAAATTAGAAGATTGAATATAAATATGTATAGTGGCAGCAGAAAAAAAAAATTGTAAATATAAATTATTTTAGAGTATTAAAGAATTGGAGTATTTATTATTTATTTGTTGGATTTTCGTTAAGCTGAAAGTCTCTCATTGTACCTGTTTGAGTTATTAGATTGTCAAATAAACAAAAATCAAAATTATAAAAGGATTTTTGATATTTTTCTTCATTGTTTAATTTCATGCTACTGTACTTCAAATAATTTCAGCTCATAGATCGTAAGGATAAATGATTTTTCGTTGTGCCTCTGTATAAAGCTAGATTCACCAAAATCGGTACAATTCGTGCAAAGATGACCTATAACATGTGTATAAATTTTCAGTTGAATCGAATATGGAGTTTAGACGCAATCACGCTTTACATAATTTTCGTCCATAAGACACAATGGTAAAAAATATATCTTTGTAAAAAAAAAAAAAAAAAAAAAAAAACTATAAGTCTTATTTCCCCCAAAATCAATAAGGTCTGTGGTGTAGTGACCAATAGCATACGTACCAAATTTCAGCGCATTCGAACCAAGTGTTAACGCGCTACCGTATTCACTCACACACATACATACATACGTACATCTTCAGGAAAATTGTAAAAATAAACTGAATGGACCTCAAAATGTATAGAAAAAACAATAGTAATATTGATCCTCTTTAACATCAATAAACTAAACTGGAATGTTTTCAGTTAGGGAAAAAATAATGAAGAAAAGACATGCTTTCTGTTTTGGTTATATAACTATGTTCGTGTAAATTTTCAGCTATCAATTATTCCAAAATTTCGTGGAGTAGAATATCATTCATGCATACATCTACCGATAGCTAAATCAGTAGAAATTAAAAAATGTATGGACAAATTCAGTTTTCGTCCCTTTTTACCCTTCGTTAGTAATCTTTGGCATACCAATAAATCCAAAATGCCCGCTGATGTTATACAAATACAACATCTTTGTTTATTCGGCCCGTATTTTCTATAGTTCATGGTTTTTTTCTTACACAGTTTTCGTTGGGTAAAATAATCAGTATATATATTTTTTTCTTTTTCGAAATATATGTAAATATGTCGGAAACCAACGAATTCAATCTTAAAAGAAATAAAACCAAGAAAATGAGAGTTTAATTATAGAATTACAATACAAGTTATGTAAATCAATGGGCATTCATAATATTACTAACTGGCATGTAATAACGAAATTCATTTATTTGTTGTACCTAAAAAAATAACTTGTAATTATATATCGTTCACAACAAACACTTGAATTTTCATTTTATTTCTTTTCATACCTACACTGGTTGGTTTTGGAACCATCCATATAATATATTTTGAGTTTAAAATGAAAAAAAAGCAGTTTGCATAAAAGTTGGTATTTTATCACACTTTAAATATTTACCGAGAAATATTTCCATATAGCTGTTTTCAACGACCTTACTAGAACATTTTTTTTTTTTTTTTTTTTTTTTTTTTTTTTAAATGTCATCTGTATCAAAGGAAATTAAACTATAACATAAAAATTATGGAAAATTTTCAAATGAATCTTTCCAAATAATAATAATAATAATAATAATAATAATAATAATAAAATACAATTTGAAAGAAATCTTTTTATTTCCTTAAAATATATCTTGACTTAAAACAGTTAATAAAAATTTAAAATAAAATATTTTCAATAATTTTAACCGATTATATTTTTTTCTGTTTATAGCCACTTAAAAATACTTTCAAGTAATATTCTTTCTATAAAAAATTAATACATTCATCAAAATAATGCATTTAAAATTTTATATGAAACGTATTAACTATAATTAAATTAAAAAACAAACATTTCATTTAACTGTATGCACTGTAACTGGATTTAATCTATATCTGCCAAACATGCATCAGAACTTAGTATTATAGTGAGTGCTAACATTTATAATTAAATATTGTTTTGAAAGGTATTTACTTTATCTAAGCCTTGGCGAAGCATGTGTGACACGAGCAAATATTTGATATGACTTTCCATTTGACACAAATGTTATTACGCGTTTATGTAGTACATTACATACATGTTTGCTTATGTCAGGAAAGCATGTTAGTCAGTCAAATAAAATAAATTAATATGTCACTAACGTCATATATGCGAAAAATTTTAAACAATAAATTTTATTTGAATAGGAAATTGTATTTCGGTCATAATTAATTGCAATAAAAATCTTTATACATAAATAAAATTGAAAGTGAAAGTGAAAACTATAAACACATGTATGTAGGTATTATTGTAAATCGGAAGAATACATATGAAAGGTTTATAGTGAATTAGAATTATACACTGTGTAAGAAAAGTTGAAGGACACTAAATATTTTCAGCGAAAAAAAAAAGATTATTTTTATTTTAAATGAAATTATTTTTATGTGCAGCATTTTGCAGATAAAAGCGGATAACATACTTTTGCAGATAATTTAAATATTTGCAAATAGCTCTTTTCAAAGATCTTTTTAGAACATTTTTCTTTTAATGTCATCTGTCTCGAAGGTAATTAAACTATAACATGAAAATAATGGAAAATTTTGCAATTTATCTTTCCAAAGAAAATAATAATAATAATAATAATAAAATTATATACAATTTGAAAGAAATGTTTTTATATTCTTAATATATATCTTGTATTAAAACATTTAATAAAAATTTTAAAATATAATATTTTCAATAATTTAACCCTACAAGGCACCCAGTTCCATATGCGGAACACCGACTTTAATTGTTCCTATAGCTATAAAACTATCAGTAGCGACATCTCTTGACATCTTGATAGAAGCTACTGACATTTAGCAATGTAGTAATACGAATCTTTACCTAAACATGTCGTTTGTGTTTTTGTTATAGTGCACTCAGTGTGAAATTTGAATGAAAGAGATACGTTAGTCGTTTGTCTGAATTCAATAATAAAAATAAAATATACAGACACGACATTATTTCATTAGAGATATTCATGACAGATTTAAATTTAGTGCCAGAGGCCTACTGCTAAACTTGTTAATATCGACAAATTCTTCTTTAGTTAATTCGTGACGATCTAAATTCCATGATAAAGTTTTAATTAAATCAAACCAATGTGTTTCAGCTGCAGTTAGTGTAACAAATAACGTTGGAAGTCCAGAATGACTTATAGCCGCAAAACAACGTTTTTTTTCTCATTTTCCCAATGAGGGGGAGGTGTGCCTTGGGGGGGGACTAATGTCAAAGGTGTGCCTTGGGAGGGGGACTCATGTCAAAGTTGTACCTTGGGGGGGACTCATGTCAAAGTTGGGCCTTGGGGGGACTCATGTCAAAGTTGTGCCTGGGGGTGGGATTCGTGTTAAAGTTGTACCTTGGGGGACTCATGTCAATGTTGTACCTTGGGGGGGACTCATGTCAAAG
The DNA here is from genome assembly GCA_963930645.1 of Salticus scenicus. Lineage (NCBI taxonomy): Eukaryota > Metazoa > Arthropoda > Arachnida > Araneae > Salticidae > Salticus > Salticus scenicus. Next base: position 238,108,310 of record OZ005656.1, read on the forward strand.
TTGTGCCTGGGGGGGGACTCTTGTCAAAGTTGGGCCTTGGGGGGACTCATGTCAAAGTTGGGCCTGGGGGAGGACTCATGTCAAAGTTGGGCCTTGGGGGGACTCATGTCAAAGTTGTACCCTGGGAGAATTTTTTATATTTTTTAAAAACTTGTAACCTTAGTTATGAGTAATCAAATTATCTACAAAATCTTCATTCAATAAATCCCCATTCAATAAACCGACTGTAATAGGCCCTTAGCACTATTAAGAGTGACGTATAAAAATTCGACAACGCTGTACCGACTGAAATAGGCCTCTAGCACTAAAAGAATAGTTATTGAACAGCTCTGACTCGAAAAAAAAATACTGTGTGTTATAACGAAGTGTATAATATGCAGAGGTAAGATTTTTTTTCTTTTAATATATATATATATATATATATATATATATATATATATATATATATATATTACAATAGTAAACGTATTAGTAAATCATATTTTTATGTATGTTCCACATACGGTGCATGGAGCTAAAAAGTTGATTTTTCCATAAAATGTGGTTTTATTTTTATTTTATTTGTAAATTTTCCCTATCTTCTTATCAGTAATTACAACCTATATATTTTTGTCGCTCACTAAAAAAGATTGAGACTTGTAGGTTTAAATAGGTTATATTTTTCTGTTTAAAGCTACTTTTTTAAAAATACATTCTAGTAATGTTCTTTCTATAAAAAAGAAAAATAATACATTCATCAAAATAAAGCATTTAAAATTTTACATGAAACTTATTAACTGTAATTAATTTAAAAACAATAATTTCATTTAACTGAATTTAATCTATATCTGCCAAACATGCATCAGAACTTAGTACTATAGTGAGTGCTAACATGTTTAATTAAATATTGTTTTGAAAGGTATTTACTTTATCTAAACATTGGCGAAGCATGTGTGACACGAGCAAATATTTGATATGACTTTCTATTTGACACAAATGTTATTACGCGTTTATGTAGCACATTACATACATGTTGGCTTATGTCAAGAAAGTATGATAATCAAATAAAATAAATTAATATGTCACTAACATCATATATGTGGAACATTTTTAAATAATAAATTTTATTTGAATAGGAAATTGTATTTGGGTTATAATTAAATGAAAAAAAAAAAAAAAATTCTTTATACATAAATAAAATTAAAATTGAAAGTGACGACTCTTAATGCATATATTTAGGTATTATTCTAAACTGAAAGAAGTTTAAATATGAAAAGTGTATCGTGAGTTAGAATTATACACTGTGTAAAAAAAGTAGAAAGACACCAGAAATTTTCAGCGAAAAAAAAATAATTTTTTTATTTTAATGAAATTATTTTTATGTGCAGCATTTTGCAGATAAAAGCGGATAACATACTTTTGCAGATAATTTAAATATTTGCAAATAGCTCTTTTCAAAGATCTTTTTAGAACATTTTTCTTTTAATGTCATCTGTCTCGAAGGTAATTAAACTATAACATGAAAATAATGGAAAATTTTTAAATTTATCTTTCCAAAGAAAATAATAATAATAATAATAATAAAATTATATACAATTTGAAAGAAATGTTTTTATATTCTTAATACATATCTTGTCTTAAAACATTTAATAAAAATTTTAAAATATTTTCAATAATTTAACCCTACAAGGCACCCAGTTCCACATGCGGAACACCGACTTTAATTGTTCCTATCGCTACAAAACTATCAGTAGCGACATCTCTTGACATCTTGATAGAAGCTGCTGACATTTAGCAATGTAGTAATACGAATCTTTACCTAAACATGTCGTTCGTGTTTTTGTTATAGTGAACTCAGTGTGAAATTTGAATGAAAGAGATACGTTAGTCGTTTGTCTGAATTCAATAATAAAAATAAAATATGCAGACACGACATTATTTCATTATTTAAAACATGAAAATCTGACATTGACATATTTTAATTTAGTGCCAGACGCCTACTGCTAAACTTGTTAATATCGACAAATTCTTCTTTAGTTAATTCGTGACGATCCAAATTCCATGATAAAGTTTTAATTAAATCAAACCAATGTGTTTTAGCTGCAGATACTGTAACAAATAACGTTGGAAGTCCAAACTGTCTTATAGCCGCAAAACAACGTTTTTTTCTCATTTTCCCAATGAGGGGGAGGTGTGCCTTGGGGGGACTCATGTCAAAGTTGTACCTTGGGGGGGACTCATGTCAAAGTTGTGCCTTGGGGGGACTTATGTCAAAGTTGTGCCTGGGGGGGACTCATGTCAAAGTTGTGCCTTGGGGGACTCATGTCAAAGTTGTACCTTGGGGGGGACTCATGTCAAATCTCGGCCTGGGGGGGACTCATGTCAAAGTTGTGCCTTGGGGGGACTCATGTCAAAGTTGTGCCTGGGGGGGACTCATGTCAAAGTTCTGCCTTGGGGGGACTCATGTCAAAGTTGTACCTTGGGAGAATTTTCTATATTTTTTAAAAACTTGTAACCTTAGTTATGAGTAATCAAATTATCTACAAAATCTCCATTTAATAAACCGGCTGTAATAGGCCCTTACCACTATTAAGAGTGACGTATAAAAATTCGACAACGCTGTACCGACTGAAATAGGCCTCTAGCACTAAAAGAATAGTTATTGAACAGTTCTGACTCGGAAAAAAAATACTGTGTGTTATAATGAAGTGTATAATGAAGTGTGCAGAGGTAAGGTTTTTTTTTTTTTTTTTTTTTTTTTTTTTTTTTTCAATATATATATATATATATATATATCACAATAGTAAACGTATTAGTAAATCATATTTTTATGTATGTTCCACATACGGTGCATGGAGCTAAAAAGTTGATTTTTCCATAAAATGTGGTTTTATTTTTATTTTTTTTTAAGTTTTCCCTATCTTCTTATCAGTAATTACAACCTATATATATTTTTGTCGCTCACTAAAAAAAGATTGAGACTTGTAGGTTTAAATAGGTTATATTTTTTCTGTTTAAAGCTACTTTTTTTAAAAATACCATTCTAGTAATGATCTTTCTATAAAAAAGAAAAATAATACATTCATCAAAATAAAGCATTTAAAATTTTACATGAAACTTATTAACTGTAATTAATTTTAAAACAATAATTTCATTTAACTGGATTTAATCTATATCTGCTAAACATGCATCAGAACATAGTACTATAGTGAGTGCTAACATGTTTAATTAAATATTGTTTTGAAAGGTATTTACTTTATGTAAACATTGGTGAAGCATGTGTGACACGAGCAAATATTTGATATGACTTTCTATTTGACACAAATGTTATTACGCGTTTATCTAGTACATTACATACATGTTTGCTTATGTCAAGAAAGTATGATAATCAAATAAAATAAATTAATATGTCACTAACATCATATATGTGGAACATTTAAAACAATAAATTTTATTTGAATAGGAAATTGTATTTGGGTTATAATTAAATGCAAAAAAAAATTCTTTATACATAAATAAAATTAAAATTGAAAGTGACGACTCTTAATGCACATATTTAGGTATTATTCTAAATTGAAAGAAGTTTAAATATGAAAAGTGTATCGTGAGTTAGAATTATACACTGTGTAAAAAAAGTAGAAGGACACCAGATATTTTCAGCGAAAAAAAATAATCTTTTTATTTTAATGAAATTATTTTTATGCGCAGCAATTTGCAGTTAATTTAATAAGAAAATACCAGTATCATTACCATAATTTTCAAAAATAAATTATTAATGACAGCAAAAGTAGTTTCTACTTTTTTTAAACTCTGTAAAAAAAAGTAGAAGGACAGTAATACAAAATATAAAATATAAGTGATTTTTGTAACGAATACTCTTTCCAGTAGCTTTTATGATTTCAAATACTTTCTTTAGTATCGAATCATTCAAAGATTGGATTCTTGTTTCGCAAAAGTTATCTTATTAGCTATTCAAAGCTTCTCGAAGCTGTGTAAGGAATTCGAGGTGGGATATAGCAGCTTTTCCCACAGCTTTTCCCACCTGCGTATATTTGACAAACAAGCATTGGCCAGATATTTTTCACTGTGTTAAGATTAGCACTTTTAGCTGACTTTGCTAAAACCTGCACATTAATTGCAGGGAACCAATTTTGAACTACATTTGTGTGGTGAATGGAGGTTTTATCGTGTTGAAACATCCATTCTTCTCCTAATTCTGAGCTATAAGGAAGAAAATCAGAATTTAGCACTTCAGTATAGTCTGTATATTTCTGCCTACCACTGTAAAAGAGCAAATTTCTTCTTCTTCCACATCCAATTGCTAAAAAGACCACCCCTCCCCCCCTTTTTTAAGTTGAATAAAATGCTTCTGCAATCCTCAGACAATGACAGTATTATTGGTAACCATCTAAATCGTCTAAGTTAAACTTCTTCTCGTATGGCAATATTACAGATCTGCCATCTGATGTCCATGACATGTGTTCCGTTTCCTTATCCCATGATAAACGGTACTTAATCTGTGTGTTTTGCCACTTTAGATAGTGCTTCCGCATTTTGAAAATGAATTATTTCGATTTTGTTATGTAATTATAAACTGTTTGCCTTGACACATGAGTAATTCCTGCTTGATTTTGGGCCTTTGCGATACTTCCACGGCTCTTTTTAAGCTCAGGAGCAAGTTTCCTTCCATCGTAAACTTTTTAATCCTACCACTCTTCTTCCTTTTCCTATTTCTGTCTGACTTTCAGATAAAGATAGAAACTGTATTGGGGCTGACGTGCAGTAAAATAATAATCTGTCTAACAGCTTTACCATCAATTTTATACGCAACAATTTGTATCTTTTGGAAATAATTTAAAGGTATTCTTAAACAGTCTGAAAAGAAAATAACAACACAATTTTTAACAAAATACATTTTCCTCGACAGAAGCAGTTAAGGAAAACTCAATATTTACTGATTTACTCGTGCACAGTCCGCCAAATAAAAAATTTTTGAAAGTGTCCTTCTCCTTTTTTTGCACGCTCGAAATCATGAATAGCAGTTTTTCTATAATACATTAATTCGCCATAGTACAAACGATTTTATTTTTACGTGAAATTAAAGAAAACATTGTTAGACAAAATCTGTATAAAAATTTAATAGTCAGGATGAAAATACGAATTACTACAATAATGCTCTGCACGATGTAAAAGAGTACGAATGACTGCAAGTTTATGTGATAAAGGGTTAGCTAAATTGAAGTTAAGATATTGATCAGAGAAGGTGGGTTTTCTATAGACTGAAGTTGAAAAATGTAAAAAACCATTGACAGGTTTATGCATTATAAGGATGTCAAGAAAGGGTAGTTCATTATTAATTTCAGTTTCAAGGGTAAACTGGATAGCAGGACATAAAGAGTTAGCAAAATCTAAAATATCATTAACATAAAGTTGCTTAGTAATTATAAAAATATCATCCACATATCTTTTCCAGGAAAATTTGTTTATCATGTAACTGGGAATTAATTTTGTTTTCTGAATGTTGCATTATCCAAACTAATAATATCCAAACTAATGAACTATTATTCGGATATTATTCTAATCAGAAAAAAATTTGGATAATGAACTATCCAAAATTTCTTCTGATTTAAAAAATAATGGTTACCCCCCTCGTTTTATTAAAAGAATTTATAAAGAAGAGTTCTATTTTCTATATAAATCAGTTAATCCTAAAGTTAAAAATTCCACTTATCGTACGACTATCCATTATTATAAAGGTATTTCTGAAAATATCTCTAAATTACTTAGAACAGTTACTATCTCTACTAGCTTTAAACCTCAACTCCGTATTAGTAACTTTCTCTCAAACTTTAAACCCGCTGCCCCCCCCTCTTAAACGTCTAGGTGTAATCAATAGTATTACTTGTAAAAATTGTGATTCTACATATATCGGTGAAACTGGCAAAACAGGTGAAATTAGATTAAAGGAACATAAACGCTCATATAAAACAGGAGATTTAAAATCAAAACTCATAATCCATTCTCTCAATAGTGATCATATTCCGGATTTTAAAACTTTAAAATTTTGGCTTCTAATATAAATATCTATGAATCCCGTATTTTTCTAGAGGGCGCTTTTACCAAAATGCAACATTCTGCCTTCAACGAGGCTAAAGCAATTCCTCCTGAATAATTAATCTTGCTATGATGCATTATGAATTTTTGTAAATGTTGTTTGTGCTTGTATGTTTGACACTGAGGAGGGCTAGTGTTCTAGCCGAAACGTCTGTCTTATGTTTTAATGTTTTTAATTAAAATGTATTTTTAAAGTTTTAAATTTTTGAATTTTTATCTCATTTTAAAAGTTACATTGGTTTTAATTTATTAATGAGACGTATAAATTATGTTTAATTTATTAAATTAAAATATGGATCATCTGTGCATCAAACTTTACGATTTTGTTCTAAGACATCTCTCAAGATTGTACGTTTAAATTGCCAACGTGATTTTTTCATGAAGTGTAAAAAATCGCATGTTGTTCCTGCTTCATTCACTGTCAAGACTAGTTAATTCTATTAAAAGAAGAAAAATTGCCTTGTCACCAAGCTTCCGTTTTATCTCTGCAGCTATATCGCTTAGTTATGGCAGCCTGCGCTCTTCACACAAATCTTTACATTCATATATTCAATAACTTCTCTACCAATTTGATAACGATGATAAACTTCATGTGATTTCATTTTTGTCATCACAAAGTTCTATTTTTCGTGTTAAACTCGTACGTAAGTTCCGTTTAAAATTTGACCGCCTGCTGCCTCATACTACTGATACTGATAAGTGTGGATCGTCATCTGTGACTTTAAACTGGACTGTTAATAAGTCTTCTCGCACCTTCTCTCAAAGTGAATTAGATGCGTTGAATCGTGGACTTAACTTTGCTTTAGGCAGACGCTCTGTGAATACTTTTAAACTTTTAGCCTCCGTCGAACCTGTTATTTCATACGTTAATTGTAAAGAACAGCACTCTATTCGTAATAGTATTTCAAGAGTTATGTTAAAAAATAAACTTAGTTTTCCTTCAAATTACAATTCTGATATACAAGTTTTGAAAAACTTATCGAACTACTCTTCTATTGTCATTACACGTGCTGATAAAGGCCGCATAACTGTTATCCTCGACAAGTCTGTTTATGTTTAAAAAGCATATGAACTCTTAAATGATAATTCCACTTATGAACGCTTAGACAAAGACTTAACCCCTCATTCCAACGTACACTTAATTCGCTCATTAGTGAACTTGCAAAATTTAAATCCATTGATCGTGTTCTCTCATCTAAGTTAAAATGTTATACTGGTTCTGCACCTATCTTTTATGGTTTACCTAAAATACATAAACCTAACATCTCCCTTCGTCCCATTGTTGATTACACTAAGTCCCCCCTTTACAATCTTTCACGTTTTCTATCAAATTTATTAAAACCCCTCATTACTTCTTCTGATTATAGTTTAAATTCTGCGTTTCAGTTCCTAGATGCTTTAAAATTAATTCAAGTCCCCTCTAGTTGTATTATGATATCATTAGATGTTGTATCTCTCTTTACTTCTATTCCAATATCATTTGCATGTAGTATTATTCAAGATATTTATCCTAATTTTAATGTTGACACTAATTTAAATCTAAATACTGTACTTGATCTTACCACTTTTTGTTTATCTTCTAATTGTTTTATTTTTAATGATTCTTACTAAAGTCAAATTAACGGAACTGCCATGGGTGCCCCTATATCTGTCGTTATAGCTGAAATTGTAATGTAACTCTTAGAAAACAAAATTAATTCCCAGTTACATGATAAACAAAAAATTCTAGAAAATATATGTGGATGATATTTTTAAAATTACTAAGGAACTTTATGTTAATGATATTTTAGATTTTGCTAACACTTTATGCCCTGCTATCCAATTTACCCTTGAAACTAAAATTAATAATGAACTACCCTTTCTTGACATCCTTATAATGCATAAAATTGTCAATGATTTTTTACATTTTTCCACTTCAGTCAATAGAAAACCCACCTTCTCTGGTCAATATCTTAACTTCAATACAGCTAACCCTTTATCACATAAACTTGCAGTCATTCATACACTTTTACATCGTGCAAAGCATTATTGTAGTAATTCCGAATTATTAAATATTGAACTATCCAAAATTTCTTTTGATTTAAAAAATAATGGTTACCCCCCTCATTTTATTAAAAGAATTTATAAAGAAGAGTTCTATTTTCTATATAAATCAGTTTATCCTAAAGTTAAAAATTCCACTTATCGTACGACTATCCCTTATTATAAAGGCATTTCTGAAAATATCTCTAAATTACTTAGAAACGGTAATATCTCTACTAGCTTTAAACCTCAACTCCGTATTAGTAACTTTCTCTCAAACTTTAAACCCGCTGTTAAACGTCTAGATGTAATCTATAGTATTCCTTGTAAAAATTCGGATTCTACATATATCGGTGAAACTTACAGAACAGGTGAAATTAGATTAAAGGAACATAAACGCTCATATAAAACAGGAGATTTAAAATCAAAACTCGTAATCCATTCTCTCAATAGTGATCATATTCCGGATTTTGAAAACTTTAAAATTTTTGCTTCTAATATATATGTATGAATCCCGTATTTTTTTAGAGGGCGCTTTTACCAAAATGCAACATTCTGCCTTGAACGAGGCTAAAGCTATTCCTGCTGAATATTTAATTTTGCTATGACGTATTATGAACTTTTGTAAATGTTGTTTGTGCTTGTATGTTTGACACTGAGAAGGCCTAGTGTTCTAGCCGAAACTTCTGTCTTGTGTTTTAGTGTTTTTAATTAAAATGTATTTTTAACAATTTTATTTTTACGTGAAATTAAAGAAAACATTGTTAGCCAAAATCTGTATACAAATTTAATAGTAAGGATAAAAATACGAAAAACAATTTACAAAAATTGACTCTCCTTCTACTTTTTTTTGCGCAGTGTATACGTACATATCATGTATATTATATGCATTGAAATATATTCAATTTCATGTTTGTGTGATGATGACATATATATATATATATATATATCTTAAATATATAAAAACGTTGCCCATTAAATCGATTTTTTTTCTGCAAAGAATGGATGTGCCCTTTTTATAAAACGCTGAGTATTTTAGACTTACTCTAGGATCATCGCTCTGATTAAATCGTTATAAAAACTGGTACTGCATATTTTTCTCAGAGAATGCCACTGGACAACCAAACAATTGACTGTCAACTATTCCGTTTTTAATAAAATTTCTTAAATTGCATGCTCATTCATAAAAAGCAATGGAAATGAGTAGCCACAAATTTATAAGTAACAAAATATGTCTAAGCATTATATTAAGTGAGTTATCTCAGAGAAAATTGTTTAGAAGAAAAAGTTAGTTCAAGTAAAAAAAAAAAAAAAAAAAGTAATTAAGTATAATAAGTTAATAAGTTGAATGATTGATCTATCGTACATTATATTTTTCCCAAAGAATGTCGCTGGGCGTACAATTACAACCAACAATCTTCCATTTTTAATAAAATTTCTTAAAGTGCATGCTCATTTATATATATATATATATATATATATATATATATATATATATATATATATATATATATATATATATATATATTATATATATATAAAAACAATAGAAATGAATAACCACAAATTTATGAGTCACAAAGTATGTCTAAGCATTATATAAAGTGAGTTACCTCAGAGAAAAATGTTTGAAAGAGGAAGTTAGTTCAACTTAAAAAAAAACTGTAAGTTCATAAGTTGAATGAATGATCAATCACACATTATGCAATTGAAGTTAAATATTCTACACTTCATGCAGATAAATACCTACGTGTAAACACACTCCTGCTCAAAAGTTTATCAAGATTTGCAAACGATCAGCTTTTCTATTTAAAACTTATCTCTCGATAAAATGTTTTCAAATGTTGGGTTTTTAAGGAATTGGGTTTATTATTATTATTATTATTATTATTTATATATATATAACCATGTTGAATAATTAAATGCAATAATTAACGTTTAGAAAATTTAAATTTGTTATACAAAGTTATAATGTGTTATTGTAGTTCATACATTTTATTCTATTTAATAGTTCGTTTTTTTTTTTTTTTTTTTTTTTATGGAGAGCTTTAGGTCAGGTTATAGAGCTCATTGTTAGAGCTTTACGGATTTCATAGTCCGTTCCCAGACCGTTGTCAATTGTCCATAGTGTAGCACCAGTGCGATGTAAAACACAATCAACTACAAACTTCATGTTCTATAATAATAATAAAATGATGGTTACCAAAGCGCAGGAGCTTCTACAATCGAAGAAATAAAACATTTCTCGGACAATCAAACAGTGATGCTATGTTTGTGGACCAAAACTGAATCAACATCAATTGCATTTACAAATTCAGAAGCTTTAATACTATGTTGGACCTTAAGTCCAACGCTTTTTCCGACTTTTAACAGACTGATTCTATGTTTAAACAAAATTCCCTTGATTTATTAATTTTAATAACGATCGCATATAAGTTATAATATTAGAATGCGGGTTGTTTTTAGTACAGAACTTATGTAAGTCTTCTTCAAAATTGTACAAAGCGTTTGGGGTAATGTGTCCTCTATCATTTGTATTATAAATTATTTATTTATATATATATTTAAATAACAGATTAAAGTGTCATAATACATATTGCACATAAATGTTTTTAATTTCATCAGATTACTTTGAACTAATGTAACATATAATGAGTTTGTATGTTTAGCATAAAACTACCATTTTTTTTTTTTTTTTTAATTGAACTCTTTTCAGACGCAGCGCTACTATATATTATAATTATTTTTATTCTTTTACATTTTAAAGAGCCTGAATTTTCTTTGACATACTTTACTTTATGTACTTTACACATTATTCGCCTGTATTTAATTCAATTGCTTGGATGTGAAAGATAATTTTTCCTTTAAGCTCCAGTTCCCTTATGTTGAAAGTATTTTGTGCCAAGAATGACAAATTTGTTTTTGATGGCTTTATGCTGAATGAACACAGAATGTGGTGTATAAATGCATCAGTCTTGTAAACACATACTAAAACCAAATGTTACATTAAAATAATAATAATAATAATAATAATAATAATAATAATATATTTATTATTATTCTTACTTTTTTTTAATATTTGGACTCACTTTGAAATACATTTTTTTACTAATAAAAGAAACAGAATGATTTTTTTTTGTTAATTAACTTATTTTTTAATGTTATGAAATTATTTAAATGTTATAAAAAATTAAAGTGAGAAATTTCGCACGGGATTTTTAGTATTTTAAAAATTAAAAACGTATCATTACGTACTTTTTATTAAATTTTAACACATATTTCCCTAAAATTATTCATTTATATTAGTATTTTGTTTTATTTCATAAAAAAAAAAAAAAAAAAAAAAAAACTGTGATTATTCAACGGAATCAGATCGCAGGAACTTCCTCACTCAAAATAAACACTCTAACCTTTGCGCCTCGCTGTCTTGCTAACAGATTTTTTTTCCATGGTTTTGATAGAAACAGCTAAAATTTTTAGGCCCGTATCTCACCTCATCGGGGTTGTTGCCGCAAATTTGCACTCAACCCTACGTTTTCTACAACGCTTTCTAATTTAATGACGAAATTTAATTGCGACCATGCTCTTTGCCTAGGTCTTGTTTCAATAGGAATTTTACTGCTTCTTAGTTCACGTGAAAGTGGAATTGGCAAACCATTTAACGGGATTACTTTGTTATTAATATGTTCAAAACCTTATTTATTTCCCTAAGTTATGCCTTTTAGTTTGGAAGAATCTCATTTCTGGCAAACATTTGTCGACATTTTTGTAGGTGGTAGGGGTAACAACGATTCCTTGCATATTATTTTGGTCAAACTTGTATGCTCGGCGTTCAATGTCGTAAAAAAACGCGTATCTACATTTTCTTCGTTAATGTATTTTAAAATGTTCTTTCAGAATGAAGTTTAATGGCAGAAATTTTGTAAAGCCTGTGGATAAATATTTTATCGCTGTTTTTTTCTCAACCAGTGAGAAATTTGCATAAGAGAAAATTTCTTCTCTACCGGAATGTTATTAAATCGCTAACTCGCTTGCTTTACATTTGCAATTCCCTCCCATTAATCTTAATTTCCGATCCTATTTGTTCGATGTAAATGTTCTGTTCATTCCTTCAATGATTATAATAACCGATGTGTGGACAAGCATAAATGAAGAGTCAAAATCTTGACGCTTCACTAATTCTCTTTATATATGTATCTTGCAATTATGTGATAAACATCATATATTAACTTTTCAAAACGCATGATTTATTTTTTTTTAAACTTAATATTAACTTCCAATTTCAAAAATACATTATACAAGAAAATACGAGAATAAATTATTTAAAACAAAATAACGTTTCATTTAAAATAAAATCACATGTATAAATTTAAAAGCTTAAAAAAAAAAAAAAAAAAAAAAAAAAAAGTAAAATAACACTATTTTTTTTTTGTACAACAATAAATACACATATTCACGTTCACAAAAATAAAAACGTAAACAGTAAAAATAAATAAATAAATAAATAAACTGTTTCTTTCAGATTTTTATATTACAATGTTTTGGTCCTTTTCCTATCAATAAAAAAAGCTGCAAAGTAATTTCACGCAAGAGTCTACATCCAAATAAATAGGCTTTTCCCTCACTCTGAAATATACGAGCAACAAACATGAATTGTTCGACCTTTTATTTTCCTACATATATATATATATATATATACTTTTTTTTTTTTTTTAAACAGACAGGCATTGCATTTCGAAAAATTGGAATGCTCAATTTACGATTAAAGTAAAGTTTTAAAACACCTGATACATTTAGATATTTCATTTTCTGAAAAATAAACTTTTATACCTTTAGAAGCTATATTGGAATTAATCCAACTGTGTATAAAAACATATTTGTATAAAAACACATTTCTGTTTAAATGTACAATGTAATTATACTTGTATAAGAAATTATATATATATATATATATATATATATATATATATATATACTAGCTGACCCGACAAACGTTGTTTTGTCATATAAACTATTTCTAGAGAATATTTTGCTAGAAAAAAATAACTAACTTATTGTAAGTGTGTAAGGATGTGGTATATAAGTGGAAGATGTATGGAGCGCTGTGAACGGTGAAAGAATATAAAAATAACAAAACACCAATCATTTATTTTTTTTATTTATTAAAATTGATTCTTTAAAATTATATACATATCGCTAATTATAACAATATTACTAAAAAACAATATCAATCCCTTAATGCAACAGAGTGTACAATATTTTTTGTTATCCCATCTTTCGCCAATACAAACAAACTGGGTGGTTTGCCCACTCGAGAGCCACGTATAATTGTCCGTGTGAAAAACATGATGTGCTCAAATCTAAGCCACAGACAGACATCGTTTGGCCCTGAGACTTATTGATAGTCATTGCAAATGCCAATCTAATTGGAAATTGAGGGCGTTTAAATTGAATTGGCACATCTGTGGGTATAATAGGGATTCGCAGTAGTAATATATTTTCACCTCGGAATTTGTCGTTTAAAATGATGGCTTCGATAACATTTTTCATTAATTTTTTATGACAAATCGCGTGCCGTTGCACAACCGTTCAAATTACGAAGCAAAATAACCGGAGATCCAGCCTTCAGTTGTAAAATATGCGGTGGCATGCCTGGTAAATCCAATGAGTTTAAAAACTTTGTTGGATAATTTATAGCGTCGGTGGCATCGCAAACTGAATCATTAGATTTGCATGACACCAAGTCTCCTGGTAACAAATGTTGTATCTTGAGATTCAATTCGTTGACGTCCACATTTTTGCTGCTAAAATTGCTCTTTCTGCCAGCCACTCATGATTTGTGTATCGTCTGTGTACATCGGGAAATATCTGGTGAATAAGAGCATCTTGAGAATCAATGATTGTGCAGAAATCGGTCGGTAATTTTATGCATCCAGTTTCATCTGTAGTAACTTTTCCATCGCCGATATCTAACAATTGTTTTGAGAATGTTTCAGAGGATGGATCTTGAAGCTTTTGATCGCACAAATTTACTTTCAGTTGTACTTTTTCAACATTACGCCACAATGACGATGATTTTAAGCACGCGTTGATCTCATCAGCGTATGTTGAACGCGGAATAACGTGAAGTGCTTGTCTGAAATCATCTGAAAAGAGTAACAGAGTGCCGCCAAATAGTTTGCCGTTGTTTTTTATATCTTTCAATGTCCTGTTCGATGCCTCAATCGAATGTTTGTGTGCCATAGTGCATTCATCCCAGATAAGAATTTTACACTATTTCAGCACTGTGGCCATGGACGATTGTTTTTTTTTATGTTGCACACTGCGTCTGGGTTATTTTGAATATTTAGTGGCAGTTTAAATAATGCATGAGCTGTTCTGCTTCCATCCAATAAAGTTGCCGCAATGTCAGATGATGCAACAGCCAATGCGATGCCATTATTTGATCGTATTTCGGCGAGAATTAGCGAAATAAGGAATGTTTTGCCAGTTCCACCTGGTGCACCCCCCCAAAAAAAAAAAGAATCCACCTTGTCCTGCCAAAACTGCGAGCATGATGCGGTCGTAAATGGTTCTTTGTTCTTCATTCATTAGTGGGACATTGCGAGCAACAATCGCTGCCATTTCTACAGTATTGTATTGTAGTTCACGATTCAATTCAGTGCTTATTAAATCAGATGCATTTCGATTTGTTGAATGCATACCGAAATGACTGAGTGGTAAGTTGGCAATGATAATGCAAAGATCTTCAATAGCAATCAATGCTTTATTGTACATAGCGTCACTGAATACTATCGTTAGATCGTTGCACCGTGAACGATGTTGATGCAATATATCATCAGTTATTGAATCTTTGTGATTATCCCATAATGTCTCTGCTCGGGCCGGGACACATGTAGTCAACACTATAGCGAATAGTAGACGAATTTGTTTTGCTGTACAGTTCAGTCCTACTTCAGCAAGCATACACTCCCACTGGTTGTCGTCTTCCAGCAAGCCGAGTGAAGGCATGCATCTTTATACGTTGGATACTGTTGTCCATTCACTTTACGTAAATCTTGAAATGACAAAGGGCCGATGACATTAACCAATAACAGTCGAAGATAAAAGCACTCAGTCTGCCTTGGATTGACTGTAAATACTCGTCCCAAGGTATTTGATTTGAATAAACCGGGACATGCATCAATCGGCGTGCCTTGCTTGCGGGGCATCCATTTTTTTGTTGGAGCCCATGTGAAATAGCGTGGTACTTCTGAATAGAGTAATGTCCATGCAAAAGCACCAAAAACATCCGCACGATTACACAATTCAAAAAATTCGATGAGTGTAGTTTTTGGTGGATTTATAGCACGATCAATCGCTGTCTCGCTCGTGAAATATACGCGCTGGCCATTTTCAAGGTGGACGGCTAAATGAAGAACTGCTGGATCCCGTTCATTAATTGGGAAACCAAAGATACGCCAAACAGCTTCATTGGAGCTGACGTACCGGCCAGTTTGGTAAAGTGTTATTTCATCGTTGTTATTCACCGGAGGAGCATTCACATTGGTATTTTCAACTCGAAATACAGCCATATCACTGCCTTTATTCACATACTTGCAAATGTATTTGATACTCTTCACTGAACTGCAGAACTGAACCTTAATATCAGCATTGAATGTTTTGCTCAGTAGAGGCGAATATGGGACCACCCAACGGTTATCAATGTCAATATCTATGTTGTTGACATAGATGACCGCCATAGATGATAAGATTGTCCGCCATTATCGGGATTTCTTCGACGATATATTGGATATCCGTCAACATTTGTGATCGTGAAATTTTTCGGAAAACTTTTAGTACATTTTCCATCTGCACAAATAATAATGGCCTAAAAAATTCATTTTTCACTTTAACATAAAATAACTCCGTCGGATATTGACGAATTTTTTAAAAGTATATACCATTTTAACTAATTTTAACATTTTAACAATATTAACGTTGAAAAAATATTTTAAACACTTACGGTTAAAAATTCATTTTTCATTTCAACATTAAATAAATTCTGACATCGTGTTTACGATTCTAAAATATTAACTTTGAAAAAATATTTTAAACACTTCGTAAGAAATGGTTACGATTCTAAAAATATTAATTTTGAAAAAATATTTTAAACACTTCGTAAGATACGGTTAAAAATTCATTTTTCATTTCAACATTAAATAAATTCTGACATCGTGTTTACGACAACTCACGCCATCTAGGTGGAAAATTTGTTGAAAGAGTTGGTTAAAAATTAATTAAGAAAGAACTAATTAAGTTACAACTTTCATTTGTAAATCTAAACCATTCTTGAATCCACCTGAAGACACACAAAAAATTTCATTAAACTCAGTCCAGCCGTTTAGGAGGAGTTCAGTGACATACACACGCACAAAAGAAATATATATATAAAGATATATATATATATATATATATATATATATATACAGTCGGTCATGTATATACACAGATCAACCGCTAAAAACATGATTTTCGTTTTCAGGGGACCTCAGAACATGTAAATATAACGAAAGCTCACGTTCGAAAATTTGTCCATAAAACAACACTTTCTCGACACTATGGGTAAAAGAAAGTAAAAAGTTAAACATGTTAAATAAATTAATAATAATAGCGAAAATATAATCAATATTTCATTCAATGGAAAACGAAGTACATTTGAAACAGATAGATTAATACTCTTTAAAACAACACATATTTAATAACAATGTATTATAATAAAAAATATTTTACAGCACTTTTCATACAGAATTCTTAAACACAAAAGCTTTTCTTTAAAATTTCAAATTATTTACATATTTGGAAAATACAATTATTTTTGAAAAGTGTAATTAATTTTGAAAATAAATTCAACTCTTAAAAATTCTTTCAAAAAATAAATATTTCTATTTGAAAGGATATTCTAAAGAAATCAAATGCATTTCATTTTATTTCTATTGTAATAAATTTATTTCTAAAAACATTTTAGTAATGAAAGCGGTAAAAACTTTCATTTCTAATTATATATTTTAGCATTCTCATTTAAAATATAATTTAATTTTCAAGGAACTTTTTTTTAATGATGTTATAATTGAAGTTATACTTAAAGAAGAACAAAATAATTACTTTGGCAACAAAAAATCTTTTAAACGAGATAAATTGCTAAGTATTGTTTTTAGTATATATATATTAAATCATTTGGATATGCTTTTTTTTCTGCATTTCAATATATATATATATATATATATATATATATATATATATATAATGTTATATTCGGTTACATTGGTTATGTCTGTAAATGTCATGTTCTCTTAAAGTAGAATTATAAAAATTGTTTTCCATTCTCCGATATTTTTGTTAAAAATAACAAAAGCGTATTTCAAACACAATGTAAAAGCTTAAAAGGCATGTGCAAGTGCATTTGAGCTACACATATATTTTTTAGCATGATATTTATAATAAAAAACTACAAGTAATATTAAAAGAGCGAAAATAAGTTGTATATTTTTTATCAATTTTCTGCATTTAAACACTAATACTTTATATATATATATTTACAATAAAAACTTATTATTTGTGTTTATATATTTCTATTATTATTTTTATACCTTCGTATATATATATATATATATATATATATATATATATATATATATATATATATATATAATAAAATAAAATAAATAAAAAGGGTTATTCTCATTGGTTAAGAGAATATACCTCCTGAAATGTTTTTCCACAAAAATCAATATGGGGAAAAGAAAATATTTAACTTATGAAAAATAACATAGCCGTAGAAAAGGGGAAAAAAAGTAAGTTTTTACACTATCTTTAAAAAATATTTCAGTGCTTTATTAGTTGCTTTATACGCAATGTATCCGTTGCTATACTCGCAAACTAATGATCGCCGACCTACAGATTCTTTCATGGAGATATGTTATCTTTATCATTTATCTAGCGACAGTACTTTAACATTTGTAGTTTTTTGTGTGCAGGTTTGTCCGTTACTTTGTATGCAAACTCATGGTCGCTGACCTACAGACTTTTTTTATGAAGATCTGTTTTAAACCTTTATGTACCGACAGTAGTTTGACGTACGTAGGTTTTTATATATAGGTTTCTCCGTTGCTTTATACGCAAAATTCTGATTGCTGTTGTACAGGATTTTTTATGGAGATCTGTTTTAATCATATATCTACCGACAGTACTTTAACGTACAATTAATTTATAAAATGTATAAAATATACTTTATAGAAAAAAAAGTTTCAAGTATAATTACAAGACAAAAAGAAAATATACTTTAATCTTACTAAAAGGCATTAGACGCAACATGAGACTTTTTAAGTTTCAGAGAGGATTTTAAAGATTGCTGTCGGTGTTTTTGTTTTTGATTTTTTAAGATCTTCACGTGCGTTATAGTTTGTTCCTTTATTACTTCAATAATCTCCCTTCAGTGTTAACAAAAAAGTATAATGAACGTGAAGTAAATACATTTTAATATATATTTAAGGCCCAAATATCTTTTTCCACCTTAAAGTACCAGTTGTACATTAAATAGAAACCTCACAAAATGCTTATTCATTATTATAATGAGGTGATATGCATATTTTTTATTGCATTTATTAAGTGCTTCAAATGCATTTTTTGTCTGTTTCATAACGCGGTAGATACAAGATTAAACTCGTCTGCACTGTAAAAAAAAAAAAAAAAAATCTAAAGTTGGTAAAAATTTGTAAGATATTTGGATAAAGCAATTTTCAAAATTGGAAAGTTCTGTTTATAACCCAAAATTTAAACCTAAATTGGATACGAGACCAAATTTGGATAGAATTGTTTTACAGATTATTTGTTGCAGTGTACATACGTATACGTACGAAATGTTTACATTTTGTTTAGATCATCTACGCATGTTAGATTTTTTTTTTTTTTTTGTATAACAGGTGAATGACGCAATATTTTTTACAACGTATTCATTTATTATAGGCAAAAATATAAAATAAGATAGTGAACCATATATAACAAGTTCGTAAACTCAAAATACATAGATTTTATGACCCACTGTGGTTTATAAAAAGAACTTTCCAATTTGGAACTTTGCTTTACCCAAATATCTTACAAATTTATCCCTATTTTAGTTTTTTTTTTTTTTTTTTTACAGTGTGATGCATAACGTATTTGCCAATATTTAATTAGTTTTTAAAATTAATTTAAAAGATACAAATTTCTGAAAATTTCACCCTGGATATACCTCTCAGTACCAATGGTACATTAAATTATCACCTCATAAAATGCTCATTAATTATCATAATTAGGTGATATGCATATTAAATACTTCAAATGTATTTTTTGCCTGTTTCATAATGATGTAGATAAAAGGTTAAATTCGCGTGATGCAAAACTTATTTGCGAATATTTAATTAGGTTCTTTTTTATTATTGTTATTAATAATTTAAAAGATACAAAATTCTGAAATGATCGACTATGGATATATTAACATGGATATAGACTGTCTTTCCGTGGCCCATTAGCTATTTTTTTAACAATATCCTAAACCGCATGGATGAGGAGAAAGTGACAAAGATAAAGTTCAATTTACAGTTGCGTTGGTTGTTTATAGGTAAATGGCTGATCGCAGAGCTGCAATGTTTTGTCTCGTGGTCACTTTAAATCTCTCCTGATGCATCCCGAAGCACAGTTTTCGAATTTTTGATTAGCTTTATTTAATTTTTTAAATAGTAATGGTAAAACCAGCTGTAAACATTTTTGGAGTTGATGCCACTGCATGGTGCAGCCTTTTTTTTTTTTTTTTTTTTTTTTTTTTTTTTGTTATAGAATGGTGATTATAGTCTGACTGAGAAATGTCTGTACAAAAAGCGAAATTCTTCAACAGTAGCAGCGCCATGGATTGCCCAGTTAGCCCCTAAATAAAAATTTCCAGTTAAAGCACAAATGCAAGCATTGGGGACCCATAACCGATATAGTGTAGGCGGAAAAGACGATGCAGAATGTAATAAGGGATAATACCAAAGTTTTAAGATATTTCGAATGATTATTATTATTATTTTTTTTTTATATAAAGGGATTTAAAATATAATGATTAATGTTTTTTGAAAGTTCCTTTAATTATAGTGACTAGCAAAGCAAGCGAAACCTGCTAGTAAAAGGATATTTTATTTTACATTTGGAATTGAATTCGAAAGTTATATTTTGCGAACACTATTTTGGCGTGTATAAAATAAGAAAATAAAATGTTTATCTTCAGTATAATTTATATAAGTGTGTTTCCACATTTAGCAATATGAACATCTTCCCAGGGGGTTTAAATAGTAAATTGAGTGAAATGGGCATTGTGTTACGTTTGACATGTAAAACAATATATGGATCGGTGCCTAGGGGTTGCAGTATCCGAATTATACCAAATCTGTAGTAACTGAATGTTTCTAAGGTAATTTGAATCGACCATTTTATGGACAAAATTTCATATTATTTCTGTTATCAGTAAACAATGCTCATAAATAAAACGTATTATATAATGAATAATATTTATTTTTAAAGCGATTGCATTAGTACTTCTAAATTACATTTTGCTTTTTTTTATTATATAAGATTTAATTATTTATTTATTCTTTTTTAAACAACATTTTACAACATTAAGGTGAATTTCATCATTTGGAAACTTTTCAATTGTATGAACAAATGCATTAAAAAGGGAAACTTTCATAGTAATTATTATTATTATTATTATTATTATTATTATTATTATTATTATTATTATTTACAATTTTTAAACTCGTCGCTTTACGATTTTAATGTCTTTTTTATACCTTTATTCATCATTAATCACTAACTTGTCCATATATTCATTAACATATTTTTATTGTTTTCTTAAAATTTTGTAAAACAAAAATGTTAAAAATCATATCAAAATGTTTTTTTTTTTTTTTTTTTTTTTTTTAATTACAGAAAATATCTGATTATTTTACAGTAATAAAATCAAAATCATATGTTGTAATGCATTTCTCACATTACGTACGACTGTTAAACCGACCCTTGACAAGTATATGAACATGAGCTAGAAAAATAAAGTGAATTATATAGAATAATTGATTTATTACGAGTTATCCATCGTGTTTTATACTTAATGACTGTCGTTAATTTTCATATTAAATCCTAATTTATTTAGTTAACATAAGCTCAATGAATTTCTGTGTTTTGTTAATGAGATAGTTTTGTTAAACTCTTTGAAATATCTTTATTTTGGATAATGAACATTAGGTTTAATATAGTAATTATATCATCCAGAGAAAAATCTATTAATATACCATTTTTCCGAACAAAGTTATTTTTTTCGAATTTTAATTACAAATTATAATTAGTATTAGTATTTAGTTATGAAAAAAGTATTATGTCATTTAAAATACGGATATTATTTAATAAATGCCTAATATGAAACATTTTTGTGCTTTTTAGGGTTTCATTTCAACAATAATTTTAGTTCAATTTCAGGCTTATTTTATATGATTTATAAAGTACGATTATGTTTTTATGTTTCAATTTATTCACTAGTTTTGGTAATTTCCATGAGGTTTAATATTTAGAATGTATTAATATTGTTATTGTGTGTGATTTTGATTTGTTCATTCCAATATATATATATATATATATATAACAAAATGTATGTTTATTTTATTTTATATATTAAAATAATACAAATATGAAAGTTTGTAGAATCGCCAAAGATAACGATACAGTATGACCAATTCTAAAGCTAAAATATATCTGATTAAATTTATAAGAAAGAATGAAATCGTGCAACTTTCCACAATTTTTCAAGGGTTAGTTTGGAAACAAACATGCAAAGATTTTCTCTGTTAAAAAGAGCCTCAACTAAATTCCTCTTTCACCTAAGCCCAAGCATTTTACGAGCATTTTACGAATGTTTCAGAAAGGTACCAGAGAGTATACTTAAACGTGTTACGTTTCTGGAAGATTGTAAGCTTTTTGCAACATAACTGAAACATTATGTGTTGTTGTGATGTATAGGTAGCGATATCTTTAGAGCAGAGATGGCTGTGATTTGGTATATTTCACATAATATATTTTGTAATTTTTATTCCAAAGAATATTATACCTGTTATAACATTTTTTACATTTTTTTTTAATCAGTAAAAACAAACTTACAATACTTACACAATTAAAATTAATTAGCAATGCATGTATATAGATTAATATCGTTATTCATAATATTATTTTATTATATATATATAAAAAAAAAATAAAAAAAAATAAAAAAAAACACGAATATTTTCAGTTTAATCAAAAGTTATTTTTTCAAAAAATAAGTAAATTTCTTCCTAAACTCAAGAAATGTATCCAAGTGCATATTTTACGATAAAATACATTACAATATTAAAAAATATTTTTTTTTATGTCTATAATTTCAAAACGTGGTATGTAATTTCTCTTAACAGATTCAAACACAAGAAATGTTATTTGACACGGAATATGTTTTACAGAAAGTTAAATATGGTATTTAAGACGTCGTGATATTCTGAAAGCACATTATTTAAAATTATAAAGCACTGTATTTTATCCTGTAAATTGTGCTTGTATCGTTAAACTTTGTGTTTTTTTCTTTAGTTTCAACTCAGTATTTACAGTACAAATGTTCAACTTATTATTAAATATTTTTTTCTTTGCTGAAATACGCGAAAATTTTACTTATGTTCCAGCCGGGAGACTTCAAAATGTAATTTATAAGTGCAAGTTTATTTTCAAATATATATATATATATATATATATATATATATATATATATATATATATTAAAATAAAACAATCTATATATATTAAAATAACACAATCTATACGTCTCATTAGTATTTTAAAAACAAAGTAATATTTAAAATAAGATAACGGAATACCAAAATATTTAAATGATACATTTTAATTAAAAAGTGAAAAGGATAACGTCTGCCTTGGGTTTTTATTTTTTTAAATTAAAATGTATATATATACACTCATGTCCATAAATTAAGGATAATTCAGATTCGCACTGAAATCAAACTTTAATGC
This sequence comes from Salticus scenicus, assembly GCA_963930645.1. NCBI lineage: Eukaryota > Metazoa > Arthropoda > Arachnida > Araneae > Salticidae > Salticus > Salticus scenicus. The sequence continues at coordinate 238,131,521 of OZ005656.1, forward strand.
AATAATTTCACCTGTAGAAATATCACACACATCTTGAAGAATAATATGCAAATTATAGGAAGCCATCAGATGACGCCGAAATGATGTTACAATGACGAAAGTGTAAGAAGGGGGTAGATAAGGAATGGGAGCAAAGAAGGAAAATTGTTCACAAGCGTTATGTGTACCGCTTAGTGCCACAACCGAATGGTTATGACACAGAGGACGCATGCAGATAATTTTTTACGTGGTAGAATTATATATATATATATATATTTATCGTTATTATTTCTAAAAGAAAAATAATTGTATTTAAAAAAAAAAAAAACTTTAATGAATTATTCTAATAAATAATTCTTTTTTTTATTTATAAGAACATAATAATAAGTTAAAAGTTTATCTAGCATATTATTTCCTTTAAAATGTGGCCGGTAACAAACTTGTAGATTCTTCAAATATGCAATTATTTTTCTTAAAAAAATATATACATAACATAAAAAAATATATATATATGTGTAGCATAAATATGAAATATTCCTATGTAGGAAAAAGATAATATATTTACGCTCCATATTCCCAATTAAGATTAAATGTACCATTTAAATAGATTTTTTTTGTCCAAAATTTATACACATTAAAAGAACTGTAATTAATAAGTTTAGGATGTTTTTTGCCATAGTTCATGGAATAAATTTTTTTATCAACTGCATTTATCTAGCAAAAAAATATAAAAAAAAAGTATGAGCAAAAATCTAGCAAAAATATAAGATTGTTTCTAAGAAATCAAACAGTCCTTAAATTCATTATACGATAAACACTTTTAACCAAATTAAGGTGTAACAAACAAAAACTTTGTGTATTTTTTTAATCTAATATTTGTTATCTAATTATTGTATTTCTCTTCTAAAAAATGAGGAGGTTTTATATAGTCTTCATATGTTTTCGCATACATTATAATAAGTTTTTTTTTTTTTTTTTTTTTTTTTTTTTTTTATTCTTTCAGTTTGTTTTATCAGTGTTTCTATAAAATATATCTTATATTATTTTTGAAGATCTATGTAATATAGCAGTAATATACAACGTGTTTTTATCAACAACTTTAAGAATCTAAAGTATAAAATGTGTTTCTTTTTTTCTTTAATTCCATATAGGTTGGCTAAAGTAATATGTTATGTGTAAATATAACAAGCACAAATCATTTTACATGAATGCTATATTTTATATGGACTTTATCCGTGTGACGTCATAAAACCCTTGAACGTGACCTCTGTAGGAAAAAACTCAATATTATAATGTTTATATTTGTATTGTATAGGGAAATGTTTGTATTTTATAGGGGAAAAATGTATCATATAGGGAAATTAGAGTGAAATGGAGAATCAGAAATCACATGTTGGGTATCATTTAGCCTCGAACTTAAAAAAGACGGATATTGTCCATTTTGTTATTGCTCTTCCTGATACACTGTTAAAAGAAGAATTTATCTTTAAATGTGAATCTGTAAATCTATCTATCTATCTATCTAGATAGATAAATAGATGCATAGATCGATATTGTTACAATGAAATATTTTGTTTTCCTTTGCTTCAATTGCCTTGTTGCAGTGAAAGTATTTTTCAGGCGATTTGAAGAAAAAAAATGCAGATCACTCACTTTTAGTAAGGTCAGATTTGGCGACAAACTTGGCGACAAAATTTTGCGAAAATTAGTAGTTTAGGTTTCCCGAAGTTTCTAAGCTATGCGTCTCATAGTAGCATAGATCTAGAACTTTCCATGGAATTCTCAGTGGAAACTTCGTGAGACCCATAAGAAAAAGGCATAAAAACGAATGAATTCAATTGTGAGGGAGTGTGTTTAGCCACTTCGATTCAGAGTTGTTCAGAGACCTATTCTGATCGATTAAAGTTCAGAGATCCAAGCGACTGAACTTTGTTCGTGAGCTAGCAAAGATTTCTACTCTGGAGTATTTAATGTTATTTGCTCTACTGCTGTGGATTTTTTTTTACACTATTCTAAACATTTGCTGAATAGTGACGTTTGTGATACAATTGATAGCTTCAATGAACATTCTCCAGAATCTTTGAAGAGTTCACAGTACTATTGAGCCGTTTCCGAGAATATTCGCTGTAATTACAGTTTTTTTTGTACATATTCAAGACATTGCACAGAATAAAAGACATTTATTTGATTAGAAGCAGCCTGCTTTTTTACGAACTACTTCCTCTTGCATGAAGGTCGATAACTATAGAAACAATATATATATATATAAGCCACGTTTAAATAATTTTATATAACACATTTTATGTATAACTCGTGTTGCGATTATAAATTTAATATTCATACTTGACATTTTATTTAACCTTATTCATAGTGTTAAAATAAATCAAGCTTGTGATAACCATAATCAATCACAAAATATAGGTTTAATTTGTTTCTTGACATCGTCTTACGCACAATGTTTGCAAATTATGGCTCATTGAACCGGGACATTCAACTTGCAGTGAATTTCGAGGAACAATGAGCAACCATGGCAGGTCATTTGCTCAAATTAAAATTTCCGGTAATATACTGGCCCGAAAGTATTGCGAAAGCATTATTAAACTACTTTTATTAAAAACTTCATGAGGTTTGTTACATGCTTAAAAGGAATACGACGGAATTTAATTGTATCCTACAAGCAAAACATTTGCATTTCTTCCTCACATCATTATTTAACATTTTAAATCGACATAAGAAACAGAATTTTTAATTATTTTAGATTTACTGACATGTCGAATAAAAAGAAATCTTTACATTAAATTAAATCTTATCAATAACCGAATTATCGCGCCTCCAGTGCCAAATTTTTTTGCGACACATTAAAATTTATGCTTTTAGTGAACTCGTATTCGGTGGCACCAACGACAACCTTATATTATTTGTAAACTCGCAAAACTACGATTGTGTTTGTCACCATCTAATTGATTATAGTTCTGATTTGATACTATAATTATACTATTATACTATTATTCGTTTATTACTATTACTATTATTCTGTTATCAAATAGAACCACGTGATACTGATTTCCTAATGGCAAAAATCACATGTAAAGAGAATTATGAAATTTATGTCTGCCTGGCATCAAGTGCTACATTAATAAGTGACGATGTGCAATACGGAGTCAATAGTCTATCTCTACCTCGTCCTTGTTTTACTTTGACAAAACTGATTCGCAAGAAAAGGACTAGTTAAACATGACGTCTTTCCAAAGTAAACGCATTAAATGATATGCCATTTTGCGGTACTCGATATAAATCTTGCATAATATGTAACTATCGATAAGAAACGCTTTATGTCGTCAGTGTTTTAATGTCTAGCTGCGTGAATTATAGCCTCATAATTTTTTTGGACATTTTGAAGAATTATTCTTTATTGCATATCAGAAAGAAGAAAGTGGTATTTTAAGGATTGCCACTTTAATTTACTGATATCTAAATTATATTTCTTTAAGCATACCACGCAATTAATAAATCACTGTCGCGTTACTTTATCGTTTCACCATAAATAAATATCTCCTTGAAATTGGTCACGATTCCTTTCAATGCGGCTAATATTTTATCTAAAAAACTGTAAAATTTACTGGGTGCAGTATTGATTCCAAAATATAATCAATTAACTTGAAATGTTTCACTCTGTGACGGAATACTTTGTATAATTTTAATAGAGTCATCAACTGATGTATATAGGATTCGTATTTAAATCATAGAGAGATTACGCAAAATATTATTTTATTTTATTTATTTATTTATGTTCTATTACAGCTATTCTATTAAACGAAAGCATAACAATAAGGCAGAAAAGAAAAGGCATAAAAATCAAATGTAGTCAAAACTATTTATCAATAGTAAAAAAAAAAAAAAAAAAAGAATTAAAAAAAAAAGGTTTGAATGACTTGAAATGAGCGAAGGCTCTTCATACACATACTGTATTTGCCATACACAGACTGCGTTCTTAATTCTTATTAGTATAATAACCGGAAAGTATTAACAAAAAAAAAAAAAAAAAAAAAAAAAAAGAACATGAATATAATTATATTGTTTATAATAATAATAATAATAATAATAATAAAATCCTAAAATAAATTATTTTAAAATCAACGTTTATTTATTTTTTTTTTCTAAAGATGCATTTTCTCTTAATGAATAAATCAAGATGAATAAATCCATTATACGATTTAATTTTCTGTTCAATAAAAGAAAAAAATATACTTAGTCACTTAGAAAAAAATGTGTACCTATGCTTCAGAGGTTCAGACAGAAAATTAACTTTAGTGCATAATGTAGTTGGGACAATTTGGATTAAGCTAGAGTATATAAATGATAAAAAAAATAACAGATTAAAACCAAACATCTTGCAACAGTTAATCGAATTTCTGCTGCTGAATCTGCTAAGGAAAAGAAAATCGATTTGGTCAGTGGTTAATGAGATCATTTCGCAAGAACATTAAAATGAAATAGAATAAAATATCAAATAAACACGTGGAATGATTTCCTTTAACAAATCTTTTTATCTAATTAAAGTTATTTTTTTCAAAAAACAAATGTTCAATCACTGTTCCGATTTTCTATATATTTTTAACTGTGGAACGTGCAGTTATTGAAATGTGTAGATATTTAAAGATTATATTTTTAATTCCCTTTTTAAATACATTTATTATATATATATATTTCCTTAGCTTAAAAATTACTACTGCAGAAATTGGACTCTTTTTTTTTTTTTTTTTTTTTTTTTTTTTATGAATTTTTAAATACATTTTGATTAGAGTGAATAAAAGACAAAAAAGATGGAATTTTATATAAGTAGATATTATAATATATTTACAGCTTTCTTTTTCTTTCTTTCTTTTTTTTTTTTTTTTTTTTTTTACTTTTTCTTTATTTCTTTTTTGCATTTTCTACATTTTTTTTTTTTTTTTTTTTTTAATATACTTCATTTTAAATCATTTTATTATTATTATTATTATTATTATTTTATTTTAAAGTTGATGCCGGATCATTTTCACGATTGTCAAACATAGAATGTTTAATTATGTTAAATGTCACTGAAGAAATATAATATTTTTGTTATGTCGTTTAATAACCTTTTCAAGAAAAAAATGAAAGGTTTTGCTTTGGAACGCTATTAAGAATAATATATCACATTGACATTTTTCCAAATGTTTTATCATTCGATGAAGATATCTCGGATAGACGTAAGAATTTATAATAATAATAATAATAATAATAATAATAATAATAAAGATATGTTTAGTAATTAAGAAGGACCTCATTTATAGGTTTATTAGGCAAAGGTATACCTTGGGTAGGGAACATTATTGGAAATTCAAAGAGGATGGCGGGATTTTTTAGTTAGTTAAAGAAGCTTTACCAATACAAACATTTAAATTTTTCTGATATCATAATTTTGGGAATTTAATGATCGTTTAATATTTAAAATAAAAATTCTGAAATATGAAATTTAACTTTATTAATTACAATAATAAATATATATTCATTCACTACACTAAGTTATTAGAATAGCGTTAGAATTGTGAAGAATTCTGTTAGAATTGTGTGTGTTGTTATTAGAATTGTGTTATATACAAGTATTTCTAACTGTCTCAGAACACTCTGGTAAAACATTTGGACAAAGTATTTTGTTTTTCTTTTAATTCTCTGATATATCTAGGCGCGCTTTGTATATAACAAATTTCAAGTTTAGAAAAAAAAAAAAAAACTTGAGAAAGGAAGGAGTATTTGGATTTATATTAAGATTATAACTGATTTATATTAAGAGAATCATCTCAACGAATTAAAAAAAAAAAAAAAAAAAAAAAAAAAAAGGTTTTTGTCACTTGAAGTATTAGAGCTCTTTCTTCCCTCTGAAAAGCTCTTAAGCACACAACACCTTACTTCAATTAAAATATCACATATGTAGTCATCGACAGCCTTGAAAAATGCAAAATTGTAATGTTCTTTCCATTGCACTATTTGACAATACATTAAAATCCAAATTGATTTAACTTACAATTCAAGTTAAGCCTTTTAAAAATTATACAATTATACATCGCCATACCTGACCATTTTTTTTTTTTTTTTTTTAGATTTTCGAGATTTTTCTTTTCTTTTCCTTTTTTTTTTTATTTTAAAATTTAAGTAAAAGTTTCATCACCAAGACAAATATATATATTTGAAAATTACATATTAAAAAATAAAGCAAAATTGCTTTGTAGAAGTAGCATAAAAATATGGGTATTCTCCTAATTGCCTGCGTCCATTTAATCTGAAATTCACATATATTTGCTGATATATAAAAGTTTTACAAGAAGAATAAAATGCAATGCTTAGTTTTTGCAATCATGTTGACATACAGGCTATTCAGTAAAATGCAAGTAAGTTTCAGAAATAAAGAATGCATTCTGCTACTGTACATAATAAAACTAAATACATAATATAAATATATTAAATGTCTAAAGAAACAAAATCATTTATACTAATTACATTTTAACTGCTCTTGCAGAACAATTAACAAAAATTATTTTAGATAATTTATTAGTCAAACGTATTGAACAACTTGTATAACGAACTAAAGCAAATGTTTTAAAAGTACAACAGAAATGGGGCATCATACATATGATAATTGAATTTTACTCTCTAAACTATAAAAAACTTTTTCCACAATTTTACATATGTAATCATATTTATTATCAGTTGCAGCATAATAGACTTTGATTGCAAATAAATACGATGAAATCCCCTGATAATAAATAATCCCATGAGAGTAAGTTTTACAATATTCATGATAATTGCTTAGGATTTCATATAAGTTGTAAAGTTTTTGTGGTCGCAGACTCCATCCTTAATAACTATTTGATAACCAAATAGATAAATCAGAGCACGAGACTTGGACGTAAATACAAATAAAGTTTTTATTAGTGCTAAATTTCAGGGAGGGATAACTTGACCGAACTCAATTAAATAATTAAATAAACTAATAAATTAGAGAAATATAAAGAAATATGAAGAAATAGCCTCACCCAGTCGAAAAAGTAGAAGCTTTATGAAGACTGCTCTCTGTCGATCACCGAACGGTGCTTGCACAAGAACTGTCGTCAGGATTACCTTGGCGCGACAAATTCTTCACTCAAATCTTACTCTATTCTACAACACCAGAAATCGCTACCAACGCTTAGCACTCGCATAATAACTTTTTTACTCTACACTACAAACTATAGCTAAATGCTAGCATAAAAACTAATCTCCTCTGCACCACAGAAACACAAAAGATACCTTCATATTTATCCTTAACTCAATCGACTCCAATTTTTTCACTTAACAAATTTTTAAAGCCTCTTCGCATTCACTTATACTCCGCAAATTACTTCCTCCGTTGCAGCTCTATGCTGACGCAAAACCATTCCAACCCAATCTGAAACTTCGCCGACAGTTCGTAAAAACATAAAATCCCATCTATTGCCTCACCGGGAGTCGCTGGATCCAGGTCAGTTTTAAAACTGTGGTGACCATCCTTGGTCTCAACCTTACAAAGTAGCTTAAAACATTTTTTTAAATAAGCAATGTAAAATTAATTCCTTTAACGTTTGCACATACGCAGTTAAAATATTTAACAAAAGTATTTAAATTTCATTAGATACTTACAGTCGGCTGCAAAATTATTCGAGCACAAGCAATAATCCTTATCAAAAAAAAGTACACTTAATACAGCTTTGTTAAATAAATCCTTGTCGAGTCATGTTCTTAATCAGTCTAAGAACATCATTCGACAAGGATTTACTTAAGTGTACTTTTTAAATATAGGAATTATTGGCTAGTGCTCGAATAATTTTGCAGCCGACTGTAATAGATTATAGTTCAATTGCAGTATGTTAAACATGTATGTGATGTATTTCATAGGTCAAATTTAGTCTCTGGGAAATTTCCACTGAAATATATGAGTTGTTGAATGCACTTTATAATGCAAAATAATAGCAAAAAATGAAAAAAAAAAAAAAAAAAAAAAAAAAAGTTGATAAAATTTTTGATGTACGATAAGATAATTGGCCTGCCTTCACTGGCCTTCACCTAACCTTCACTGCCTTCACCTAACCTTCACTGGCCTGCTTAAAAACTCTCTTTTTTACTGGTAAGTAAGAATACATTTGCCTTAATACATATTTTAGTACATTCCACAGAGATTTTTACAATTTCTTTGACTATATTTGGGAAACTCGGATACATACATTGCAAAGTTCTAATAATTTAAATAATTTAACATGTGAAGTAATTGCGAAATATATGCAAAATAAATAAACAGAAAGTCAACCTATATAACAGAAATTAATTACTTAAACTATCTCACTTTTAGATTATTCGACGATTTACTAAGTTATTTACAAATTTATTTTTAAGTACAGAAAGTACATCACATATTACGTGTTTTAATGTATTTTATAAAGAAGGTAGAATTAATTTCAATATAAAAATTAATCAAAGATAATGAGAATATACAGATGCCTGTATTTCAGTACATTTTAGCCCCAACCAAAAAAAACAAACAAACAAAAAAAAATATTGATAAAAATATCTATATTTGAAATATATTTCTTGATGCATACCATTTTATTACACATTGTTTAACCCGTTAGTAGTCGCAAATCGGTCTTTTTGAAGCCCTTCGCTTATAAATCCCTCCTGCAAATCACCCCTTAAAACTAAAGTAGGGAACTTTTGTGTACCTGACCTTGGGTGTATACCCTCTAACACAGTATGTTTTCAAGTCATTCCTGCTATTTTTTGAGCAGTTAAAAACATTTTACTTCTCATATCGGTCTATTTGACCGCGACGCGACCACTAACGTTGATTCATTTTTCTCCCCATTTCCGGTTTTTCATACAGGTTAGAGTTTTGTGGGAAAAATTTCGCGTGAATTAAAGGCACTTCATCTTTCTCTACTGGCTTTCTTTCGGCTTTCCCCTCATACTAAACAGCGGCGGCAAAAAGGCTGACACGCAACTACGAGCGTTTTAAAAAATGACGCGACTACTCTCGGGTTAGAAGATAATAAATTTCAAATTTCTCTTAGTTACTTTCTGTAACTTAAAAATAAATTTTAATTCATTAATTAATTAACTAATTAATTAAATTAAAATTAAAAACAACTTTTTAGTAATTTTTGAATTACATAAATATGATAATTGTTACAGCTTTCCTAAACATTCGTTATTAAAAGCAAAAACGTAAAATTATTTCAATTTTTAGTTCATTGAGTGATAAAATATCAATGTTATTACTTCAGTTGTATAATAACATTTTATTTATGCTTTTAATTTTGTTTACCCTTTATCCACTGAAAAAATGGCCTGTTACTTTAAATTAATTATATGATAATAAGGATGTTTGTTGAGATGTGTTTCAAATATGTTAAAATCCGCCAAAATTATTAGCAACACAATTCATGTTATAAGCAAATTATTTGGAAATTCAACATGATTTTGCTTCTAATTAAATCTACAAATCACCAATTAGACATAATTGTTTGATTAAGCATAAAATCTAGACTATCTTGTTCCTATATAAGATATTATATAGTTTGAAGTGAGATGTTAAACATCCTCCTAGAAATATTTCGCTTCAAATTTACGCTTTGATAAATGAAATCACTCATGCTTTCATTACACGCTCCATATTTTCTAGGAAAACATGGAAGTACTTATATACATAACTGTTTCCTTGCGCATTCAGTTAACGCTGAAGAAAGCGAATAATTTACATTTTACTATCTGACTTCCATGTTTTCTCTAATTTTCATATGTTATAATTCATGAAATAGAAACTATTCACATTTAATTGAGAAGCGAGTACCACACGAAATTTTACATGTAAAGCATGCATTTTATTCAAGTGAATTTTAAAATAGCTAAATTTATGCTTTAAAATACGATTCAGATTGAGTGCAAAACAGGATATGTATATTTTATATTTTAACGTATATTTTAATAAATAAGCGTAGACACCAATCTCTATTCATGTATATTATTTTAAATGTTAATTTTTATTTCATCATAATCTTGTCTTCGTATCTGTACCCGTAGAATTTACTAAATATAATACTCAAAACTTATTTTATTAAGTGATATTCTTTACATTTTCTAAAACACACATTGAATTTACAAATAAATGTGAACATTAAAATTTATTTCAGTAGAAAAGAGCATTACTATTTAACTGATTGTCCAATTTACAAAATCTGTATATTTTTATTTTATAATAATTTTGTTTTGTATAATTCTAATTTTGTTTTGTAACTGTATAATTCACCAAATCTAATACAAAAAACATATTTTTTTATAAATGATATTCTATACATTTTATAAAATACACATTCAATTACCAAAAAAAAAAAAAAAAAAAAAAAGTTAAAATTAAAGTAATTTATTTCAGTAGAAATGAGCTTTCCTGTTTAACTGACTTACAAAATCTGTATATACAATGTTATCATCTGTATATCAAATGTTAATTATTTTATTAAGTCTTATTTATTACTCTTTATGCATCATTTTTATTATCGTTATTTATTTCTAAAATAGTAAGCATCATATGAAGGAACACGAAAGCATTATTCCAATATATCATTTATTTTTATCATTTACAAAGATGTAAAATTATATTTAAAGTTCAAATTTGCCTAAAAAATTATTTCCTTCAGAAAATGTGCTCTGCAACAAATCTGCAGATTATGGTAAGAAAAAATTTAACTTTTCTTAAAAAAGTTATATGATATTATTGAAATAAAATATATGTAGAATGAAAGTAAAATATTTCTATCTAGGAAAAATACTACATTTTTATGTCATAATTTCCTAAATAAAATTAAATGTACCATTTAAATAGATTTTTTTTTGTCAAAATATATAAGCATTAAAAAAGCTGACACAAAATATGCATTGTTATAGTTAATCGAATAATTTTTCTCTCAGCTACATTTGTCTAAAGAAGCACAAAACGGAAAGTTTATTTATTTATTTTTTTCTTAGAAATGAATCAGTCCTTAATTTTGTTATTTGATAAATACTTTTAACCAAATTATGTTGAGAAAAAAAATAAAAACTTTGTATAAGACTTTTTTATCTAATGTTTGCTATCCAATTATTGTATTTCGCTTCGAAAAAAAGAGGAAGTTTCACATTTTTTCTTTCTCTTACCCTATATATGGTAGAGAAAGTATTCTTTTAAGGTCAAATTTTCGAAATCGGGATTTTGTTACATTTACGCGTTTTGATGGATTCTGAATCCGAAAAACTTCCGAAACAATCCGAAAGAACTGCGGTTGGTCTGTCTTTGTGTCTGTTACCAGCATATCCCAAGAATAACTAGTATCAGACAAACTATACTCCGTATTCTACATGTGTATCATATAGATATGATACACTAAACTTTTTGTTGAGATCAAGAAAATGGCCAAGAGGTTTCACTATCCAAGAGGTTTCAAATACAATACGTCTATGACGAAATTTATGATAATTACAGTGTAGCATCTATACGCTGCCGTAAACAAAACGAAATGAACATATTTCTCATATGCAAAAGGACTTCTTTTTTTGTAATTTGTTGTATAAAAATCCTCCCTTTACAGGGCTACACAAAGTATATTAATATATAGATGCATACTTTGAAACTGCATAAAGAATATTTGTTTTTGCGTTATTTGTATTTTATATGAGACTAAATTTAAGTACACAATGCTATGTGTGTACAGTTTATAGACAAATATACTTAGCTTCCCAAAATTAAGATAACCGTTCTTTTCTGAAGAATTTAGTTGATAGTGCTTGGCTACATAGAAGTGCTTTGTTACTATGTCGACAAACACTGTTACTGAAAAACAAAATAATTTTGCTCGCATAGACTATAAACAAAATACATTTTTTTTTCATTTTTTTTTTTTTTTTTTTTTTTTTTTAGTTACCAATATAACATAAAAAAAATAACTGCAGGGAATTAAAATTTGATATTTTGTAATTGATATGGGATTGCTCGTTGAAAAGTTCATAAAAATTATCAAGTTTCAAGACAAATTAATAAAACACTAATAAAACACTAATAATAATTATAGGCTCTATAATTAGACGGGGAGGTCAAGGGGGTTGGAAGCCCCCTTCACACTGGGTTATATGTCAGAAACTGTCCGTAAACATATTTTAAATTATTTCGAAAATTGATTGAGCTCTTTTATTTTACCTTATTGATTTTAAGGATTTATATATTTTAAGATAAAAATGATTGCAATTCAACATTCACTTTTATAATTACACAGTTATTTAGATTTTTTTTTCAAGTGATTGCAATAAGTTAGTAGTTTGTATAATTATGAGTTGTAAATAGACAAACAATTATAAAATAAACGTTATATGATTTACTTTTTCCTTTCTGCAGTCGGTAACAGTTTAGAACTTTTGGAACCTCCGTAAAACGTATTTAGACGATTGGATATATTTCACTTTTTTTTTTTTTTTCCTATCACTATTGGAAATAGCAATTAACTGAAAGAGCATTAAGGGCCCAGGATATACGAAATATCTAAAAAAGGCCACTGGACTCACTGTTTTTAAAAACGTTCACCAGGTGCATATAATAGTTATAAAGGGCACTGCACCCTGCCAAACTGGCTTAGAGTCAACACTAGCCAACAATTTGTTAAACAGATATGCATCGTTTGATAAAAAAAAAGAATAAATAAAAGCCTGAGAATGTTGTCATAAAGGCGAATTAGTATGACTAATTATGAAAATTCTCAGAAAAGATGATCATTTTATTAGTCTATTTGAAACACAGTCTAAAAATATTTAAAAAAAAAAAAAAAAAAAAAAAAAAACAGTCTAAATATATATATATATATATTAATACAATGCTTTTAAGAATTAACTTATTTCCTAAAATTCTATCATTCACTTAGAATATTTCTATGATATGTTGAAATTTCAGAAAACAATTAATAAATTATATTCAATAAATTCAGAAAGTCAGTCGGTAAAAAAAGTGTCCGAACACTAGCAAAAATTCCTATGTGAAAAAAGTACGCTTAACACAGTTTTGCTAAATAAATCCTTGTCGATTCCTGCTCTTAGACTCACTAAAAACAAGATTCGACAAGGATTTATTTAACAAAACAGTATTAGTAGTACTTTTTTTTTATATCGAAATTTTCGCTAGTGTTCGGATACTTTTGTTACCAATTGTACGCGTTGGACTTCACACTAGATACACGATAATACGTATAGTTTTATTCTTATTACTAAATTAATAAATATAAGAAAAATAAACATTTGATTTATGATGTCAAACTGTAACCAATGTAGGTTTATAGTTTAAAAATCATTCATTCGAATTTTCCAAATACATAATATGTCTTATCACGAAATATTGCCATTTTAATTAGATATTATATCATTAATTATATTCTTATACAGAATATATATTTAATAAATATGTGCAAAAATGGGCAATTCTTATGCGGATTCTTATTTCTGCAATATTAAAGTATCACGTTATTAATTAAACATTTCAGGTAATACCTGCACTTTTATTGCATTATATCACTTTTCAGAATTGTGGGATATCTTGGTGACTTCACACAATTCTAACTTTTATCTCATATTTATGAGTGAGTTTATGGCAAATTTTGCTGAATATTTTTCCATGAATGTTTTTATCTTCTTAGTTATATTTTTACTGAAGCTTTTATCCAAAATAACATAAGAAAATAAAATTACATCAAATGCAGCTATTTATTATCATAAAAACTTTCCCATCAATTTTAAGAGTTGTTTTACCTCACTTTGTTTTATTTTATTTTATTATCCACATTAGATATATTTAGATTTTTAATTAAAGAGGGAAAAAAAAGAAAAAGAAAATTCTAAGAGTAAACAAGCATGATAGATAAGTTATCAGTAAACATTAACTTTATATTCTGTGACTAACATTGTTGAAATAAGAAAATTAAAAACTGACATAGGTAAATTTATTCATATTATATGGATTAGACTATAGTAGGTTAACTTGTTTATCGTGTTTTTTATAAATATAATGTTATGTTCAAGAGAATATAAATTTCAAAAGAAAATAAAAGGGCTGTTACTATATATATATATATTTAAAAAAAAAAAAAAAGTTGGTTTTTTGAAAAACAGCTTACCTAAATTGTGATGTACGTTAAAAATTTAGTTTTGTAAACAAACTACTTATTGAAAACAAAACGTTAAATGACTTCTTAGGATTATTTTTTTTTATTATAATAAGAATATTTATATTAATATTTACTTTGGTTTGTAGCAGCTTTAACAGAAGATAGAACGAAAAAATTGAAAATCTGATAAATTGATGAATTTATTACGGTTAAAGTTTTCGAAACTGCTATTATTATTATTATTATTATTATTATTATTATATAAATTAAGTCGCTTAATAATCCTTACAAATATATTTATTAATCTGAAGTATATTTGGTTGGTTTAGATTCAATTTACAATATCAATTATTAAAACAGCGAATAATATTTTTTTGTGATTTAACAAACAAACAAAATAAATCATAAAATCTTATCCAAATTTTCTCTTTTATCATAATGATATAAAACAGCCTACGTAGATGAATAAAAAATAGAAAAAAAAAGAGTTAAGAAATGATATTTAAAATTTTACTTAAATTAATAATTCCTTTTTCAAAGTTCTATATCCCAAAATATTTTAAATTGTAATTTACTGGCATCTGATAGGCCACTTTGTTAAGGACCGAGGTACCTTTGAACTGCGTAAATGTCAGTAAAAAAATTTCATGATTCTTATATAAAAAATTTTCATGATTCGATATAAGCTTTTCGCGCATGATTGATGCATATGCAAATACGTGATGCATTATATGAACCTTTAAATCTGTGCATTTGAAAAAATAGCCTGAAAATTTAAATGACGACTAATAATTTTGCTATAGTTTAAAAAATTATATTATTTATCATTAATACATTTTCCTTATTTATTGTATGTTTATGCCCATAAATACAATATATTTATTGTTAAGCATAAATTGTTCATAATTCCATATGTAAAAGCTGCTAAATTTTCATTAAATTCAGACTAAATATCATGGAAACATTGTACGCATAAGATTATACATAGAGAAAAAATCGCTCTAAAATTTTATTTAAAAAGTTAAATACAACATGTAGAATTATTTCAATTACGTTAATAGAATTTTTTTTTAACACCTGTTAAAATTTACATGTGTTAAAAGTAATAATTTATTTGAGTTATTACAAAGATCACGTTTATATATATATATATAATGACAGTTGATATGATCATCACTATTTCTGGTGTATTTATGTCTATTTTTTTAAAACGTTTATTGATGGAACGCAAATTTTTCGTCATTTCATATATTTGTATCTTATGTAAAAAGTGTAAAATATTAATTAATTTCTCGCTAATAATTACGGTGACATTGTGAACGCAAGATTATACAACGACAAAAGTTTCTCCCTGATATTTTATTAAAAAATAAAATAAAATAAAATATAGAAACGAATAAAAAGCGTTGAATTAATTTAATGACGTTAATATGAGAGCATTCTTTAACTACTCCTGTTATAATTTACAAGTTTTAAATGTATTAATTTCTATGAATTATTGCAAATAAAGTTATTTATTTATTTTATTTTATTTTTACTTTTTAAAGATTTTTAAAGATATAATTTTTTACGTGTATATTGACAATCCACCAAATAGTAATATTTATAAAATAAAAAGCAACTAAGTCTTATACATTATATTTTTGTCTAATTAGTGACATTGTTGATAATCTATAGATTAATTGTTAAGACATGGACATGATTACAAGTACATCTTGTACCACAATATTTTTAAGAAAGCAATATTAATATATTTAAAATAATAAAACTGAATTTTCGATATTATTTAATATATTTTCTTCTGATTAGTATGGAATTTTGGTTTGTGATCCTCCATTATGTTACATATAATTCCTCGTAATCAAGCAAAAATTCTTTAAAACGAATCCATTAGTAAGACTGAGACGTTGATTACAGAATGTAATGTACACTGAAGAGCCAAAATACTGGCATAAGCATGTATATGTAGATAACAGAGGTATGGAACCAACCAGAGTAATGTGATGCGGTCGGTATTCAAAGCTGTTATATTGTTTACTGCTGCTACAGTAATTGATTATCAAAATTTATGCGACTTTGAACATTGCGTTATAATTGATGCAAGAAAGACAGGTTATAGCATCTCTGAAGATGAGGAAGCGATCAACTTTTCACATCAGTTCAGTGAATATCGAGGACCCGGTAAAACATCATATCTCACACATCTATTATGTGGTTGAAAAGGGGTCTTGAAACAACGGGACCAATGACAACTGGCGAGAATCATTAAACGTGACAACTGTACAACCCTTCAACAAATTGATGCAGAATTCAATGCTGTAACATCTACAAATGCCCGCATGTGATCTATTCAACGACCCATCATTGATATAGGCTTTCGGAGCCCAAAGTCCAGTCTTGTACTGTTATTGACTGCGAGACTTAAAGCTTTACGCCTACCTTGAGCCCGGTAACACCGTCACTGGATTTCTGATAATAAGGAAAATGTTGCTTGGTCTAATGAGTCTCTTTTTATATTATAGTAGTCGGATGAATATGTACGAGTATGGAGATAACCACATGAATCCAATCGCACCACACGTTGAAAGAGTATTGTTTAAGCTGATGGAGGCTCTGCCATGTAATGGAGAATGTGTAGTATGTGCGATATGGGAGCCCTGATAGTCTATATACGCCAATGACAAGTGACAGATAGTACGTAAAAGTTTGTCCGATCACCGGCAACCATTCATGTCATTTGTTCATTCCGATGGGTTTGGGCAATTCCAAATGGATAATGTGATACCTCACGTGTCAACATGTGATCCCGAGTGGCTCAAGAAACGTTCCTCTGACTTTAGGTATGTGTATTGGCTACCATACATGAACATTTTTTAGTGTACTGGAATTCTTCACAACGTACTGTTAAAAAGCGATATGTACCTCATTCACATTCCTATGGATTTTTCGATAAAATTGATGAATTTACGGTGTTAATTTCCTCCAGCACATACTCAGGCATTAGTGAAGCCCATGGCCCGTCGTGTTGAAGCACTTATGTGTACTCATGGGGACCCCACACGATATTAGTTAGGTGCACCAGTCTTTTAAACTCTACAGTATAAATTTGTATTCTTATTTTTGCTGCATAATATATTCTTTTGTTTCAAATTTACAAAAGCAAAATATAAATTGTTTTCTTGTTTTATTTGTTTTAGATTTTAATTAATTAATTTTATTGTATTTTATTTATTTATTTATTTATTTATTGCTATAGTATATGTTTTTAGATCTTCAAAGAGAAAAACAGACATAGCTTTCATTTTTAAAATACCGCATTGCCGAATTCATGAAAGTTGCTATATTTTTTTATTACAGTGACATCTTCATACATACTAGGTTTGCTATTTATATTTTTGGCCTAATAACGAAAAAACAAATATTTAGGATTGAAATTGGTTTTATGGGTTCTTTTTTTAAATATTCACAATGAAGATACTTTTTCTTTTGTTTCAACCAACGAGAATAAAGAATTAAGAAAGAATTAAGTTCAAAACCTCTTGTCTTGATAACCCAAGTCGAAAGTTATGAAATTTAATATCACAAAAATGGTTAAGTGTCAATTCAATTTTTTACCCGAGATGAATTTTTTAATTTACTATAAACAGCACGGCAAACAAAATGGTAAAATGTTCTGAAGAAATCACGGTTAAAAGTATCAAACTTTCGATTTGAAACGTTAGCTGTCACCTGGCAACACTTAGGGTAAGGGCAGAAAAATAAATAGCAATCCTCGTATTACTTAAACCGAAACTCTGATACTGTACGTGTATAAAATCCACTAAAACCTACATACTGAGAGTAAAATTTTACACTTTATTGAAATTTCGAAATTAATTTTCAGAAAAATTGATTGTAATCCAGCATAATAACATTAAAATGAACCGATTTTTAGGACACTTGGGAAGATGATAAGTTACATAATATTCCTGACGTTTATTTGAGGAAAATGTTAAAGTCTGACATGGATTGATTTAGCTGCCTTGTAAGGTAGGTTTAGTTGGTATAGTTAAAGAAGTAAAGAGATAAACCAAGGATGTATGTTCCATTATTATTATAGGTGTTTTTACTTTTTCTTAAAGATTAACTTTTGATATAGCTTTTTTTGATAGCATATTTTTAAGAGATAATAGATTTCCCCTTTTTGTTAATTACTTTTCGTAACGTTAAAAACATAAGTTTCTAGCAATTTATAATTTAAATCAAATAGTTATCAAGCACATAAAAGATATGGTAAACAAATTATATATATATATATATATGTATATTTCACACAAAAATGCGATAGTTGTTACAGCGTTATTAAACGTTTGTTATTGATAGCAAAACTGTAAAAATCTCTTACTTAATCCTACTTCAGGTAATAAAATATGACATGAGACGAAAAAAAAAAAAAAAAAAAAAAAAAAGAAGCAGTTTTTCGATGCTTTAACTATTGTTCTACCGTTTGTCCAATGAAGAAATTACCTGTTACTTTAAATTATTAAGCGATTTTAAAGATTTAAAATATTTAAAAATCCTTACGTCTCGTAGTTAAACTAAAATTTAATCACATTAAAAACGGTGAAACACAATATACACTAAAATTATATACAATTATCATCCAAGAATTTTCCTGGAGGGCTAGTACACAAATCAACATTTTTCACCACATAATGAGACATACGCAGTTCCGCTGATTACGTTGTACTCACTTAATGAAAGTATGTTGTACTTCCCAGCATTTACATGTTTTTACTGATGAGGAGCCTTTAAAAGGCTTGAAATGTTTAAATTTATGATTTGTGTTTTTAATGTTTTAAATTGTATATAACTTTAGTGTATATTGTCTGTCTCGGTTTTTAATGTGATTAAGATTTTAAAGATGTTTGTTAAGATCTTTTGTCAATGCCTTAAATATCGTCCATACTTATTAGCAACAAATTGCATGTCATTTAC
Source organism: Salticus scenicus (assembly GCA_963930645.1). NCBI lineage: Eukaryota > Metazoa > Arthropoda > Arachnida > Araneae > Salticidae > Salticus > Salticus scenicus. The sequence continues at coordinate 238,150,681 of OZ005656.1, forward strand.
AAATTACTTAGAAATTCAACATGCTTATTTCCCTAATTAAATATACAAATCAGCATTTATATACTTTTGTTTGATTAAACATAAAATCTAGAATTTTTTTCCTGCAAAAGATAACTTTATACAGTTTAAAACATAATGTTAAACATCCTCCTAGATATGGTTTGCTTCAAATTTCCACTTAGATAATTAAAATCCTCCATGCTTTCATTACACGCTCCATATTTTCTAGGAAAACGAGAATATACTTATGAGTGTATCTGTTAACTTACGCTTTTCAGTTAGAGAGCAGAAAATTAAAATTTTGCTATCTGACTTTAATGTTTCATCTAAATATGTTGTTTCTTAAAATGAAAACTCTTCGCATTTAATTATGAAAAAAATTCCGTATTAAATTTTATATGTCCGAAACGTATTTTATTTTAGGAAATATTAAACCAGCTTATAAAACGTGTTTTAATAGTGAAATTTCGTTTTAAGACAAGTTATGTATATTTTGTGTATTAACGTATATTTTAACTAACAATGATACACACAATGAAACTCAGTAATTGTGTGTATTACTAAATATTTATCGTTAAGATTATTTTCATACCTTTAACTGTATAATTCAATAATTAATATATATATATCAGGATTTTTAAGAAAATTAACATTTTTTTTCTAAAATATAACTTTTATAAATAAATATAAATGAAAAAATATCATTTAATAAAAAATCATCAGAATTTTCATTTTACAGAATGTCCGATTTAAAAAGTTTGTATACACAATAATATGATATAACGTATATCATAAATTTCATATATATATATATGTGTATGTATGTGTGTGTGTGTGTGTGTGTGTGTGTCTGTGTAGAGGATGTGAGGTTAGATGTTTGATTAAGAAGTTAGGGTGCAGTTGCTTGGCTAGTTGGTTTGGAGGGTTGTTGAATTAAATATTATAAAAAGGGGGGGGGGCAATGGTTTATTCCGATTACAAGAAACATCTTATTCTTCTGGTAAATGTTATGGAAGTTTAACTATTCACACGAACGATTTTAAACCATGCATAATGGGAATTGGTGACTTCATCATTATACTTGAACAAAGTATCCAGTTCAAATTTATTAAAAAAAAAAAAATAAGATTGAAAATTATAACTGAAAATTATTTAATCATAGCATGTAGACATTTTGAGATGATTGCTTAGGACAAAAAAATAAATATAAATAAATAATTACAAAAATAAACTTAGCCTCCTTATTGATAAGAATTTTTAATTTAATAAATTGTAAATGCTAGCACACAATGCATACGTTGAAATTTAAATTCTAAACTAAATAATTCGGTCAAAAAGTTGTTATTCAAATCCATCTAGTTAGAATTAATTTTAAGAGCTTTATTAAATTATTAACAATCATTTAATGAATTCAATAAAATTCCTTTTATGTCGAACATTTATCGATTAATTGTTACTTTACTAATTAATATTTCACTTATTAGTATTGTTCTGATGGCAACCAGTTAATTTTTACTATCTCAGTTTGCTTTCATTTACCATGCGGATTAAAAAAAAAAAAATACATTTTGCTTGATTCAATATAGGTTTGTCATAGTAATTTATATCATTCTTTTATTCATTTGGTTTTGTCGCAAGATAGAAACTTGAACTGTATTTATTCTTGAATTAGCTATACAGTTTCCATACGGCGAACATTCATATTTTTCAGCTTTTTTTAATTTCAGTTCTCATCCCATGAATTCTTTTTTTGATTTGATGTCTTTGATATTTTGTAATCCGTTCTCATTTCCGATTCCTTTTTTTCATAACATTGATGGTTTAAGTTTGATAAATTTAATGAAATATGCAAACATATCCTTGATCGATAGGCTTAGTGTTATGATTATAGAAGTTCACTTCTGCGTAAGTAATTTAAAATGATTTAACTTCTAATTGGTATTGTAATTAAATTTTAAAAAATCTGCGAAAACATTTAAAATGAACTACAATCACTTTTAATTTTGCAATGTTGGTATTTTCATTTATCTTTTGATTGCTGAGTATTGTAATAGTTTTAAATCATTTAATTTATATATATATATATATATATATATATATATATATATATATATAGGGGAAAGTTGGATAAAACGGGATAGTCTGACAAACCGGATATGTCGCCTAGGGACCTGTCTAGTACTGCTATCGAACGGACGACGACAGAAACATGTTCTCGGCCGTCATTACACCATTCTCAGTTCGTCCCGTCTCGAGACCACTAGTAGATGGAAAGTTGTAGCTCTTAGAACTTTTTTACTCTGATTTCTTGTAACTTTCTACATTTACATGCGTTGTTTTCTAGATTATACTGCCTACATATATGGGAATGCAATTCCAGCGAGTAATACATTTGATTAAGCATTTAATAACGAACATTCTCATGTGTAATATATCTAATTTTCCTTTCACGTTTAGGCATCAGCCATGTTTGTTTTGAAAAGTGTCGGAGTTGGACAAAACGGGACACTTATGAGTTGGATAAAACGGGATACATTTTTTTTTTATGCCGTATATTCGTCACTCCTATGTTTGTATTTCCTCGAGTGAAGGAAAATCCACGATTCATGGATGATGCTTTTCCAGTATCATTTGCAGTATATCACAAGACCGGCTGGATCACGAAGGAGACCTTCATTGTTTGGTTTAAAAAAATCGTAGAATTTTCCAACCCTGCCCATAAAAAGCTAGTGCTGTTGCTACTTGATGGACACAACAGTCACACGAAATGTTTGGAACTTGTATATTTGGCAAGAGAAAATAATGTAACCATCCTAACCTTCCCCCTACATACAACTCATCGCCTTTAGCCCCTGGATGTCAGTTTCATGGCTCCACTGAGCACGTATTATGAACAAGAAATTCAAAAGTGGCTGTTTAACCATCCGGGTAGGTGTGTCACAATTTACGAAGTTGCAAAACTGTTCAACGCAGCCTATTCACGGGCAGATGTTGCAGAAACTGTCGTTAAAAGGTTTAGAAACACTGGCATAAGTCCTTACAATCCTGACGTCTTCCCAGATCACTTGTTTGCACCCTCTGTTACCAGAGACCACCCTACGTCAGACCTGCAGCAAGAACCTCCAGGCGTTGTGCACCAGACTGATATGAGCAAAGACCAATAGAAACCCTCAACTTCTTCAAGGGACATCGTAGAAGTAGACCAACCAACAAACTTGTCAGGAGACGGCCTATGTCCAGACCAACTGCAACATCCTCAGGGAAGAAAGGATTAGAACTCTCTTGTTATTGATCTAAGCTACCATTTTCCATCTCTCCAAAGTTTGTTCTGCCTGTACCTCAAATAAAAAGTCCTCGCCCAGAAAAGAGGGCTGATAAGGGAAAGAAGAAAACTGTAGTAATAGCATCATCTCCATATAGGAGTAAGTTAGAAATGGAAGAAAAAGAAAGGACGATTAACTACAAGAAAGAACCAAGAAAATTGAAGAAAAGGCTGCTAAGAAATCCCTCTTAAAAATTCCAAAAGAGAAGTTTGTATGTAAAGGAAAGGGAAAAGAGGATGAAAAAGAGCTACCAGGTCCAATCAAACCTAAAAGTAGGCCTACAAAAGATTCCAAAGTAAAGCCTAATCCTGATGTTAAAAGTCAAAACATAGAAAAGTTTAATACACCTACACCAAGCAGCCAAGAATTCATGTTGTCATCGTCTGAAAATGAAACAGAGGGAGGAGAAACCTGCATATTTTGTAATGCACTGTACGTCGACTCTAAGGCTGGTGAAAGTTGGATCCAATGTTCTGGATACCAAGAATGGGCTCACGAAGCGTGTTCTAATGCCGACGAAGAGGACGACACCTTTATATGCGACTTTTGTTCTGCTATAGGCCAAAATAAAAGGTCTTTGCCATTTTGTAAATAATAACATTAAAAAAATATATATTTTAAGTCTCTGGTTACTGACGGCATTGTTCTTTCAAGCAGAAATTTTGCTTTACAGGTTTTTGCCAGTTAATTATGCTTTTCAGTTTGTTTTACACAAAAAATTAAACATTGTAATCCCTATCCCGTTTTGTCCAACCCAGGTGTGCTAAAACGGGATGTGTAAGAGTTTGGTAAAATTTTTTTTTTACTATTTCACAGTCATTAAAATTAGTTAAAAATATGTTTTTTGTGTCCTTCAATAAATGTTGTAGTTATAAAAAAATAAAATGTGTGGTTTTCTTCAATATATTTTCCGTAGTAAAGAAAAACAAGAATGGTATCCCGTTTTGTCCAACTTTCCCCTATATATATAAACGGAACAATAATAGAACAATTTGATATAGAAATAAAATTGAAGCATTAACAGATTTGATAACGATTGATTTATATAGTTTAAAAGAAAAAAAATGATTTTGCACACCTGTATATAATGTGAAAGTTTAATGTAATTACGGAAACGCTATTTTCAACTCTGAACATTTCTATAGTTTAAAAGTAAAAAATGATGGTGCACACCTGTATATAATGTGAAAGTTTAATGTAATTTCGGAAACGCTATTTTCAACACTGAACATTTCTATAGTTTAAAAGAAAAAAATGATGTGCACACCTGTATATAATGTGGAAGTTTAATGTAATTACGGAAACGCTATTTTCAACACTGAACATTTCTATAGTTTAAAACGAAAAATGATGATGCACACCTGTATCTAATGTGAAAAATTAATGCAATTACGGAAACGCTATTTTTAACACTGAACATTTCGATAATATATTACATTTCCACAAATGACCGGACATTTTCGATTTCAGATGTTTGTTTTTAAATATATCAAAAAGTACTAAAAAAATCATTTTGAAACTTCAGGAGTGTAAAAAACATGTTATTTCTCATATACTTTAGTTAATGTTTTGCGCCAAAAATGATAGGGGGTAAAAAATTAAAGAAAATTGGAAGTGTTTGGAATTACCCTGTAAAAAGTAATGCTTGAAATGCAATCTGGCTGTAGCATGTGATTATGGGACTCTGTACCATTATCAATTTAAATATTTATGTCTCTACAGCATATAATAAGATAAATATAAAGATTTCGTAAAAAAAAAAAAAAAAAAAAAAAAAAAAAAAAAAAACGAAAAAAAAAAAAAAAAAAAAAAAATCACTTCTTTAGCTTTTTTAGCAAGGTTTTAAACCCAGTGCAAAGCTATTTTCACAAAACACGACATACAATATTAGAAACAGTATACTGCAATTAGAATGAAAAAATTAATAAATATTTAATGAAATATCAGTATTTTTACTAAATAATTTATAACTGTTCATGCGTAAGATTTAGCGAAATTTCATTTGCATAATTTAACAGCCAAATGTATTCAGCTAATTATATAAAAACCCCAAACAAGTATTGTGTAAACTCACAAAGTTCTATGTCAGAGAATGAAATTAATTAAGCCGTCTCCCCCCCCCCCCTCAAAAAAAAAATATATACAGGGGTTTTTTTCTCAATATTTATTTAAGATCACAGAAAACTGAATTACCATTCATTGAATCAAATTAAAAATGTGAGCAATACCGATTACTTTAGCTTATTCTCTAGATAAACTGTTTAGCAGTTCATTCTATAATTCTTATTTTACATTTTTTTTTTCATTCTGATTGCGATATGTTGTGTCTAATGTTGTATGTCGGGTTTCCCGAAAATAACTTTTCTCTGGGATTAATACCCTGCTACATCTAAAAAAAGTAAAGTTTATTTTGGTAGTTTTTAAAGAAACCTTCATATCTCACAGATTACATGCGGTAGACAGACTTTAACATTTATACAGAAAATGAGAAAGAGCCTCATAATAACATGCTACATCCAGATAGTATTTAAAGAATTACTTTTCATAGGATGAGCCAGATACTTTCATTTATCTTTTATTTTTTACTGGTCCCCCTTTCACTTTTGGTGCAAAATATTAACTGAAATACATGAGATATATTATGTTTTTTACACTCCTGAAGTTTCAATATGATTTGTTCAGTACTTTTTGAGATATATTAAAAAACGTCTGAAATCGATAGTGTCCGGTCATTTATGGAAAGGCATGGTATTTTGCAGTTTGTCATCTAGTATTTCACATGGTGATCTTGCACGCATAATACAATCCGAAAAGAAAAATTCTATAGTGATACTTTCATTTGTTACAAGTCAATTTTTCTTTGTCAAAGCGTTCTTAAACATTCGTTAATGTAAAAGAACATTGTATAATTAACTTACATTAATTTTCCGATTAAACTGCTCTGAAAAAAAAAAAAAAAAATCGAGATCTGATACCATTTTTGCGGAATCTTATATAAAATGGCCTCCTTCGATAATTTTAGGACCATGAATTTGATTTTAAGAATGAAAAAAAAAAAAAAAAAAAAAAAGAAAATTAACACCTAAAAGCAATATATATATATATATATATATATATATATATATATATATATATAAGTTTAAAAAATAACATTAATAACAGATTTAAAAAAAAAAAATGTAAAATATTTAACACGTTCACGCCGGCGTGGTACACCGGTGGCTCACAGCAAAAGTACTCGTATCCGAACACTACCAATAATCCTTGTCCAAGAAAAGTACACTTAATACTGCTTTGTTAAATAAATCCTTGTCGAATCATGATCTCAGTTAGTCTAAGAACATGATTCGACAAAGATTTATTGAACAAAACAGTTTTAAGTTTACTTTAAAAAAAACGCAATTACTGGCTAGTGCTCAGATACTTTTGAGAAGAATGCGCCGGCGTAAACGTGTTAATGCATAACTTCAGTGACAAAAGCCCACTCCACCCAAAATTTTTCCCTTGTCGCAAATGTCCATGTTTTTTTTTAATTTTCCTACTTTTTAGCCCCTCATAAGATATTTAATTGTTAAAATAATCCTCCCTCCTCCTAAAAATCAAATTTATAGCCATAAAATGATCGAAATATTATAAAAATTGGGTTCCAATCCTAAAAGAACGGTGGGTTATAGGGCGAAATGGGCGTCATATTCGGATTCAGGAGGTCATTTTACATAGCATTATGCTGAAATGGTGTGAGAGGCAATTCTCATGCTTAGCAGTGTAATTAATAAATTTCAGCTTTATAACTAAGGTTGAAATATAGTGCTTTGGGATTTTAATGTCATTTTACCAAATTATATAATAAATGAATGATCAAATTACTATTTGTTTTATTATTAAAAATATGTTAGAAGATTACAAAATCATATAAACAATAGCTAATAAAATATGTTCATAACACCATTCAAAACATTTTATATTACTTTAAATTATTAAGGAGTTTTAAAGACATATATGTTGGACTTTTTTCCATGCGTTAAATATTGACAATATTTATTATTAACAAAACACGTGTTAAAAGAAAGTTAATTATAGATTCAGTATGTTCACCCCTCCAAATTAATCTACAAATAACCATTTAAGAATTTTTGTTTGATTAAGCATAAAATCTAGAATATTATGGACCACTAGAAGATAATTTCATATAGTCTGAAATAGTATGTTAAACATCCTACCAGAAAATTTCGCTTAGATAATTAAAATCACTCATGCTTTAATTGCAAGCTTTATAATTCCTAGGAAAACTAAAATTTACTTATGCAAGTTGTAACATAAATTTATTCGTAACTGTTTCATTGCGCTGTTAACGCTGCAGAGAGCAAGGAATTAAAACTTTGCCATCTGACTTTCCTGTTTTATCTGATTATCATATGTTATGGTCTATAAAATGGAAATTATACACATCTAATTATAAAGCGAATTCCATATAATATATAATGTTATTTGTTTTCAGTGCATTTTAAACTAGATAATAAATTATATTCTGTAGTTTCATTTAATTTAAGTTTAAAACAAATTATGTATAGTTTATTTATCAACATATAAGTTAAGTCTTTAGAAAAGGCACAGATCAATATTAGTGTACCAGTATATTATTAAATATTATTTTTATTTTATCATTAAGTTTGTCTTGTTATCTTCAGCTGTATAAATCAGTAATACATAATGCATATTTTTTTTTTTTAATAAAATTAATTCCTTTCATTTTTTTATTTATTTTTATTTATGATTTAATCTGTGAACAAACATAAATAATAAATTTTACTTCTATAAAAATCATCATTCTCTTTTTTTTTAATTATCCCATTTACGAAGTTTGCATATATAATAAATTGCTGTAATATATATTTTTTAATAATCTTATAATAATGATACATATATTTAGTTACTCCAATATACAGGGTGAACACTAATCTGCATCTGAATTTAAAACTAATCTATTTCTAAACAAAAATACGTAGAATAACGATTTTTTTTTTTTTTTTTTTTTTTAAGCTGCAAAAATTTTATGCACAAGTTCAATATTAAGTTTCAAATGCCATCAACAGATAGCGCTGTCGTCTTTGAATCATATTTCTACCAATAGCGCTCTGAATCCAGGGCAAAAGGTGATACATTCATGTATTCCCTGAAACAGCGAGTTATGATGTTCTTGCCCGTCCACACCATGAATACTAAAATTTTCAATTGCTTTCTGTATTGTGTTTCCTACGATGCTGTAGGACTCTTCTGGAAGACATAGTCTTCAATGCGCCCCAAAAAAGTAGTCCCATAGGGTAAGATCGAGTGAATATGGTCAATTCAGGTATAGTCAAATGAGGTATAGTCCAAACAAATTACTCTGTTATCGATATATTTCTGGAGAAAATCAAAATTCTGAGAAGCGCGATGTGGACGGGCCTGATCTTGACATTCAAGCACCACAAAAATTCGCTAATCCAAAGAATACATGACTGATCCTTTTTTTTCTCTCTAAATTAAGAGCGCTATTAATAGTAACATGATTTTTTTAACTACAGCACCATTTGCCGGTAGCATTTGAAAGAAAATTTTGAACACGAGCATAAGATTTTTATAGTTTTCAAAATAAACATGCTCTTTGTTCCATTGATGTATCTGTCTTTGTTTCGGAGTTATTTAATTTTAAAATATTCGGCCAATTATTTGATGTCTTGTAGATACAGGGTGATTTCAAGTTCATGGAGTAAACTCGGTACCGAACATTACAAGGATACATAATTTTTTAGGAACGCATGGACGAAAACGTAATTTTGACCCTTTAAGAACTGGATATTTTGGGTTATTGTGTACTACTAACTCCGCCTACTGTGTAAATTTTTAAATCGTGCATGTTTCCTTATTTTGTAAAAACATTCACAATTTTCGTATTATTGCAATCACTGCGATAAAATACATCGATAAAAACAAAATTTATTTAATTGTGTAATCATTAGTATGTAAAAGCTCTTAAACAAAATGAAACATTTGAGCCCATATTCACAAAAAAAAAAAAAAAAAAAAAAAAAAAACATCCTGTTCTTAAACGGTTTAAAAGACATTTGTGTCCATGAGTTCTTATACAAGTCTGAATCCTTGTTATGTTCTCTAACTCTACACCTTCTCTAACTCTTCGCAACCAATTTGCCCAATTTTATTTTCTATATTTTAATTGAAAATAACATGTAAATATATTTTGTTTCTCAAATATCATTGCGGAAAAAAATAAAAAATCTTACTAATATATATATATATATATATATATATATATATATATATATATATATATATATATATGTTATATTTTTAGAAGAGAAAACAACACAAGGTATTTCAAAATGCATTCGTGAACGATCTAAAATTTTTATAGCAGAAGCCAATTAAACCAGAAATACCACTGAATCCTTCCGCCACCCAATCCCATTTTAAAGAACTATTTTTCGTCATTTATTTTTTTTTTCTTATCCACTACTATATTTTCATAACCCGATAATGTCTCCCTAAAACTCTGAAATACCGACTTTTAATTTTTAAAACCTTTAAAAAAAGTAACTGAGTCAGTACTAAATTTGAATATAAATGGCGATTTTGTTTCCAACACATTATAGGTACGGTGTTTAGGATTTTGCACTATTTGACCATTAAGGCTGATAAGACTGCGAATTGAGCCGCAAATTGTATTGAATATAACTATGTTCGCCTATGTATGAACCAAGGAATTCTAAATGCATTAAAATCTTTGATATTTGCAAAAAGCTTTGTCCAAGATTTTTGACTTTATATTAAAAGGAAACTTGGCGCTGGATTATTAAATCCAAGTAATAACAACAACTTTTAGAACACACACACAAAAAAAATAAATAAAAATAATAAAATGGAAAGTAGACAGTTGTTTCAGTAGCATTTCGCTTACCATCTACAGTGCATTTTTGACTTTTCTACTAGATTAGATGAAAGCAGAATTCAAAGATTGTAAATTTGATGCAATCTGTACCAGTAATTTGTAATTATCTTTTTATTTGTTAGATTCATTGTCATTCTATTAAAACAATATTTGAAGAATAAATAACTGTAATGATATGGAGCCAGTTTTAAAATAAAAATGCATGTAAATTTCATGCAATCTGTACCAGTAATTTGTAATTATCTTTTTATTTGTTAGATTTATTGTCATTCTATTAAAACAATATTTCAAGAATAAATAACTGTAATGATATGGAGCCAGTTTTAAAATAAAAATGCAGAACATACACAGAATCTTGTTAGACTTCATCACTTTCTTTTGAAATTATAGTAATTTATTACAAATTTAACATTTTCTTAACATTAAAAAATAAGTAGTATTTTTTCATTAATCCATGTTATGTATATATTTTTTAATTGTAAAATATTAGCGTTACTTTTAAAATGTAATTCATTTTTACTTGCGCAAACATTATTAAGGGTATTTGGCAAATTTGACTTTTCATTGAAGTATGTTTCATGTAAAACCGTATATGAATTTTAATTTTCCTTTTAATATTTATAAACTGAACTGTACTAGTTTTGTTCATTGAAATATATATTGAGGCAACAATCAGGATGTTGTATAGATTTACAGAATTTAAAACCTCAAATTGCGTTTTCTCAGCATTTTTCAGAAATTCATGATCTTCAAAATGCTAAAAGTTCTACAGATATTTAAGAAAAAGCTTAATATTTTTTGGATGTTTAATAGAACATACTTAAAAGAATAACTTACATACTCACTTAAAAGAATATATTTAAAAGAATTACTTACATACTTATCATACTTAAAAGAATTAAAGATGTATATTGAAATTCATAAGTTAGCTTTTGTGAAAAATATTGAAAAAATGCGCGTCTATGTAACAACATACATTTATATATACATTATTAATTAATTATTATTGTTTGTTATTATTATTAAGATAGTGCAAAACTAATCCCAATTCCTTTAAATACTCGTAGTTCTATCTTTTAAGCATCCAAAAAATTTTAAGTATCTCCTTAAATATTTGCAGAAGTTTCAACATTTTTAATATAATAAATTTTGCAAAAATTCAAACTATGAAAACGCTATTAAAAGATATCAAATCTATAAAAAGTATATCAAGATCCATTTGAATTTTTGCTTGAATATATATTTTATTGATTAAATCTAATCAAGTTCAATTTATAAATATTATATTGAAATATATTTTATGAAACCTATTTCAGTTCTAATTGAACGGTGTCAAGTCAATTTAAATATTGATATTTCATTTTAGAAATTAAAACTTAATGGAAATTGTAATTTTTTGTAACATTGCAGCACTTGAAATATTTTACACAAACTTACAATACATTAGAGAGGTCATAATGTAAATATTTCTCAAAATATGAAAAAAAAAAAAAAAAAAAAAAACATTAGAACTCTTTAGTAACCTATTGGGTGGGACATCTCCGAAACATCAGTAGAGCAATTTAACTTTATTATGAATATTGTGTGATCCAACAGTAGAAAATTTTGAGAGATAAACATGATATGGATTTCAGTAAAGTGCACACGTACGCACAAGGTAGTTTCTATTTTTTTATTTTCCTTTCTTCTTTTTTTCTTTTTTTTTTTTAAATCCTTCACAGCTTACTATCAAGTTATGTCAGAGTGTAAATCATGTTTTCTCATTTTAAAAAGTAATTTTATTGAAGTAAATTGCTATTTTATTTTAAGTACATTTTTATGATATATATTTATATTTATTTATTTATTTTTTAATGTATATTAATATTTCATAAAGAAATCATCCTAATTTAAAAACATAATCCCCAAAACATATTTTTTTATGAAATATTGAAATTTTAAAATATGCGTAACTAATGGCAAAATTAATATTTCTGCGACACAGACTTATGAATTAGAAGTTTTTATTGAAATAAAAAGAACACGATAGAAACAGAAATCGTTTCTTTATAAGTATTTGAAGCTAAAATAATGTTGATTCTTTAGTGTTTATTATTATTATATGTAGTAGTAGGAGTAGTATTTCATGAACTTTTCTCTAACTAAAATTAATGATGTAAGCAAAATATAGCTTCACATTCTATGTTATGCTAATATACAAAACTTTATTACATATGATATGTATGCTATACAGTTTAACTCATTTTTATGCTATAGAAGGGAAACTGAATTTATTTTTTGTAGAAGACATAGTTATTTGAAAATGATCCATTAATTATATATGTATTTGCACACAACATATAGAATGAAGAAATAAGGTTTTGTTTTCATAAAAAAAAAAAAAAAAAAAAAAAAAAACGAAGTATATCTAAACTGAAGGCTAAAAAGTAGCATTCTTGTAAAAAACAACAACAACAACAAAAGAACAGTTTAGAAGTTGCTATTAAATGAATGTAATCTGAAATCCATTCTTATTAAGTTAAAGAAACACTAGGAAATGTCGTTCCTTCAATCAATTTGTTTTATTGTGTTTATCCTTAATATAAACGACCAAAGCACAAAATATCTTATCTTCATTTTTACTGTAATATTATTATGTAATTGCACATTTTACGTTATTTTAACATAAAATCGTGAATGTAATTAAAATTAAATTTGGGAATTAGAAATTTATCTTTAAAAATTTACGCGTACCATGTTTATTTTCATTTGCTCGTTTGCATCAATAATAATTCGCGAAATAATCTATGCAATTTTCAGAGTTTTTAAATAAATCATGTTACACTCTCAGAAATGGATACTCAGATATCACGAAATTTTCTTTAATATTGACGAAATTGTTTCCAGGGAAACACTCCGAGCCATTATTTCGTCAAATTGAGAAATTTACTTTCGTCATTTGTTTTAAAATACGAATTTCGTCAAAAGTAAAGTTACATTTTTTCATCCTAGTTTCGTGATACAGAATAAAATACAAATTATACAATTATAAAATTACTTGCAAGTTCGTTGCTTTAGGCATTTAAATCCTAAATTAATTTAATGGAAATATAAATAAAACAGAGCAAAAAAATAAAAATAATCTGGACATTTATTTGACAGCTTTGAGACCTATAGTTGCAATTATCTTTGTCTCAATTGATCCATATTTACAGAAATAAGCGCACACAACATCTTTTAGACATAGGACATCACAAACATCCATGTCCACATCGCGATTCGAACCCGGGACGTGGGAATCTAGAAAGCAGGGCCCTACGGACCGAACCACCAGTCCGGCATATAAGAGTCCTTGTAACGTAAAGTCGAAACAACACAGGAAAAAAAAACAATATGGCGGTAATGAAAGCTAGCACATGCTATTGTGAGTAAACAGTTTCGTCAAATATTTAAGAGTTCACGTTTCCTCAAAAATCACCTACTATCGCTTGACGAAATGGTTGTAAAAAACAATGAAATTAAGCCCGAGGTTGCCTGAATCGTCAAAATTGAGTATATGTATATTGAGAGTGTACCAGAAAAGATAGTATGATAATATTTTATCAAAACTTTCGTAACTAAAAAAATAATTCTGAATTCAGAAAATAATTTTGCATTCGGTTGTTACAGAACGTATTCAAAAAAAACCAGTACTTTTAAAGAATTTACCCTTTGCGGCGCACTGCCCTCGCTGCGATAACGCAAATATTAAGTTCCAACAGCAAAAAACGCATCTCGGAAATCTTTCAGCAAAATTTTACTTTTATAGCATAGCAAAAAAATGTAATCAATTTCTTTTATTTTAATTTTGATCGTGAATTTGTTGAAAGTGTGATTTAAATGATTCCAATTAAATTGTGCCGCCAAGGGTTAATATATGGTATTTCAACTTTAAAAATAAGATAAAAATAATTATATAAGCTAATGAAAAACTATTTAAAGAAAAATGTGTGAAGCTTTAGTAAGTTTCTTTCTACATTTAAGAAAAAAAATGTGAAAACTGTCAAATTCAGCTTGAAGCTTTTGACTAGTTTATTTTTTAATTATTAATTTATTAATTTATTTTATTAATTTCTTTTTTGTTGTTGTTGAAATATAAAAGCTAATAAGATGTCTGTCCTTTTCACACAAGAAATACAGTAGAGATAGGAGTTGAAGGTAAAGAAGTCTATGGTATTACAGAAGATAAGCTTTACAAACTGCGATAATGACCAAGAATATTATATATAGAAATTAGTTTACTTTTAGTAGAAGTCACATTGTAATACATTCTTAAAAAAAAAAAAAAAAAAAAAAAAAAAAAAAAAAAACGTAAACATTAATTTATTGTTTATATTTAAATAGAAAATCATTATTTAACAGCAGAGCTTAAGAATTTAAGAATTCATTGAATACAATTACAATATTTTGCATTCTGTGATGTACTTAGTAACTCATAGAAAACTCTTACGAAAACGAAATTTTCTTTTAAAAGTACTGGTTCCCAAAAACGAAGTAGTTGAGAGTTACAAAATTGCTAAATAACATTATATATCATTAAATTCAGAGAAACTATAAAAGAGTACATTTATAAAATCTATATTAGTTAAAATTTAAAACATATAAAATTCCCTAATAAAAGAATAAAATATTTCTTTATTATATTTTTTTTAATGAAATTTATAAGTTTATTTTTACTTTCTCTTACCCTTACGGTAGAGAGAGTATTGTTTTAAGGTCAATTTTTCGAAAGTGTGTTTTTGTTATATTTACATGTTCTGTGGTCCTCTAAATGCGAAAATAATGTTTTTAGCGAATGGTCTATGTGGGTGTGTGTCGTCTGGGTGTCTGTGTAAATGTTATCAGCATATGTCAAGGACAAATAATAGTAGAAATTCCAAACTCGGTCTTCTAAATGTGTATCATATAGGGATGCTACACTAAGATTTTCGTTGAGATGAAGCAAATAGTTCGTGTACAGGCACACTAAAAAGTATTCAAATACATTACGTCTATGGGGGAAATTGCAGGTAAGTAGAGTTTAACATCTATAGACTGCACTAAACAATTATATATTTTTTGTAATAGAGATAGTCAACTGGGAAAAAAAAATTGTGTATGTACGGGCCTCACCTCCCCCCCTCGAGGGGAGTAAATTTTCATGATGGGTATCTTTCAAAAGAGCTCGCCAGTACCTTTAATATGAATGGTTGAACCATCGATCTGCGATTATTTAAAATAAAGTTATCGATTTTTTTTTTCATTCTTAACAAAATATTATTATTATTATTATTATTATTATTATTATTATTATTAATGTAATATTGAGAACAAATTCAACTTTTTTTTGGATATTTAGTGTTATATTAATCTTAAAATAACTTAAAAACGAATAATTTTAGGAGTTCAAAATATTCTATTTTAAAATTAATATAAGTTTTTTGCTGGAAAATTTGATCAAGATTGATAAGTTTGAGTGAATGATGCATGTAAAAAATGTCTATAATTTTAAGTAAAATTTAATTTTATCAACAGAAATTAATTCTATATAAATGCTAGTGCATTAATGAAACGAGGGTTTGAGGGGGGAGGTAGTATTGCATAGTAAATTTAAAGTTGAAATTTTAGTGTATTAGGCAACTATGATGAAAAACATATTATTATGCATGCATCCATTGATTTTTTTTTTCGACTTAAATATATATTACTACATGCATATTGTTATGTTGAAAGTCCTGGCCATACAACCCCTGGTCATATTAAAGTGAATAGTAGATAGTTCAGGCATATTTTATGTTTTTGTAATACTATATCTATAAGAATTGTTCCACTAATCCCGGCTACATCTTTATGCAAGACGGAATACCTTGTAATACTGCCAAATCTATGAAGAAATTTCTTATAGTTAGCGAGTTTCTCCCAAGACATTTTTCCCACTCATTATGGATTGGCCGGGTAAATCACATGACTTCCATTCTATTGAGAATTCATTGAAGCTACTCAGAAGACAGATATCAAAAGAAATAATTAATTAAAAAAAATTCTTTTTGAAATCCCAATATGTGTATGAAGAAATCACTAAACTCTCTGATGGCATGCCACGAAGAGTGAAGTCAGTAACCTATGTGAAGGGGAAGGGCGGTTCTTAAAAATAATTAACAAATAAGTATTTATATTTACAAGTTACAGTTTTATTAAAAACGTATTTCAGGATACCTGATTGCGTGAAATAATTATTTAGAGTTATATCGAATCAGTAAGTATCCGAAAATATTAAAAATATATAAAACGTATTACATGATATTTGATTTGCGTAAAATAATAATTTAGAGTTATATTGAATCATTAAGTATCCGAAAACATTACAAATATATAAAACGTATTACAAGATACTTAATATGCGTAAAAAAATTCATTCAGATTTATATCGAATTACTAAATATTCCAAAATATTACAAATATATGAAACGTATTACAAGATGCCAAATATGCGTATAATAATAATTTAGAGTCATATCGAAGTCATCATCAAGTTTCCAAAAACATTAAAAATATATATTTATATATACTCAGAAATTCCCTGTGGCCGCATCAACATATCGTGTATTAAAAGATAAATATTATGCCACAGAAAAATATATTAAAAAATTTGTTATACATATACATACTAATTCAATAATTTCCTTTTAATACAAAAAAAAGTAAAAATTTTGTTTAATGTATTTATTTTTTATAATATATTATCTATGCGTTATGTGTAGATTTTCAAAGAGATATTTAGCGTAATAAGTTTTCCCTCTCTCACAATTTCAATAAAATTTATAAATAATAAGCATCGTATAAATTTTATTTATATTTTTTAATGTACAAGATATTCATAAAATTGAAAAAGATTGGATTTTTATTTTAATTTTGAAAATAATAAATTGTTATACAGAAGTAAGTCGAAAAGAAAAGAAAATGTATATTTTTCAAGGCAAATGAAATGTTCATGAAACTTACAAAAACAATTTCAGGTTTACAAATGAATGAGGGAAGGTGCCAGATGTTGTTGAAAGTTTTAATGAGATATCTTGCTCTTGCTTTTCTCATACTGTCCACAAAATTAAGTTTTCAGATTTATTAATGACTTGAATTGGTACCACAAGAAATAAATGTTCAAAACATTTTGTATACTTCTAAAATATATTACTTATTTTTGAATGAGAAAATTCCTTCAATATTATTTTAAAAGAAAAATAAGTACTTTAAAAAAAGTTCTATAGTATTAGCATAATGATGATTTACGTAATATTTTTTACAATATTTATCTAAACTCGCTTTAAATTCTATTACAAAACGTGGTGCCAGTCAAGACAAATTTATAAAAAATAATACTTATCGAACAGTAAAGATAAAATCCTCCGTTTGCACCAAAATGAAAGCAAAGAAATTGTTTTTTTCCAAAAAATAAATAAACAATTAACCACTTCACCGAACCACTGTAGTGTGTGGAAGACTCTGTTTCCCCCGATATATCTCGGCATGGCCGTTGTGGAAAAGAATGGAAAATAAAAGAAGACAAAAATCAGCTTGGATTGCTTTCTCTTGACTAACAGATAGTATACAAGTAAACATTATATGACATGTATTGTTTCCATGTATAAAGAATATAAGGAAATTTGTTAACTTTAATGTGATTTAAAAGCGTAATTGTGAGATGAGATAAAGCCTTTTTTTTTTTTTGAGAAGGTCTGAACTTCTATTCATTCTGTCTCTCATAACTTTTCAGTCTACACTATATTTGTTTAGGGCTTTCATATAAGTATATCAATATTTTAAACTTTTAAATGGCGTAAATGAATTGTTTTAAAAACTTGCGCATGCGTAGTTAAAAATTATTAAGTAAAAATTCCCAAACATCCTAAGACATTTAACATTTTTGCATTGTGATTGCCGTATGGTGTGTCTCAGATTAAAAAAAGGCAAGATAAAAAAAAAAAAAAAATGGCTTTGCACTGGATCTAATATCCTACGTATTATAATTTAAAAAGTAGCACTTTTCCAATATTTTAATGAAATCGTTTTATCTCCATGAATGTATGTGGCTGCCTCATAAAAATATATATAGTTAATTGGAAAAAATCTCATAATCGCATACTCAAGCGCATGCATTTTTCAAACATAACTTTTTGCAGGGTGATCCAAAATATTTTGACTTTTTGTTCAATATTTTACTGGTACTCTTTACCTCTTCCTGAAATGAATGAGGTATAGCATGTTGTTTAGGCTCCAAAAGTTTCAAAATAATCCTTGCATAATTTTTCTAGATATGTGACAAAAAGTTTAAATGCGAAAGTGTCCAAATACCTATCGGTAGATAGTGTTGTTATAATGTAAAAATTGTCAGTTGAAAGTTTCAGTGATGCGAAGGTACTTTGTACATAATATGGTGCATTTGCAAATTGATATCGATATACAGAGTTATACAGGTGCAATTCATGCAATTACATTGAAATGATAACGATACAAAACCAATTGTAAAGATGAATAGTTTCCTCTATCTATGCCAATGTAAAATTTTTCTTTCTTGATTTTTCTTTTATTGATTTTTACAGCTATGCAACAGAAACGAATTCGAAGTGGTATATTATTTTTTATCGGTATACTTTACTAATATTTATTTAAATATACACACGCGTTTATAAAAACATGCTATTTATGTACAGTTTTATTACTTTCTATATATATATATATATATATATATATATATATATATGTGTGTGTGTGTGTGTGTATATTCGAGAAAATGTAATAACTATTTGTATCAGGCGTTTTAAAACTTTAGTTGAGTTTTGAAGTATATATTGTACTTCTTCGAAATGAAAAGCCCAGACGTTTTCTTTTTTTTTTTTTTTTTTTCTTTCTGAAATGAGACATATTTCTGAAAAAAAAAAAAGATAATGTTAAAACTATTCATGTTTGTTAGTTGTACATTTCAAAGGGGGAAAAGGTTACAATGTATACATTGATTTATTACAATATACATTGATTTATTACAATGTATAATCTCCCGTGAAATTCTTTTGTAGTTTTTCATTGTAAGAAAGAAAGCCATAATAAATAAATTAGATTGCGATAAAATAAATGAGAAACAAGTAGTTCTATACTTATTTTTCAATGTTTATGTTTTTTTTTTTTTTTTTTTTTTTCCAATGCGTGTGCAGTTTCTCTTTGTGTAGAAAAAATACTTTTTTTCGTATTATTTATAGTTTCTCCTTTTTTTTTTTTCTTATTCTTCTTGTTTTTTTTTTTTAGAATTACAAAGTTATATATATGCAGGTGTTTATACATATATATATAAACAACTATTGCATATATATATATATATATATATATATATATATATATATATATATATATATAAAGGTTTAAACTAACTATTGTTAAATTTTTCTAACCCATTTACAAGAAATTTACAATTAAAATATTTCATTTTAAATTATTATTATTATTATTATTATTATTATTGTTATTATTATTATTATTTTATTTTAAATTTGAAGCCACAGCATTTTCAAAGTTGTGAAACATGGTATGTTTAATTGTGTTAATTCTCACTGAAGAAATATAATATTTTTGTTAGCTTGTTTGATGAGCTTTTTCAAGAAAAAAAGTAAAAGGTTTGCTTTGGAACGCTTTTAAGAATGCAACATCAGATTGAAGTTTTTCCAAAAGTTTTATGATTCACTGACGATATCTCAGAAAGACGTAAGAAGATTTTCTAAAAAAAAAAAAAAAAAAAAAAAAGGCAAGGGTATATCTTGGGAAGGGGCATTATTGGAAATTCAAAGAGGATGAAGGGGGTTTTTAGCTAGTGAATGAAGCCTCACCAATACAAACATTTGAATTTTTCTGATATCATAATTTTGGAAATTTAGTGATCAGTTAAAATTTTAAATTGAAGTTCTGAAATATAAAATACTGTTAGAAATATAAAATGTCATTTTATTAATAACAATTATATATATATATATATATATATATATATATATATATATATATATATATATATATATATATATATTGGTTCATTACACTAAGTTTTTAGAATAGCGGTGTTGTATAAAAATATTTCTAACTGTCTCAGAAGCATCCGGTAAAATATCTGGAGAAAATAGCTTTTTTTAGTTCTCCGATGTTTCTAGACGCGCATTGTATATATCAAATTTCAAGTATTGAAAAAAGGAAAAAAAACTGATTTATATTGAGAAACTGAATTATTCGTAAACTGATTTATATCATAGCCGAGAGGATCATCTCGGCGAATTAAAAAAAAAAAATCAGTTTTTGTAACTTGAAATATAAGAATTGCTTTCTCTATCTCTCAAAAACGCCTAAGGACAATCCACAATATTTTAAAATTATTAAAATTATCACAGCCTCGAAAATTGCCAAATTAGAATGTTATTTCCATTGTACGATTTTACAATCTATTAAATTCATAATTGATTTAACATACAGTTCAAGATAAGCCTTTTAACAATTATACATCGTCATACATGACCATTTTTTTTTTTTTTTTTTTTTTTTACATTTTCGAGATTATTTTTTTATAAATATCTAAAAAAATATGATATAAAAATATCTTGAAAATATCTTAAATATCTGTATCGAGCTTCTTCAAAATTCGAGTGCGAGAACAGTAACTTTCTATATCAAAATTTATAGTGAAAATTTCGTTACAAATACAGAAAAAAAAAAAAAAAAGCTATTTTTGAAAATTGCATCGTAAAAAATAAAGCATGATTGCTTTGTGGAAGTAGCATAAAAATATGGGGATTCTCGTAATTTTCTGTGTACATTTAATCTGAAATTATCATATGTTTACGGATATATAAACGTTTTACAAAAAGAATAGAAGAAAATACTCATTTTTTGCAATCATGTTTACATACAGGATATTTAGTAAAATACAAAGTAATTTTCAGAAAAAAATAATACATTCTCCTATTGCTCATAATAAAATTAAAAACAGAATATAAAAAATATTAAATATCTAAAGAAGCATAAGCATTCATACTAATTCCATTTTAACTGCTCTTGCAGAACAATTAACAAAAAATAATTTACATAATTTATTAGCCAAATGTATTTAGCTACTTATATAAAAAAAAGAAAAAAAAAAAAAAAAAAAAGCAAATATTTTAAAAGTAAAACAAAAATGGGGTGTCATACATATTATAATTGAATTGTAGTCTCTCTTTAAAAAAATGCAAAACTATAAGAAACTTTCCCCGCATTTTTATGTAATCATATTTTTTATCAATTGTAGCACAATAGACGTTGATTGTAATTAAATACGATGAAATCCGATGACGCTTTCTGTTTTATTGAGAACTCAAATTGAGTTCATTCCTGTGGACGATAAGTTTTACAAATTACATGATAATTGCTTAGGTTTTCATATAAGTAGCTTAAAACATTTTTTTAATACTTTATGTAAAATTAATTTCTTTAACTTTCGCACATACGCAGTTAAGATATTTAACATATGTATTTAAATCTCATTAGATGCTTAATATATTATAATTTAATTGCAGTATGTTAAACATGTATGTGATATATTTCATTGGTCAAATGTAGTCACAGGGACAACACCTCCACTGAAATATACGAGTTGTTGAATGTACTTTATAATGCAAATAAATAAGGAAAATGAACAAAAAAAAAAAAAAAAAAAAAAGATATGTTGATAAAATATTTGATGTACAAAAACATAATTGACAAATACTGTCCTGTTTAAAACCTTTTTTTCTTTTTTACTGGTAAATAAGAATATGCCTTTGCGTTAATACATATTTTAGTGCATTCCATAGAGACTTTTACAATTTCTTTGACTATAATTGGGAAACTTGGATACATACATTGCATAGTTTTAATAATTTAAATAATTTAACATGTGAAGTAATTGATAAATATTTGCAAAATAAATAAACAGAAAGCGAACCTACATTACAGAAATTAATTACTTGCACTATCTCACTTTTGGATTATTCGTCGATTTACTAAATTATTTATAAATTTATTTTTAAATACAGCAAGTACATCACATATTATGTGTTTTAATGTCTTTTACTACATAGAATGTAGAATTTTTTTCAAAGAAAATGTGAACATACAAATGTCTGTATTTCAGAACATTTTAGCCCCAGCCAAAAATAAATTATTGATAAAAAACTCAATATCTCGAACATAATTTTATATGCACGCCTTTTTTATTACACATTGTTTTAAAGATAACAGATTTCAACATTTTTTAGTTACTTTCTGAAACTTTAAAAAAAAAAAAAAAAAAAAAAAAAAAGTAATTTTTGAATTACAAAAACACAATAATTTTTACTGCTTTCCTAAACTTTAGTTATTGAAAGCAAAATCGTAAAATTATTTTAATTTTTCGTTCATTGAGTAATAAAATATCAACTTTATTACTTGAGTTGGATAATAACATTTTCCTTGTGCTTTTAATTTTGTTTACCCTTTATCCACTGAAAAAATATACTGTTACTTTAAATTAATTATATGATAATAAGGATGTTTGTTGAGATCTGTTTCAACTATGTTAAAATCCGCCAAAATATTTAGCAACACAATTCATGTTATAAGCAAATTATTTGGAAATTCAACATGTTTTTGCTTCTAATTAAATCTACAAATCACCATTTAGACATAATTGTTTGATTAAGCATAAATTCTAGAATATCTGTTCCTGTATAAGATATTATATAGTTTGAAGTGAGATGTTAATTATCCTCCTAGAAATATTTCGCTTCAAATTTACGCTTTGATAAATAAAATCACTCATGCTTCCATTACACGCTCCATATTTTCTAGGAAAACATGGAAGTATTTATACACGTAACTGTTTCCTTGCGCATTCAGTTAACGCTGCAGAAAGCGAATAATTTACATTTTACCATCTGACTTCCATGTTTTCTCTGATTATCATGTGTTATAATTCATGAAATAGAAACTATTCACATTTCATTGAGAAGCGAGTACCACACAAAATTTTACATGTAAAACATGCATTTTATTCAAGTGAATTTTAAAATAGCTAAATTTATGCTTTAAAATACGATTCAGATTGAGTGCAAAACAGGATATGTATATTTTATATTTTAACGTATATTTTAAGAAATAAGCGTAGACACCAACCACTATTCATGTATATTATTTTAAATGTTAATTTTTATTTTATCATAATCATGTCTTCATATCTGTAACTGTAGAATTCATGAAATATAATACATAAAACACACTTTTTAAAATGATATTCTTTACATTTTCTAAAACACACATTCAATTTACAAAAAATTGTAAACATTAAAATTTATTTCAGTAGAAATGAACATTACTATTTAACTGATTATCCAATTTACATAATCTCTATATATTTATTTTGTCATAATTTTGTCTTCGTATGTGTAACTGTATAATTCACTAAATATAATACATAAAACACATTTTTTTAAAATGATATTCTTTACATTTTCCAAATCACACATTGTTTAAAAAAAAAAAAAAAAGTTGAAATTATAATTTATTTCAGTAGAAATGAGCTTTACTGTTTAACTGACTGTCCAATTTACAAAATCTGTATATACAATAAATTGACTTAGCGTATATTCAAAAGTTATTTATTTTATTAAGTTTTATTTATTTCTCATTATACATATTTTTTTTTTTTATTATTATCATTATTTCTTTCTAAAGTTATAAGTATCATATGAAGGAATTGAAAGCATTATTGCAATATGTAATGCATTTTTATCATTTACAAAAATGTAGCATATTTAAAGTTTAAATTTGTATAAAAAAAATACTTCCTTTAGAAAATGCGGTCTGCAACAAATCTGTAGATTCTGGTAATAAACAAGTTATTTATTTATTTTTTTTTAAAGGTTATATGATATTACTTAAATAACACATATGTAGAAAAAAAGTGAAATGTTTCTTTCTACCAAAAAACTACATATTTATGCTTTAATTTCCTAAATCAGATTAAATGTACCATTGAAGTAGAATAATATATATTTTATTTGGCCAAAATATATAAGCATTAAAAAAGCTGTAACAAAATAAGTTTTGTTATAGTTAATCGAAGGAATTTTCTCTCAGCTGCATTTATCTAAACAAACACAAAACGGGAAGTTTTTTTTTTTTTTCTTTTTTTTTTTTAACCTAGAAATCAATCAGTCCTTAATTTTGTTATTTGATAAACCCTTTTAACCAAATTATGTTGAGAAAACAAATAAAAACTTTCTATAAAACTTTTTTATCTAATATTTGTTATCCAACTATTGTATTTCGCTTCGAAAAAAAGAGGAAGTTTCACATTTTTACTTTCTCTTACCCATATATATGGTAGAGAAAGTATTCTTTTAGGTCAAATTTTCTTTAGGGTCTTTATTGTCAAATTTTTGAAATCCGGATTTTGTTTCATTTACATGTTTTAATGTCTCCTCAAGCCAAGAAACTTTTTTTTTTTTTTTTTTTTTTACGGTTGGTCTTTGTGTCTGTTACCAGCATATCTCAAGAATGACTAATTACTACAGAAAAACGAATTTCTGTATTCCACATACATATAATATAGACATGATACACTAAACTTTTCGCTTAGACCAAGCAAATGACAAGCATCCAACAGAATTCAAATACAATACGTCTGTCGCGAAATTTATGGTAAATACAGTGTAACATGTATACACTGTCGTAAACAAAACGAAATAAACATATTTCTTACACGCAAAAGGGCTTTTCTGTTTTGTGGTAGATTGTTGTATAAAAAACAAGTCTCCTACAAGTAAATGATGTGTATTTCTTCATCGTATTATTATTTAAATTTTTAATTCCACTTGAGAAATAGAGATTTCAATTACATTTTTAAAAATATTTTTAGATTTCCTAACATGTCGAACAAAAATATTTTTTTTATATTAATTTTTATCTCATTAATAACCAAGATCTTCCTAGTGCCTTGCGACCCATGAAAATTATGACTTTTGCGAAATCATATTATGGCGCTAGCGACATCTTTAAATTTCATGTAAACTTGAATAATTCTAAGGTTGTTTTTCATTGTTCAATTGTTTATAGTTCTACTCTATTAGTACCTGGGGTCAACGAAGAGGGACAGCCATTCCTTCCGTGGAGGGTGAAAATTGTAATGGCTTGTCTCCAGACCACCTCTAGGAGTGAGTCCCAGACCGTCGTCAATTGCCCATTGCGCTGCTCTAGTGCGACGTAAAACCCATCCAACCAACCAACCAACCATCTACTTTGCTAGTATATATACCCTATTGATGTATTGGACGCATTTGCTATTGGTTTCAGTTGATAAGACTCTTGAAATTCCAGTTGTAATGACATCAGATGCTGCATTTATAGGTGACGATCTACAATTCGGAGTTTATATTCTATTCTATCTATTCCTTGATTTAAGTTCACAAATACTAATTTACCAGAATATTGTCACTATATATGGCGGCATAAAGGATATAAACATCATATAAACATAATAAAGGATATGTAAAAGTTGATGTATCTGTTATAAATCTTGAATAATATGTAACCATCCCTCAGAAACGTCTTATATCATCAGTTTTTTTAATGTTTAGGAGCGTAAATTATTGCCTCATTTGATCATTTATAAACTTTATTTTCATTAATTAAATATCCTAA
Organism: Salticus scenicus; assembly: GCA_963930645.1. Taxonomy (NCBI): domain Eukaryota; kingdom Metazoa; phylum Arthropoda; class Arachnida; order Araneae; family Salticidae; genus Salticus; species Salticus scenicus. Next base: position 238,176,670 of record OZ005656.1, read on the forward strand.
ATAATAAATATACTTTTTGGATATTTGTCACACTAATTTACCGATACTCATATTACATACCACACATTCAATAAATCGTTCTCACCACGCTCTAGCCTCTATCATTTCATCACGGGTAAATAATTCACGTTGGTTGTTTCGATAGTTCAGATTAAAGCAATAATATATTGCTTTGTTTTCACAGTTATATGTTAGAACTTTCATTATTTTTCCTTTGGATTTCTAGAGAATGGAAGAAGTATATATATATATATATATATATATATATATATATATTAATAAAGCGTCCTCTAAACTACTAACCTAGATTTACTACTAAACCTGTAACGACAACATTTCTTTGTGAAAGTCGTCACGTTTAAATAAAAACAAAAAAACTCGCTTACTGTGATTGGGTTTTTGCTATTTAGAAGAGATGGTACGCTGTTTCCATTAGATTTCATATTAGAAGCGATTACACAGCTTACCGTTAATAACAGGGCAATAAGAATGACAACATTGGAATTCTCAAATTGTATCAAGAAAAAATTTCCGTCAGTAACAATGACTGGATCAACTCTGTTACTTATGGGCGGTAGTTGAACAGAAGCTGTACCATTTACAACAATGAGTGAATCGATTGTGGATGGCGGCAACTTCAATCAGCAAACAAAACGTATTGAAATCGGAGAAATGAAAATGGACTAATTTTTAGTTAAACGTGTTATATAATAATTTAGTATTATTTTATAATATTATCTAAATTTGCTTTTTCTGTTTATTTCATTTCCTTTCTTTAATAATAACTATTTTAATTTTATGAAAGTTTTTCTTTTTCTTATTCGTTAAATATTCTATTACAATATTCCTTTCTAATCCTAAACGATTTAGTTAAAGAAAAAGTTTACAACAAAATGATATAGGTACAATCATTATTTTCAACGATTTATTTATAATTATTATTCACAAAAATCTCTTCTACCTGTGTGAGCAATCACAATAACCATGTAAAAATGTATTGCGCATACAAGTGCTTGTTAATGTTGTTGTTAATGTTGTTTTCTTTTATTACAGCTAATGTATCTTATAAAAAATAACAATAAAATAGCAAACTGCATTAAAAAAAATGTAGTCGCAATTATTAATGAATATATAAAAAATAATAATTAAATAAATAAATAACAGTTTTAATGATTTGAATTGTGCGCAGACTCTCTAGATTTGCCATACACAGATTATATTCTTATTACCATAGATAAATGAAACTTCCCTAATAATAAAACATTAATAATTCTATATTATTTCTATTCAAGAAGAAAATTATTTCTTGAAAATGAATCATATAAAAACATATTTTTTCACATTACATTTTTTTTTCCTTTTTCAGAACAAGAAATGCAGTTTATGTTTTATTTTTATGTTCTATGAATAAGAAAATACTTAGCCACTATGAAAAAATCAAATGCTCAAAGATTTAGCTTTTGTGTACAATTTAGTTAGAACAATTCGATTTCTATTCGGTACACAATTGCTGAAAAAGAATCAGAAAGAATTGCTGAAAAAGAATATATATATATATATATGTATTTTTTTCTATTTTTGCAGTAGTTAAACGTAGCACATTTTTGCTGCTGCATTTGTTAATGGAAAGATGATGATTTTGTTCAGTGTTTATTGAGATCGCATGGCAAGGACATTAAACTGAATTATTCCAAAATAACAAACAAATAATTGTTCAGTCACTGTTTTCATTTTTCAACATATTTTTAATGTTGGTAATTGCGCCGATCAAAATTTATATATATATATATATATATATATATAATTTAACATAAAAGGGATGTTAAAGAAAGTAATTAAATTATTGAAGACCTAATTGAATAAATGATTGTATATTCAGGATTTATATATTATAACATAAACATGTTTGCAAGTCAACATTCACTTTTATAATTACACAGTTATTTAGAATTTCTTTTCTCAAGTAATTACAATAAGTTAGTTTAAGTTCTGTTTACACACACACGCACACACACACACACATATATATATATATATATATATATATACATAGCTAGATTGTTTGTAAAATTAAGAGAAGCAAATACATAGATATTTATGAAATAAACGTTATATGATTTAATTTTTCCTTTCTGAAGAATGTCGGTAACACTTTAGAAATTTTAAAACCTCTGTAAAACATATTTGAACGATTGAGGGTTACACTATTTGGTTAAAAAAAGTAAAATCCTTAGTATATTGCCATAAAAGCGAATTAGTATGGCCAATTATAAAAATTCTCATTGAAAAAGACGGTCATTTTATTAGCCAGTTCGAAAAACAGTCTAATTTTGAATCTAACAATCTAACTTTGATCTAACAATCTAACTTTGAATTCATTGTTTTGCCGCATTGTAGTCATGACATAATCCTTGGATGGGACTTTTTAGAAGCTTCCAAAGCCGTGATAGACTGTGGACATAGTGAACTATTTTTAGAAGACGTTTGCCAAGACCTCTCAGCGATGCACGCCTGGAAGTTGTACGGCACAAGGGACTACACTCTCAAGCCCCAATCTTTAACTAAAGTAGCAGTTTCAGGATGCCAAGTACGAAAAGACGTAAATGTAGTCATAGACGGCAATAAACATCTGCTCTTCGAGAAGAATTTCGCTATACCATCCATTCTATCCTTATACCATAACGGGCAAAGTGAAATCTGGGTCGCCAACCTCCAGTCCAGGAACCAAGTCATTCCTAAAGGAATGTGCTTAGGCCTAGCCGAACCCCTTTATGAAGGACATTTATGTGCGATTGCCGACAAGACGGATGGCCTAAATACACAAGACGCGTCAAACTTCCCGATGGACTGCTCCCAGATGTTGTCTCCCGAGTTGAGCAACGAACAAAGAACCAAGCTAGCCGAGCTGCTTCGAGAGTTTTCTGGAATTTTCGAAAAGACTGACAAGTCGACAGCCTCACGGACGAATGTGAAACACAGAATTCATACAGGTGATCATGCTCCAATCAGCCAACGAGCCTACCGAGTATCATCGACCGAAAGATGTGTCATTCGTGAAGAAGTTCAGAAAATGCTTGATAAAGGTATCATCCAGCCCTCTGAAAGTCCCTGTTCATCACCCGTGGTGCTCGTTAGGAAAGATGGAAGCTGGCGTTTTTGCGTAGATTACCGGAAGCTCAATAAGATCACGAAAAAAGATGTCTATCCTCTACCTCGTATCGACGATACGCTAGACTGTTTGAAAGGCGCCAAGTTCTTTTCTTCCATGGACCTCTGCTCTGGCTATTGGCAGATAGAAGTAGACGAGGCGGATCGGGAGAAGACGGCATTCATAACCCCCGAAGGCTTATATGAGTTCAAAGTCATGCCGTTTGGACTCTGCAATGCCCCTGCGACCTTCGAAAGAATGATGGACAATTTGCTACGTCATTTAAAATGACTGTATGTCTTTGCTATTTAGACGACATCCTTGTATTTTCAGAAACTTTCGAAGACCATCTCACCCGACTAAGGCTTGTCTTGAAATGTCTTCAGGAAGCTGGTCTTGTACTCAACCCAAAGAAGTGTCTATTTGCGGCCAAAGAAGTAAAAATACTGGGTCATGTTGTTTCTAGTAATGGCGTCCGTCCAGATCCCGACAAAGTGAAAGCCGTAAGCAATTTTCCAACTCCGAAGAATGTACATGATATACGAAGCTTTCATGGACTTTGCTCATACTTCAGAAGATTTATTAAGGGCTTTTTTTATCTCGCAGAACCCTTGCAGTTGCTTCTAAAAGGTGATGCGAAGTTTCATTGGGGTCCTGAAGAGGCCGAATCCTTCAAAAGTCTGAAGTCAGCCCTCACTTCTGATCCAGTATTAGGAATGTACGACGAAAGCGCCCCTACAGAAATTCATACAGATGCCAGTGTGTATGGTATTGGGGCAGTCCTCGTCCAAATTCAGAACGATGCCGAAAAAGTTATAGCTTACGCCTCAAGAACCTTGACAAAAGCCGAAAAGAATTATTCCACCTCAGAACGGGAATGCCTTGCCATTGTATGGGCTATCAATAAATTCCGGCCGTATCTATTCGGAAAACATTTTACTGTTGTTACAGATCATCATTCACTATGCTGGCTTATGAGTTTAAAAGATCCTTCAGGAAGACTGGCAAGATGGGCCCTTCGACTTCAAGAACATGATTATTCAGTGACATATAAAACCGGTAAGAAGCACAGGGATGCTGACGCACTCTCGAGTAATCCAGTAGACGAAGAAACTGAGACGTCAAACAAATTTCTAGCTGTGACTACGAGTATGAAGCTTGCGATTGAACAGAAGAAAGACCCAGATCTCGCAAAAATTATTCTTTCGAATAACAGCTCCAACGTGGATAAAAGAGAGTTTGAATTAATTAACGGAGTACTATGTAGACAGAATTTTGACCCTGATGGAAAAACGTGGCTGCCAGTCATTCCTAAACATCTACAAGTGGACATACTGAGATATTTCCACGACGCTCCCACCGCAGGACATCTTGGTTTTGCAAAAACTTATGACAGAATCCGCAAAAGGTTTTACTGGCCTGGAATGTACAGAAATGTTGTTCGATATGTGATGCACTGTCGAGAATGCCAGAGGAGAAAATCCGTTCCTCAACGACCTCCTAGACGCTTAGTGTCCATTCCTCCAGCTATAGCACCTTTCCATCGCATTGGGATCGATCTTCTAGGAAGATTTCCAAATCTACTCGTGGGAACAAATGGATCATAGTCTGCACGGATTACTTAACGAGATATGCAGCAACGAAAGCCTTACTGACCGCTGAAGCCGAAGAAGTAGCGAAATTCTTGCTCGAAGAAATTCTCTTAAGGCATGGAGCTCCCCGAGTAATTATCACAGACCTTGGAGCTGTCTTACAATCCAAACTTGTTTCCGCTCTCGTCGAATTGTGTAATATCGATCATCGGATGACGACAGCATATCACCCTCAAACAAATGGACTGACGGAGCGGTTTAATAAAACTTTGGCTGACATGTTGTCCATGTACGTCGATACAGAACAGAAGAATTGGGATAAAATTCTACCATTTGTAACCTTTGCTTACAACACCGCTAAACAGGAAACGACGGGTTTCACGCCTTTTTATTTACTTCACGGACGTGAAGCTGAAACGACGCTGAACACAATGTTACCATTTTGCCCTGATGATGTCGACGACGATCACTTCGCCAAGATGATTGCCAGAGCTGAAGAATCAAGGCAGCTAGCCCGAGTGCGAACTCTGAAAGCCCAAGATAAAGACCGTCGACGTTACGACTCCAGACACTGAGTGGTTTCTTATGCTCATGGAGATCTCGTATGGGTGTATACTCCAGTCCGGAAAGTCGGCCTCTCCGAAAAGCTTTTAAGAAGGTATTTTGGACCATATCAAGTCTTGCGTCGTTTATCAGACGTCACCTATGAGGTGCAAGATTTTGATCCTGCCTCGCGAAGAAGAAAACCAAGAGACGTTGTCAATGTACTACGTATGAAACCCTACCATGATCCGGACAAGCAGATTGAGAACACAAAAAAAAAACAGGATGATGTTGTTCCTCCTAAAACGAACAGTACTTACAAGGGACCCATGACGCGTTCAAGGACTAGAGCTTCAACCCAGAAGTCCTGAAACAGCGAGGCGCTGTTCTTTGAGAGGAGGGCAATGCCACAAAGTCAGCTATCTTTACAGCCGCCGTGGCGTAGAGCTATATCTCTGGACTGTCACCCAGACGGCCTCAGTTCGATTCCAGGTGGGGGCAAGTAAATTTAAAGACTCTAAAATTTATTTCTAAATTCTTATAATTATCTTTGCATATTTAATTTCCTATTCTAGCAGTTTCTAGAATATTCTAATTTAAGTTAATCTTGTATTCTGGAATATTGTATATAAGCGACTTGTTCCTCAGTTTGTGGATGTTCCCAGCCGAGTTTAGCTGTATTACAAGTTTGTTCTACTAATAAACTACGTTTGTTACTTAACTTCGAGTGTTCACTTTGACTCTTCACGTCATCTGTGTGACAATATATATATATATATATAATGCAAGACCTTTAAGAATGTTGCATCTAATTAATTTATTTCGTAAAATTCTATCATTCCTTTAGGATATCTCTAAGATACGTTTGAATTTCAGAAAACAATAAATAAATTATGTTCAATAAATTGAGAAAGACACCACTAGTACAAAATAAATAGGCGTCGTTGGCAAAGGAATATCTGTCGGAGCGAGAAATTTTGGAATTTCAAAGTCGAGGACAAAACTTTTGTTAGCTATATTTTGGGGATTTATCAAAAAAATCATTTATTTTTTTCCCGTTGAAATACGTTAATTATATATATATATATATATATATATATATATATCATTAATTAAAATTTTAAATTAAATTTCAGAAAAAAAAATCCTTTTTATTTTAACAACAAATAAAAATATTTGAATATTTTCAAATATACTTTATTTGAAATCAACAAAGCTGCTGAATAAAATAATTTCTGACTGTTTTAAATGTGTACGTAAAGATATTTTGCCGTCTTAGGAAATTCGTTATTAAACGTCTTCGGTGAAATTAGGCGACACATTTTATACTGAGAATTTCAAGTTAAAAAAAAAAAAAAAAAAAAAAAAAAAAAAATGTTAAAACAAAATTTAGAAAGCATTGCCTATTATAATTGAATTAATTATTTAACAGCATTCGTTTCTTGCAACTTGAAATATCAAAGTTGCATCTCTCTCCTATTACGAGGTCCTATGCACTCAACAACAAGCGTTCTCATACCAAACTTTCTCATCACCTCGAACAAAATCAAAATTATAATGTGCTTTTCATTGCACAATTTTAGGGTGCATGAAAATATGAGTCGATTTAACTTAGAATAAAATATTTGTATTTTAACGAAAATGTGCTACTTGACCATAAATAACCAAACACTTAAAACTTTTGAAATTAATTTAAATATCTAGAAAAGGAGTTGACAATCATCCTCGAAATTTGAGTGTTTAAACAACGTGTGCTACATCATGTATTGCAGTGGATGTTACTTTGTGAATGTTTCTTTAAAAGATAAATGTTGAGTATTAAAAATTGTATATTAGTACAAATGTACATTTATACCCATTTAGTAGGCATAATATCTCAATAATATATATAGAGAGATAGAGAGATTAAAATAAGCAAGATATTCACATTGTACAAATTATTTAAGCATTAATTTCCACGGGATAATGCGACATATGCAATTAAAGTTACGATTTCAAAATGCTATAATTATTTAAACTACCCATCAGAGCGATTTGATATTTTACCAGAGTAATACTAAGGCAATGCTATTTTTTTTTTCTTCGGGGAGGAAAAATGTTGTTCCACCATGCTCTTATATTCGCTGTCAGGGTAATGTCATGGGAAACGCCTAAATGGACTCATTAAACACAAGAATGCTGTTAGCAGCAGAATGGAATATCAGGAATCAATATATGTCAAGGATTTAGTACATTTTTTTACATTACATACAAAATGCAAGAATACGTGTTCACAGCGGACACAGTCATAGTGAAAAGGAAAAAAAGAGGAGCTTCATGAATAATATACTTTACGGATAATTAACGGCATATTTTGGAACTACATTTTTATTTTATTTTGCCTAACAAAATTTCATTGCCTCAAGATTGCTCTGGTCAAATAACAAATCATTCTGATGGGTAGTTTAAAAAACCGTTTACTGAAATATATCAATTGTCCTTTACTCACTGTCCTTTATTCCTTAACATGCCCTTTATTTACTTGAAATGCCAGAATCATTTGCTAAGTATATTCTAGATATTTCCTAAAAATTGTAGAATTTATTAAGCCCAATCATTTATTGTAAGGTAGTTTCAATCAATTTCAAACATCAGCGGATACATCCGCTAGTGGGATTTTTTGGACTAAATCGATTGGACACATTTAAGCCATTTTCCTGAAGTTCTAAAACTTTCTATTGATATACGTTATAAGATGAGGCATCTGAAAAACCTTTAATCACCCCAAAAAATTAAATGACAGAAAGCAATAAAACTTTCTTTTAAAATTATTATTTTGAGGTATTTACAACGAGTTCAAAAACACATCTTTAGCATTAAAATATTTATTCTACACATATCCCAGGTACACTTCCAGAATCCATGTATTTCTTATATTCATTTTCTTAATAATACGTCCCCGTACGTAATTGATTCGACGCATTTAAAACGTTTTTAGAAATTTCAAGGCATTTTTGAAATGTAGGTGTACGCGCTGACCTTCGCACTATATATATATATATATGTATATATATGCACAAGAATTTGTGAAGTTTTATTCACATTACTCAATTAATAAATGGAAGGGAAATAAAAATTTTATTTGTGATGTCAAATTCAAATCAATGCAAACTTAAAGTTTAAAAATCATTAATTCGAATTTATCAAATACATAACATGTCTTATCACGAGCGATTGAAATTTTAATAAGATGTTATATTTTAAAATTTTTTATTATAGAGATATCATATTTATTATATGTGTGCAAAAATTAGCTATTCTTGTGCGGATTCTTATTTCTGCAATATTAAGATGACACGGTATTAATGAAACATTCCAGGTAATATTTGCACTTTTATTGCATTATATCACTTTTCAGAATGGTGGGATATCTTTGCGACTTCACACAATTCTAACTTTTATCTTATATTTATGAGTGAGTTTATGGAAAATGTTACTGAATATTTTTCAATAAATGTTTTTATCTGTTTAGTTACATTTTTACTGAAGCTTTTATCCAAAATAATATAAAAAGATAAAATTACATTAAATGCAGTTATTTATTATCATAAAAACTTTCGTAGCAATTTTTAAAGCTATTTTACTGCACTTTTATTTATTTTATTATCTACATTATCTGCATTAGATATAATTGCTTTTTGAATTAAAGAGAAAAAAATAAAGAAAATTCTAAGAGTAAACAAGCATGATAGATAAGTTATCAGTAAATATTAACTTTGTATCCTGTGACTAAATCTGTTGAAATAACAAACTTAAAAACTGACGTACGCAAATTTAACCATATTATATAGATTAACCTATACTAGGTTAATTTATCGTATTTTTATAAATAAAATTTTATGTTCAAGAAAATATAAATTTCAAAAGAAATTTAAAATGTTGTTAGCGTAAGAAAAAAAAAAAAAAAAAAAAAAAAAAAAGTTGACTTTTTGAAAAATAGCTTACCTAAAATGTGATGTACGTTAAAAATTTAGTTTTGTAAACACACTATTTATTGAAAACGAAACGTTAAATGACTTCTTAGGATTATTTATTTATTATAATAGAAATATTTATATTAATATTTACCTTGGTTTCTCGTAGCTTTAACAGAAGATAGAACGACAAAATTGAAAATCTGATAAAGTGTTAATTTATTACGGTTAAACTTTTCGAAAAAGATTATTATTATTATTATTATTTTATAAATTAAGTCACTTAATAATCCTTAAAAATATTTTTTTTTAATCTGTGTTTTATTTGGTTGGTTTAAATTTAATTTACAATATAAATTATTAAAACTGCGAATGGACATTTTCTGATTTAACACAATAAATAAATATCATAAAATCTTATCCACATTTTCTGTTTTAGCATAATAATACAAAGGATCCTTGGTAGATGAATAAAATAAAAAATAAAATAAAAAAAAAAAAAGTTAAGAAATTATATTTAAAATTTTAATCCAAACTAATATTTCTTACTACAAAGTTTTATATTCCAAAATATTTTAAATTATATTTTATTGAAATTTTATGACACTGTCACAATTTTAAGGTACCAGGTATTTTTTAACGGTGTAAATATCAGTAAAAAAAGCATGTTCTTTTACAATATGTGACGACCTCGACGCCATTAATCTGTTAACTTTGATTAACTTAACTTAATTACTTTATGAGATAACTAAATGGTAGGTAAAGAGAGCACAAGACTTTAATTATAAAATAAATAACGAGCTTTTATTTAGAGCTTAAATGAAAAGGTGGGCGTTGGACTATATTCACATTCAATACCTTTATAAACTTAAAGGGGCAGCCTTCATAAATACTCTACCATCAATAGATAACCATACTTAATCTCAACACCTTCACTTTACGTCGATATCTCTCATGACCTTACTCGTCTTTCGTTAGTGGGAGGATTCCCTTATCCACTATACTACTCGACTAACTATCTCCTACCATAGCCGCTCGCCACTAACTCTTTTAACCTCCTACCACTTCTACTCTTACCACTAACTCTCTTTCTACTTCCCTAAGCAGCTCGCTAAGCAGCCTCCTTTTATATAAATCACTTTATAAAATTAACATATCGCAAATTATCATTATCATAGGAACTAACTCCATTAATCAACTGAATCCTGAAACTCTGCACATTCACGCGTTATTCGGAAAGTGCGAACTTCATTTGTAGCGTTACGCTAACATTACTTTACCTCACAAATACTTTAAAAACATTATTATTATTTTTTTTATTTTTTTTTATTTTTTTTTTTTTTTACAAATGTTAAGAAATATTTTATCTCTCCACTGCAGCTGTTGTAATGCTTGAATATTTTAAATTTTATTTTTATTTCTTGAAAATTTCAGACCTAATTTTTTGTCGATATAAGCATATGAGAGTATATGAATGATGCATGTGCGCATAAATGATGCATTGTATGAGCCTAAAAATATGTGCACTTGGAAAAATAGCCTGAAAATTAAAATGACGAGAAATATTTTAATTGAAAAACTCGATTTAAAAAATATATATATATAATAATTATTATTAAATGTTTTTGACTATTTCTGGTATATTTATGCCCAAAATTACATAACGTTTATTTTTAAAAGCTAAATGTTCGTCATTTCTTATACTTATATCTCATGTAAAAGCTGTTAAATTTTCAATAAATTCTTGCTAAACATCATGGAAAAATTGTGATCGTAAGATTATACATCGACAAAAATTTTGCTCTGAAATTTTATTAAAAATAGCTAAATACAATATGTAGAATTATTTTAATGGCGTTAATAGAGAACCTTTCTTAATACCTGTTAAAATTTACAAGTTTTAAAAGTAATCATTTCTTCGAGTTATTACACTTAACACGTTGAGCGCCGTGTCAGCCATTCTAGATTCTAGATATTTTGTCATATATCTCAAAGCACTGAAGGATTCATCTTGAAACTTTAGGAGTGTGCAGAACATGTTATACTTCAAACACTTCAGTGAATGTTTTACTACCAAAGTAAAAGCAATGCCAATAAAGAATTAAAACGTGGAGCGCCTTGTCAGCCATCGGTGGCTGTCAGTGTCAAATATGATATAAAGCTGTGTCAACCATCGGTGACGGATATAAAATAGGATATAAAACTATAAATATTGCATTTAATGATTGAATTTATTAAAAATTTGTTTAAATTTTATTCATTACAGGAGGAATCATTATAAAATTTTAATGGATTTTAAGAATTTGCGTGGGGCTCAACGTGTTAAAGTTACGATTATGTTTAAAACAAATATATATAGTGATAGTTATTAAAATAATCATCACTATTTCTAGTGTATTTATGCCTATTTTTTTTTTTCAAAACGTTTATTGTTAATACGCTAATTGTTCGTCATCCCATATATTTGTCTCTTATGTAAAAGTTGTTAAATATTAATTAATTTCTGTCTAACCATTACGGAGACATTGTGCACGCAAGATTATACAACGACAAAAGTGTCGCTCTGATATTTTATTAAAAATAAATAAATAAATAAAATAAAATAAAATAAAACAAAACGCGTTGAATTAATTTAATGACGTTAATAGAGAGTCTCCCTTAACTACACCTGTTAAAATTTACAGGTTTGAAAAATAGTCATTTCTTTTAATTATTGCAAATAAAGTTATGATTTATTTTATTTTATTTTATTTTTTATTTATTTTTTATGGATGAAAAATTATAAGATTTTTAAAGATATAATTTTTTACATGCACATTGATAATCCACCAAACCCATACAGCACAGAATGTTTCAGTTATGTTTTTAAATGCTTACAGACTTTCAAAAACGTAACACATTTTAATATGCTCTATGATACTTTTCTGAAACATTCGGTCTTTTCTATGTTCTCTCTGTTGTATGATTGAAACGTGTCTGTCACGTATCCGATTTTTTTTTTTTTTTTTTTTTTGTTACGAACGCGGACATTTCTACGTTTATGAAAGTAATCGGAAAGCAAACTGAACGTTTCTGTAATAATTAGAATGTTTCCATGTTATATGACTGTTACGTTTCTGAAACAGTTTGTGCTGTTTGGGAATAGTAATATTTATAAAATAAAAAATAACTAACTTTTATAAATTATATTTTAATTTAATTAGTGCAAGTGTTCATACCCTAACAGTACAAAATGTTTCAGAAACATAACAGTCATATAACATGGAAACATTGTAAATATTACAGAAACTTCTGATTAGTTTCATAAACGCAGGAATGTCTACGATCGTAATAAAAAAAATCAGACACGTAACAGAAACGTTTCATTCACATAACAGAGATAGCATAGGAAAGGGTGTATGTTTCAGAAAGGTATCAGAGAGCATATTAAAATGTGTTAGGTTTTTGAAAGTTTGTAAACATTTTGCAACATAACTGAAACATTCTGTGCTGTATGGGTAATCTATTGATTAATTAATAAGGCAGGAACATGATTGCAAGTACATTTTGTACTACAATTTGTTTAAGAATGGGACATTAATAAATTTTAAATAATAAAACTGCTTTTTTGATGTTACTTAATGTATTTTCTTCTGATTAATATAGAATTTTTGTTTGTGATCCTACCTTATGTTCGTATCGTAATTCATCGTAATCAACCTAAAGTTCTATAAAACGAATTCATTGTTTTACATTCATTACAGTATGTTATGTACACTGAAGAACCAAAATGCTGGCATAGGCATATATATGCAGATAACAGAGGTATGGAACCAATTAGAGTAATGTGGTGCGTTCGGCAGTCAAAGCTGTTAGATCGTTTATTGCAACTACACTAACGTATTATCAAGATTTATGCGACTTTGAGCATTGCGTTATACTTGATGCAAGAAAGGCATGTTATAGCAATTGCGAGAAAGCAATCACCATTTCACAAGAGTACAGTGAATATAGAGGACCCTGTAAAGTATAATATCTCCCACCTCCTTGTGGTCGAAAAGGGTCGTGAAAGAACGGGACCAATCACAACTGACGAGAGTCATTAAATATGACAAACGTGCAATCCTTCAACAAATTGATGCAGATTTGAATGCTGGAACTTCTAAAAATGCCCGCATGCGACCTATTCAACGAACCATCATTGATATGGACTTTCGGAGCCAAAAGTCCAGTCGTGTACTGTTACTGACTGAGAGATATAAATCTTTACGCCACGCTTGAGCCCGATAACACCGCCATTGGATTTCTGAAAACAGGGTAAAATGACACTTGGTCTAATGAGTCTCTTTTTATATTATATTAGTCAGATGAATGTGTACGACTAGGGAGATAACCAATTGGATACATTCGCACCACACGTTAAAAGAGGATTGTTTCAGCTGGTGGAGGTATTTAATGCAGAATGTGTAGCTGGTGCGATATGGGAACCCCAAAAGTCTATATGCGACACTGACAAGTGAAAGTTAGTACGTAAACGTCTGTCCGATCAGCGGCAACCATCCTTGTCATCTGTCCATTCCGATGGGCTTGTGCAATTCCAAATGGGCAATGTGACACCTCACGCGTCAAGATTTGCTGCCGGGTGGCTCAAGAAGCATTTCTCTGACTTTAGAGATGTATATTGGCCACATATGTCCCCATACATGAACATTTTTCATCATACCGGAATTCGTCGCAACGTACTGTTCATAAGAGATATGTATCCCATTCACAATACAATGTATTTTTCGATTACGTTCCAGAACGGTATAAATTACCTCTAGCACATACTCAGGCATTAGTGAAGCCCATGCCACGTTGTATTGCAGCACTTATGTGTGCTCATGGGGACCCAATACGATAATAGTTAGGTATACTAGTCATTTAAACTCTATAAGATAAATCTGTATTATTATTTTTGCTGCGACAATATATTCTTTTGTATTAAATTTCAAATACAAGACTTTTTTTTTTTTATTATTATTTTTTATTTATTTATTTATTTTACTATAGGATATGTTTTTAGATCTTTAAAGAGAAAAACAGACATAGCTTTCATTTATACAATACAATATTGCTGAATTAATCAAAGTTGGTATCTTTTTTTTCATTACAGTGCCATCTTCTAACATACGAGGGTTTCTATTTATATTTTTGACCTAATAAGGAAAAACAAATATTTAGGATTGAAATTGGCTTTATTAATTTATTTATTTTTAATATTCTCAATGAAGATCAATATACTTTTTTCTTTCGTTTCAACCAATGAGAATAAAGAATTAAGAAAGAATTAAGTTCAAGACCTCTTGTCTTTATAACCCAAGTCGAAAGTTATAAAAGGTAATCACATGAAAATAGTTATGTGTCAATTCCATTTTTTGCCCGAGATGAATTTTTTAATTTACTATAAACAACACGAATGACGCTAAAATGGCAAAATGTTTTGAAGAAGTTACGTTTAAAAATATCAAACTTTCGATTTGAAACGTTAGTGGGCGCCTGGCAACACTTAGGCCAAGGGCAGAAATATAAATAGGAATCCTTAAACCAAAACTCTGATATTTTATGTGCATAAAATCCACTATGACCTACTTACAGAGAGTAAAATTTTATACTTTATTGGAATGTCGAAATCTATTTTCCGAAAAATTTATTGTAATCTAGCATAATATCATTAAAATGAACCGATTTTTAGGACTCTCAGGTAGATGGTAATTTACATAATATTCCTGACTTTTATTTGAGGAAAATGTTAAAGTCTGACATGGATCGAGTAATCTGCATAGTTAAAGAAATAAACAGATAGACCAAGGATGCACGTTCTATTATTATTATGGGTATTTTCTCTCTCTTGTAAGGTTAAACTTTACTTTTATTTTTTATTTTTATTTTTTTCGTTTTAGCATATACAAACTTAGAAATATGTATTTTATAATTAATGAGCAATGGCTAATCAATGTAGGTTTTTTAAATGACTCATGATAATTAATAATTAATAAACTGTTAAACAGCTTTCTTTTTTGTGGCTAAGTAAGAACGCGCGTCATTGTTCGTATATAGTTTAGTATATTCCATTGAAAAATTTACTTCAAGGACGATAATTATGAAATTTGCATGCTTACATTGCATAATTTTAATAATTTTATTCTTTTATTATGTGGAGTAATTATGAAATAAATGCACAATAACTAAACTAATAAACTACCTACATGAGAGAAAATACTACATTATTTTGTCTGAATTTTGTGTTATTCGATAATTTATTAAATTTATTAAACAAATTTTAAATATAGGAATTACATTACATATTTTGTGCTTCAATGTTTTTAGATAAAAAAAATAGAATTTATTTCATCATAAATATTAGTCAAAGAGAATTACAGTATAGAAAGTTATTTTTTTTCAAACATTTTTAGCCCCAACCAAAATTAAATAGTAATTATAAAAACCTTTTTATTTTAAATACAATTTTTGGTGTATCACTTTCTGATTACACATTTTTTAAGAGATAATAGATTTCATCCATTTTCTAATTACTGTATATAATTTCAAAAAAGTAAGTTTCTAGAAATTTATTATTTAAATCAAATGCTTGTGAAGCGCATAGAACAAATGGTAAACAATATATATATTTGGCACAAAAATACAATAATTGTTACAACGTTTTTAAACGTTTGTTATTGACAGCAAAACTGTAAAATTATCTTACTTAATTCTACTTCAGGTAATAAAATATGACATGAGATTAAAAAAAAAAAAAAAAAAAAAAAACAGTTTTTACGATGTTTTAACTTTTATTCTACCTTTTATTCATTGAAAAAATTACCTGTTACCTTAAATAATTCAGCGATTTTAAAGGTGTTTGTTACGATATCATTGTTTACGATGTCAATGCCTTAAATATCGTTAATATTTATTAGCAACCGAATGCATGTCATTAACAAATTACTTCACTAATTCAACATGCTCATTTCTCTAATTAAATATACAAATAAGCATTTAGATATTTTTGTTTGATTAAACATGAAATCCAGATTTTTTTTCCTGCAGAAGATAATTTTATACAGTTTGAAACAAAATGTTAAACATCCTCCTAGAAATAGTTTGCTTCAAATTTCCTCTTAGATGATTAAAATCACCCATGCTTTCATTACACGCTCCATATTTTCTAGGAAAACAAGAATATACTTATTCGTGTAACTGTTAACTTACGCTTTCAGTTAGAGAGCAGAAAATTAAAATTTTGCAATCTGACTTTAATGTTTCATCTGAATATGTTATGTTTCATAAAATGAAAACGGTTAGCATTTAAATATGAAACAAATTCCATATGAAATTTTATATGTCCGAAACGTATTTTATTTTAGGAAATGTTAAACTAGCTTAAAAAACATGTTTAAATAGTCAATGAAGTATCGTTTTAAGACAAGTTATGTGTATTTTGTATATTAACATATATTTTGACTAAC
Source organism: Salticus scenicus (assembly GCA_963930645.1). Lineage (NCBI taxonomy): Eukaryota > Metazoa > Arthropoda > Arachnida > Araneae > Salticidae > Salticus > Salticus scenicus. The sequence continues at coordinate 238,193,393 of OZ005656.1, forward strand.
GATGATACACACAGTGAAACTCAGTAATTGTGTGTATTACTAAATTTTTATCGTTAAGTTTATTTTCATACCTTTAACTGTATAACTCAATAATTAAAATGCATAAACCACAATTTTAATAAAATTAATATTTTTTTCTAAAATATACCTTTTATAAATAAATATAAATAATAAATATTAATTTAATTAAAATTCAGCATTTTCATCTTACAGATTGTCCGGTTTAAAAAGTCTGTATATATAATAATATGATATAATGTATATCAGAAAGTACTCATATATATATATATATATATATATATATATATATATATATATATATATATGTATGTGTGTGTGTGTGTGTGTGTGTGTGTAGAAGATAGAAGAGCAGATGTTTGAATAAAGAGGTCGGGTCAAGTTGGTTGGCTGGTTGGTTGGGAGGGTTGTATTATTAAATATTATAAACAAAAAGGGGAGAGGGCAGTGGTCTATTGCAATTACAGGATACATCTTTTTCTGGTAGATTTTATGAAAGTTTGAACTCTTCATACTTAAGATTTGCCATTGTGAAAGTTTAACTATTCACACTTAAGATTTCATACCATGCAGAATTGAATTTCGTGATTTCATCATTTTACTTAAACAAACTATCTAGTTCAAATTGAAATTTAAAATAAATGAATTAAAAAAATATATAAGATTGAAAATTATAAATGAAAGTTTTGCTAACTGAAAAGTATTTAATCATAACATGTGAACATTTTGGGATGATTACTTAAGACAAAAAATAAAAAAAAATAAATATAAATAAATATAAATAATTACAAAAATAAACGTAGCCTGTTAATTCATAAAAATTCCTAATTTACTGAATTGTAAATATTTTTTTCGCGGTAGGTGAAGCTAGCACACAATGCATAAGTTGAACATTAAATTGTAAACTAAATAATATGATAAAAAAAAGTTGTTATTTAAGTCCATCTAGTTATAATTAATGTTATGAGCTTCATTAAATTAATAACAATCATTTAATGAATTCAATAAAATTCCTCTTTTGTCTAACCTTTATCGATTAATTGTTACTTTACCAGTTAATATTTTACTTATTAGTATTGTTATGATGACAACCAGTTAATTTTTACTATCTCAGTTTGGTTTCGTTTGACATGTGGGTTTTTTTTTAAATACTTTTTACATGACTGAGTACAGCTTTGTTTTGGTGATTTATCTTATTCTTTTTTCATTTGGTTTTGTCGCAAGATAGAATCTGGAACTGTATTTTTGGCTTGAATTAGCTATACAGTTTTCAGAAATCTTGCGAATTCCTTGCTCATGGAAATGCTTGTCTCCTGACGAGCGAACATTTCTTTTGTTCAGCAATTATTATCTCATCTCACGAACTACTTGTTTGGTTTGATAACTTTGTTTTTTTTTAATTCTTTTCTCATTTTCGATAACATTTTTCATAACGTTGATGGCTCGAGTATGATAACTTTAATGAAATATGAAACATATCTGTCATCGATAGACTTAGTGTTATGGTTATAAAATTTCACCTCTGCGTGAGTATTTTAAAATGATTTAACCATTAATTGGTATTGTAATTAAATTATGAAAAATCTGTGAAAACATAGAAAATGAACTACAGTCACTTTTAATTTTGTAATGTTTGTATTTTCATTTATCTTTTGATTGCTGAGTATTATAATGGTTTTAAATCATTCAATTTATATATATATATATATATATATATATATATATATATTGCTTTTGATATTGTTCATTTAAATACTTTTATATATTTTTGTTTTTGATATTCTAATAATCATGAAATATCTAATAAAGAATATTTATATACTTAAATACATAAATGGAACAAAAATAAAACAGTTTGATATAGAAATAAAATCGAAGCATCAACCGATTCTCCCACGATTGATTTCTAAGCTTTAAAAGAAAAATTAAATGATGGTGCACACCTGCATATAATGTGAAATTTTAATGTAATTACGAAAACGCCATTTATGACATTAAACATTTTAATAATACATGACATTTCTATAAGTGACCGAACACTTATTCGATTTCAGATGTTTTTAAAAATATACCAAAAAGTACTAAACAAATCATTTTGATACTTCAGGAGTGTAAAACACATGTTATTCTTCATATATTTGAGTTAAAGGTTTGAACCAAAAGTGATAGGGGCGCCAGTAAAAAAAATAAAGAAAAATGAATGTGTGATCCCAGCCGTTCCCAAAAAAAGAAATTGATAAGGTGGTTTTCTCAATATTTATTTACAACCACAGAAAATTGTATTACCCTTCATTGAATCAAAATAAAAATGGGAGTAAAACCCGATTAGTTTAGCTTATTTCCGAGAGAAAATGTATTGCATTTAATTCTATGGGGTAGAATTTTTTGAGTTTATACGATACTTGTTTGGGGGTTTTATATTAGTATCTCAATGCATTTGGATATTAAATTATGCAAATAAAATTTCGCTAAATTATACGCATGCGAAGTTAAAAATTATTTATTAAAAATGCTCACACCTATTTAGATGTTTAATATATATATATATATATATATATATTCATTCTTATAGCAGTATTCTGTGTTAGTGTTGTATGTCCGGTTCCCCTCAAATAGCATTGCACTGGGTTATACACAAAATTATACAAAAAATTAGAAAGAGCCCCATAATCACATGCTACATCCAGATCGCATTACAAGCATTTTTTTTTTGGCGCAAACCTTTAACTGACGTACATGAGATAAACCATTTTTTTTTTTTTTTTTTTTTTTTTTTTTTTACATTCCTGAAATTTCAAGATGACTTGTTTAGTACTTTTTGAGGTATATATATATATATATATATATACATTTAAGTCTGAAATCAAAAGTGCCCGGTCATCTATGGAAAGGTACGGTATTTTGCAGTTTGTCATCTAGTATTTCGCATGTTGATCATGCACGAGTAATATAATCCAAAAACAAAATTGTATACAATTTCCGTTCTTACAAATCGATTTTACTTGTCAAAGCATTCTTAAACATTCGTTAATGTAAAAGGAAGTATAATTAAGTTACGCTAATTCTCTGATAATTAATAAATATCAACTTTATAACTAATGCTGAACTATAGTGTTTCGGAATTTAAAAATTATTTTACAAATTATATAATAAACGAATAAACAAATTACTATATGTTTATTCATTTACAAATAGTTAAGAAAATACAAAATCATATAAACATCAGCTAATAAAATATGTTCGTAAAACAATTAAAATAATATGGTGTGTCACTCACACGAATTTCTCTTACCCTGAAATTCAATACTATAAATACAGGTTGGAGATTAAGATGTAAGAGAACGAGTAATCTTATGTAAACCTATGTTAAACAATTCAAATTAGGCTTCGGAAGAGTTTTATGTGAAAATTAGTTCTGTGTGAGGGGGCTACTGCCTCCCTCAAACACCCGTTTCATTAATGCACCTGCAATTATATAGAATTTAATTCTGTTATTAAAATTAAAAGTTTACTTATATTATACAGACATTTTTCACACGCAGCATTCCTTGAAACTTATCAATCTTGATCAAACTTTTCCAGCAACAAACTTACATTAACCTCACAGTCACAATACAACATTTGGATCTCCTAAAATTAATCGTTTTTAAGTCATTCTAAGAGACACAAATTTGACTACCGTAATCAGGAAGCCTCAAAACGTGCAAATATACAAAAATAACCAGTGATGAATATTTAGCTTAAAACATACATTATGTACCATACCTCTAAAAGGAATTTATTTCAAGTACCGAACAGCTTTCCTAGAAAGGGTAAAATATTATTAGTAAAGCACTTCCACTAATAATAAATAACTAGTGTGTTGTAGCCACTGCATGACTTTCTTCTATAATTTCCTGTACAAATTCATTCAGTAAAAATAATTTATTAAAATTATTATTTAAAAAAAATATCTTCCATGATAATGCAGAAGATTTCCATATTAGAGAAGTAGTATAACACTAAATATCCAAAGACACACACACACAGACCATTCGCTAAAAACATGATTTTCGTATTCAGGGGACCTCAGAACATGTAATTATAACAAAAATTCACTTTAGAAAATTTGAACCTACGACAATACTTTCTCTTCCGTAAGGGTACGAGAAAGTAAAAATTACCCACTACTTTAAATTATTAAGTGGTTTTAAAGACATACCTTTGGACTATTTTCCATGCGTTAAATATTGACAATATTTATTATTAACAAAACACATGTTATAAGAAAATGAATTATAGTTTCCGTATATTCACCTCTCCAAATTAATCTACAAATAACCATTTAAAAATTTTTGTTTGATTAAGCATAAAATCTAGAATATTATGGACCACTAGAAGATAATTTCATATAGTCTGAAATAGTATGTTAAACATCCTACCAGAAAATTTTGCTTAGATAATTAAAATCACTCATGCTTTAATTACAAGCTCTATAATTCCTAGGAAAACGAAAATGTACTTATCCAAGTTGTAACATAAATTTATTCGTAACTGTTTCCTTGCGCTTTTAGTTAACGCTGCAGAGAGAAAATAATTAAAACTTTGCCATCTGACTTTCCTGTTTTCTCTGATTATCATATGTTATGTTCTATAAAATGGAAATTATACACATCTAATTATAAAGCGAATTCCATATAATATATAATGTTATTTGTTTTCAGTGCATTTTAAACTAGATAATAAAATATATTCTGAAGTTCTATTTAATTTAAGTTTAAAACAAATTATGTATAGTTTATTTATCAACATATATTTTAAGTCTTAAGAAAAGGCACAGATCAATATTAGTGTACCTGTACATTATTAAATATTATTTTTATTTTATCATCAAGTTTGTCTTGTTATCTGCAGCTGTATAAATCAGTAATAAATAATTCATACATTTTTATAAAATTAATTCCTTTTATTTATTTATTTATTTTTATTTATGATTTAATCTGTAAACAAATATAAATTATAAATTTTACTTTTGTAAAAATCATCATTCTCTTTTTTTTAAATTATCCCATTTACGAAGTTTGCATAAATAATAAATTGCTGTAATATATATTTCTTAATAATCTTATAATAATGATACATATATTTAGTTACTCCAATATACAGGGTGAACACCAATCTGCATCTGAATTTAAAACTAATCTATTTCTAAACAAAAATACGTAGAATGATAATAATAATAATAATATATATATATATATATATATATATTAAAGCTGTAAACATTTTATGCACAAGTTCAATATTAAGTTTCAAATGCCATCAACAGATAGCGCTGTCGTCTTTAAAAGATATTTTTATCAATGGCGCTCTGAATCCAGGGCAAAAGGTGATACATTCATGTATTCCTTGAAACAGCGAGTTATTTTGTTGTTATTTGAACATCATGATGGAGACCGTCCACACCATGAATAATGAAATTTTCAATTACTTTCTGTATTGTGCTAGTAGAAATGCTCGCACCACAGAATAATTGTTCAAGTTCCTACGATGCTGTAGGACTCTTCTGGAAGACATAGTCTTCAATGCGCCCCAAAAAAGTAGTCCCATAGGGTAAGATCCAGTGAATATGGTCAATTCAGGTATATTCAAATGAGGGATAGTCCAAACAAATTACCCTGTTATTGATATATTCCTGGAGAAAATCAAGAAGCGCGATGTGGACGGGCCTCATCTTGATATCCAAGCACCACAAAAATCCGCTGTTCCAAAGAATACATGACTCATCCTTTTTTTTTTTCTAAATTAAGAGCGCTATTAATAGTAACATGATTTTTTTAACTACAGCACCATTTGCTGATGGCACTTGAAAGTAAATATTGAACACGAGCATAAGATTTTTATAGTTTTCAAAATAAACATGCCCTTTGTTCCATTGATGTATCTGTCTTTGTTTCGGAGTTATTTAATTTTAAAATATTGGGCCGATTATTTGATGTCTTGTATATACAGGGTGATTTCGAAAACATGGAGTAAACTCGGTACCGAACATTACAAGGATACATAATTGTCTAGGAACGTATGGACGAAAACGTAATTTTGACCCTTTAAGAACTGGGTATTTTGGATTATTGTGTACTACTAACTCCGCCTACTGTGTAAATTTTTAAATCGTGCATGTTTCCTTATTTTGTAAAATCATACACAATTTTCGTATTATTGCAATCACTGCGATAAAATACATCGATAAAAACAAAATTTATTTAATTGTGTAATCATTAGTATGTAAAAGCTCTTAAACAAAATGAAACATTTGAGAGCCACGCCCATATTCACAAAAAATAAAAAAAACGTCCTGTTCTTAACCGGTTAAAATGACATTTGTGTTCATGAGTTCTTATACAAGTCTGAATCCTTGTTATGTTCTCTAACTCTACACCAAGTTTGTCTCATGACCTCAGAATTAGCCTATTAATATACATATTATATATATATATTCAAGTAGAATTAAATTTGAATTACCAACCAATATGCCCAATTTTATTTTCTATATTTTAATTGAAAATAAGATGTAAATATATTTTGTTTCTCAAAGATCATTGCGGAACAAAATAAAAAATCTTACAAGGATATATATATATATATATATATATATATATATATATAACAGATATAAAATTTTTATAGCAGAAGCCAATTAAACCAGAAATACCACTGAATCCTTCCGCCACCCAATCCCATTTTAAAGAACTATTTTTCGTCATTTATTTTTTTTCTTATCCACTACTATATTTTCCTAACCCGATAATGTCTCCCTAAAACTCTGAAATACCGACTTTTAATTTTTAAAACCTTTAAAAAAAGTAACTGAGTCAGTACTGAATTTAAATATAAATGGCGATTTTGTTTCCAACACATTATAGGTACGGTGTTTAGGATTTTGCACTATTTGCCCATTAAGGCTGATAAGACTGCGAATTGAGCCGCAAATTGTATTGAATATAACTATGTTCGCATATGTATGAACCAAGGAATTCTAAATGCATTAAAATCTTTGATATTTGCAAAAAGCTTTGCCCAAGATTGTTGACTTTATATTAAAAGGAAACTTGGCGCTGCATTATTAAATCCAAGTAATAACAACAACTTTTAGAACACACATAAAAAATAAATAAATAAAAATAAATAAAATGGAAAGTAGACAGTTGTTTCAGTAGCATTTCGCTTACCATCTACAGTGCATTTTTAATTTTTCTACTAGATTAGATGACAGCAGAATTCAAAGATAGTAATTTTGATGCAATCTGTACCAGTAATTTGCAATTATCTTTTTATTTGTTAGATTCATTGTCATTCTATTAAAACAATATTTCAGGAATAAATAACTGTAATGATATGGAGCCAGTTTTAAAATAAAAATGCAGAACATACACAGAATCTTGTTAGACTTCATCACTTTCTTTTGAAATTATAGTAATTTATTACAAATTTAACATTTTCTTAACATTTAAAAATAAGTATTTTTTCATTAATCCATGTTATGTATATATTTTTTATTTGTAAAATATTAGCGTTACTTTTAAAATGTAATTCATTTGTACTTGCGCAAACGATATTTGGCAAATTTGACTTTTCATTGAAGTATGTTTCATATAAAACCGTATATGAATTTTGATTTTCCTTTTAATATTTATAAATTGAACTGTATTAGTTTTATTCATAGAAATATATATTCAGGCAACAATCAGGATGTTGTATAGATTTACTGATTTTAAAACCTCAAAATGCGTTTTCTCAGCATTTTTCAGAAATTCATTATCTTCAAAATGGTAAAAGTTCTACAGATATTTAAGAAAAAACTTAATATTTTTTGGATGTTTAATAGAACATACTTAAAAGAATACTTACATACTCACTTAAATGAATATATTTAAAAGAATGACTTACATACTTATCATACTTAAAAGAATTAAAGATGTATATTGAAATTCACAAGTTAGCTTTTGTGAAAAATATTGAAAAAATGCGCGCCTGTGTAACAACATATATTTATATATACATTAATTAATTAATTAATTATTATTGTTTATTATTATTATTAAGATAGTGCAAAACTAATCCCAATTCCTTTAAATAGTTATTTTAAGCATCCATAAAATTTTAAGTATCTCCTTAAATATTTGCAGAAGTTCCAACATTTTTAATATAATAAATTTTACAAAAATTCAAACTCTGAAAACGCTATTAAAAGATATCAAATCTATAAAAAGTATATCAAGATCCATTTGAATTTTTGCTTGAATATATATTTTATTGATTAAATCTAATCAAGTTCAATTTATAAATATTATATTGAAATATATTTTAGGAAACCTATTTCAGTTCTAATTCAACGGTGTCAAGTCAATTTAAATATTAATATTTCATTTTAGAAATTAAAACTTAATGGAAATTGTAATTTTTTGTAACTTTGCAGCACTTGAAAATATTTCACACAAACTTACAATACATTAGAGAGGTCATAATATAAATATTTCTCAAAATATGAAAAAAAAAAAAAAAAAAAAAAAAAAAAAACATTAGAACTATTCAGTAACCTATTGGGTGGGACATCTCCGAAACATCAGTAGAGCAATTTAACTTTATTATGAATATTGTGTGAACCAACAGTAGAAATTTTTGAGAGATAAACATGATATGGATTTTAGTAAAGTGCACACGTACGCACAAGGTAGTTTCTTTTCTTTTCTTTTTCTTTCTTCTTTTTTTTCTTTTTTTCTTTTTTCTTTTTTAATCCTTCAAAGCTTACTATCAAGTTGTGTAAATCATGTTTTCTCATTTTAAATAGTAATTTTATTGAAGTAAATTTCTATATTATTTTAAGTACATTTTTATGATATATATATATATATATATATATTGTTTTTTTTAATGTATATTATTATTTGTTTGAGCTTTGCTGCGACACTCAAAAAACTGCCGTTTTTTTATGATTTCATAAAGTAATCATTCTAATTTAAAAACATAATCCCCAAAACATATCTTTGTATGAAATATTGAAATTTTGAAATATGCGTAACCTAATGGCAAAAAGTTATATTTCTGCGACACAGACTTATGAATTGGAAGTTTTTATTGAAATAAAAAGAACACGGTAGAAAAAGAAATCGTTTCTTTATAAATATTTAAAGCTAAAATAATGTTGATTCTTTAGTGTTTATTATTATTATATGTAGTAGTAGGAGTAGTATTTCATGAACTTTTCTCTAACTAAAATTAATGATGTAAATCCAAAAATATAGATTCACATTCTAAGTTATGCTAATATACAAAACGTTATTAAATATGTATGCTATTATATACAGTTTCACTCATTTTTATGCTTTAGAAGGTAAACTGAAATTATTTTTTGTAGAAGATATATTTATTTGAAAAAGATTGGTTAATTATAATGTATTTGTACACAACATATAGAACGAATAAATTAAGTTTTGTTTTCATAAAAAAAAAAAAATAAAAATAAAATAAAGAAGTATATCTAACCTGAAGGCCAAAAAGTAGCATTCTTGTAAAAACAACAACAACAACAACAACAAAAGAACAGTTTAGAAGTTGCTATTGAATGAATGTAATCTGAAATCCATTCTTATTAAGTTGAAGAAACACAAGCAAATGTCGTTCCTTCAATCAATTTGTTTTATTGTGTTTATCCTTAATATAAACGACCAAAGCACAAAATATCTTATCATCATTTTTTCTGTAATATTATTATATTTCCACTTTTTACGTTATTTTAACATAAAATCGTGAATGTAGTTAAAATTAAATTTGGAAATTAGGAATTTATCTTTCAAAATTTACGTGTACCATGTTTGTTTCATTTGCTCCTTTGCATCAATAATAATTTGTGAAATAATCTATACAATTTTCAGATTTTTTAAATAAGACGTATTACACTTTCAGAAATGGATACTCAAATTTCACGAAATTTTCTTTAATTTTCACGAAACCGTTTCCAGGGAAATACTCCGAGCGAATATTTCGTCAAATTGAGAAAATTACTTTCGTCACTTGTTTGAACATACGAATTTCGTCAAAAGTAAAGATACATTTTTTCATCCTAGTTTCGTGATACAGAATAAAATATAAATTATAGAATTATAAAAGTACTTGCAAGTTCGTTGCTTTCGGCATTAAATCCTAATTATATTAAATGAAAATATAAATGAAACAGAGCAAACAAATAAAAATCATTAGAATATTTATTTGGCAGCTTTGAGACCTATAGTTACAATGACTTTTGCCTCAATTGATCCATATTTACAGAAATAAGCGCACACAAAATTTTTTACACATAGGACATCACAAACATCCATGCCCGCACCGCGATTCGAACCCGGAACGTGGGAATCCAGAAAGCAGGCGCTACGGACCGAACCACCAGTCCGGCAAATAAGAGTCCTTGTAACGTAAAGCCGAAACAACACAGAAAAAAAAAAACAATATGGGGGTAATGAAAGCTAGCATGCTATTGTGAGTAAACAGTTTCGTCAAATATTTAAGAGTTCACGTTTCCTCAAAAATCACGTGATCGCTTGACGAAATGGTTGTCAAAAACAATGAAATTAAGCCCGAGGATGTCTGAATCGTCAAAATGTAGTATATTTATATTGATAGTGTACCAGAAAAGATAGTATGATAATATTTTATCAAAACTTTTGTAACTAAAAAAATAATTCTGAATTCAGAAAATAATACTGCATTCGGTTGTTACAGAACGTATTCCAAGAAAAACAGTAATTTTTAAGAATTGACCCTATGCGGCGCACTGCTCTCGCTGCGAGAACGTGAATATTAAGTTCCAACAGCAAAAACGCATCTTGGAAATCTTTCAGCAAACTTTTACTTTTATAACGTAGTAAGAAATGTCGTCAATTTCTTTTATTTTAATTTTGATCGTGAATTTGGTGACAGTGTGCTTTAAATGATCCCAATTACCTTGCTCCACAAAGGGTTAATATGTGGTCGTTCGATATTAAAAATAGGATAAAAATAATCATATAAGCTAATGAAAAATTATCTAAAGATAAATGTGGGGAGCCTTAGTAACTTTCTTTCTACGTTTAAGAAATAATGAGAAAACTGTCAAATTCAGCTTGAAGCTTTTCATTAGTTTATTTTTTATTTATTTATTTATCTATTTATTTATTTTTTGAAAGATAAATTCTAAAAAGAAGTCTGTCCTTTTCACACAAGAAATATAGTAGCGATAAGAGTTGAAGGTAAAGAAGTCTATGGTAATACAGAGGATAAGCTTTACAAACTGCAATAATGACCAAGAATATTATATGTCGGGAAGGAGGGCAATGGAGGAAATGATGCGCAGAACTGACCTCATTAGTGACGGCGCTGAGCAGATTGTTGTCAGTCGCTCATTCGAATTGAGAGAGAGATGCGATGCATCTTAAACCGAGAAACCCAAACTCATTCTAAATAATAAAACTTATTCGTCCTTATTGAATTTACATAACATAGTTATGGATGTGACAATAAAATGTATGTAGTAAGCATATATTAGATTTCAGAGTCTCTATGTGTAGCCATAGTCGTTTAATCTCCGGAAAAGCAGGCAGAGGGTAAATAAATTTAAACTTATTCCTCAATTATTCTAATTTATGTTATTTTGATTTATATTCGAGTTGAATTTGAATCTAAAATAAAGCGTAAGAAAATCTTATCCGATATTCTGGTTTTAATATAAACTAAATCGAAATTCATGAAAATGAAATTTAGTCGTATATTCTTCTTTTGGCTTCAAAGCCATTAGTGGTCCGTCGTTACACGGAGCCCAATTATCTATTAATTAGATAATTAATCGTAATTCGTTAAATTAAAAAAAAAAAAAAAAAAAAAAAAAAAAAAAAAAAAATGTTTTGAAAATTGAAAAAAATCTTTTGTTTACGTAATATAAAACTCGCTGTATAAGAACTTTAAGGGAAGTTAAAATTAATTTGTTGAAATAAATCATTAATATGAAGTTAAATTGTTTTGATATAAAACGTAATTTAAAGTAGTTTGGATTTGATGCATACGTAGCAGTTTTGTTTTGAGAGAAAACGTAATTCAAATTAGTTTGGTTTTCAAACCGGAACAGTTTTGGTTTGGAATTTAAGAAATAAACTTTCATATTAAACAATTGTTGAATAAATAAGTGTATGAGAACGAAAAAAGTACATTTAATATTTTATTAGATTATTTATTTCAGTAAAAAAAAAATATCTATTCTATATGTAGTGATAGAGAGTAAATCGCAATCAAATACTCCAAATGTAAATAATGATGCACGTACCAAACCAGGGACTTCTGTTACTTCGCATATTAGTCTCCCTAAACTTGAAATTCCTTATTTTTACGGGGATAATGTATCTTGGTTGTCATTTAAAAATTTATTTAAATCATCTATTCTGGATAATGACAGCCTTAGTGAGGTTGAAAAGCTACAACACCTCCAATCCTGTGTAAGAGGTAGTGCATCAAAACTTATTCGTGGATTTGCGTTACAATCGGAAAATCTTAAACATTGTTGGTTAATCCTTACTCAGCGCTATGAAAATAAACGCCAATTAGCTATAACTTAAATACACTGATGGAAAAAAAATCCCAGCACCAAGAAAAAATTATTGTACAGTAATGAAATTTCAGCAATACATTTGTCTAGGTAACATATTTAATTGTTGAAAGTTTCAAGATCACAGGTAGAGCCATTGGCGAGAAGAGCCATTTCAAATGTGAAATGTTGGTACATTAGTAACCGATGTAACCGCCAGAATTTTGAATGCAAGCATGCAAACGTGCATGCATTGTGTCGTACAGGTGTCGGATATCACTTTGTGGGATGGAGTTCCATGCCTGTTGCACTTGGGCGGTCAATGCAGGGACGGTTAATGCTGGTTGTGGATGACGCTGGAGTTGTCGTCCAATGATGTCCCATACGTGCTGGATTGGAGAAAGATCTGCTGATCTAGCAGGCCAAGGCAACATGTCGACACTCTGTAAAGCATGTTGGGTTACAACAGCGGTATGAGGGCAAATGTAATCCTGTTGGAAAACACCCCCTTGAATGCTGTTCATGAATGGCAGCACAACAGGTTGTATCACTAGACTGACGTACAAATTTGCTGTCAGGGTGCGTGGGATAACCTCGAGAGTGCTCCTGCCGTCATACGAAATTGCTCCCGAAACCATAACTCCCGGAGTAGGCCCTGGGTGTCTAGGCCGCAGACAGGTCGCTAGCAGGCTTTCACCTGGCCTCCTTCTAACCAACACACGGCTATCACTGCGACCAAGGCAGAACCGGCTTTCATCAGAAAACACAACAGATCTCCACTCCGTCCTCCAATGAGCTCTAGCTTGACACCACTCACTTCGCAAACGGCAGTGGTTTGGATTCAGTGGAATGCACGCTACAGGGCGTCTATCTCGGAGCTATCCTTGAAGTAACCGATTTGTAACAGTTCGTTGTGTCACTGTGGTGCCAACGGCAGCTCTAATTTCAGCTGCAGACGCAGTACGATTAGCCACAGCCATACGCCGAACACGGCGGTCTTCCCTCTCAGTAGTGCCACGTGGCCGCCCGGAACCCAGTCTTCTTGAGGCAGTACCTTCCCTTGACCACTGCTGCCAACACTAATGCACAGTGGATACATTCCTGCCAAGTCTTTCTGCAATATCGCGGAAAGAAAACCCACCTTCTCGTAGCCCTACTACACGACCTCGTTCAAACTCAGTGAGCTGTTGATAATGGCTTCTTCGTCTTCTTATAGGCATCCTTGTCTAACATTAACCCACTACATCAAATCTCAACTGTAAATAACGATCACGAACCTTACAGCGCTTATTTAAAGCAAACCTCATTTGGATGTTTATAGTGTCGCTACAAGCGTCACACTTATGCGCGTAGCTCGAAATTTGAATCAACGTCATCTTTCAGATGTATAAACACGCCTACCAAATTTCGTTTATCTGGCACAGCTCCTTCCTGGTGTTGGGATTTTTTATTTCCATCAGTGTAAATAAAATCTTTTCGGTAAAGGTAAACAAAGCGGATGATCCTAAATCGTTTTTCAATTTAATAGATACTTGTAACGAAGCGGTGCGAAATTTATCGACCCTCGGATTGGAATCTAATCCTCTTAGCGATCTTATTCTTATAAATTTCATGATTTCAAAATTGGATTCATCCGTTAGGCATAGGTGGGAGCTCAGTCTAGAGAATACGCAAAATATTCCCGATTTAAACTCGTTTCGTACATTCATTGAAAGGGAGGTGTCGAGTCAAACAAAACTTGAAAATAAACCAGGGATGTTTAAGAAGCCAGTAGAAGGTAATAGGGTAAAAAAAAATCTTGTGTCAATAATTCAATAATAGTCAAAGAAAATAAATGCGTCGCCTGTTCTCAAGTACATCAATTGGTTAAATGTCCCAAATTCAATCGAATTAGTGTTCAGGAGCGATGGGACTTAGTTAAATCTAAAGGATTGTGTGAAAATTGTTTGCGAACTAATCATCAAGTGCGACAATGTAGAATTAATATTAAATATAAGGAATGTGCAGGTTCACATCACACTCTTCTGCACATTTATACACAGAATTCAGCAGATCAGGGAGGTGGCCTTGTTACTACGTCGGTGGCCAATAGTTCACAATCTAATGCAAATTTTAATGAACAAAGGATGTTGCTGTCTACTGCCCTTATAAAGGTTAGATCACCTAACGGTAAAATTATTCAATGCCGGGCGTTAGTTGATAGTGTTGATAGTCTCATAACAAAAGAGTGCTTTGAGAAACTAAATTTGCCTTTGTTTGGCACTTCTAATCGATTTGTAGGCATAAACGGTTTTTCCGCAGAAACTGTTTTAAATTTTACGGAATATTCATTCTCGCCATATTTCGCTAACGAGTATAAAAATTTGAAGGCACTCGTTGAAAATAGGGTTACTGCCTCTCTGCCAAATTTCCGGGTGAGAACGACGTCTTGGCCACATACAAGAAATCTTCAGTTAGCAGACATTCATTTCTCAAAGCCACAACAAATAGATGTTCTGCTGGGAGCAGACATTTTTTCCTCATTAATTTGTGGGAAACCAGTACATGGAAGGCCAGGAGAACCCTCTGCTATTCCCAGTTCACTTGGTTACTTACTAAGTGGCCCCCTCTCAAGGGATGGAATGGAGCCAGAATCTCCGTATAGTTCCTCTTTACAGTGTTTGAACTTAAACGAATTTTTCAACAGTGAGCCAATACTAGCTTCTAAGGGTGGTAATAACGAAGCCGATCCGGCAGAGGAATTATATAAATCTTCCACCAAGCGCAACCCCGAAGGTCGCTATGTTGTGAAATTACTCCTCCATGATGAGATAGAGTTAGGTGAAAGTGCCAACTGTGCACTAAAAATGTTTAAAAGGCTCGAATCTCCATTTGGTCAGAACCCTAATCTAAAAAAAGTGTATTGTAAGTTTATGTGCGAATACTCTGAGCTTGGTCATATGACTCTACTAAGAGCTGAAAAACTTAACAGTAAACCAAATTATTACATGCCTCATCATGGAGTTATAAATGAAAATAGTAGCACTACCAAACTACGGGTAGTGTTTAACGCGTCGGCCTTAACTACAAATGGCAAATCTCTGAACTCCAATTTGCATAAGGGGCCAAAACTTCAATCTAGTATATTTTGCAATTTGATTCGATTCCGTTTAAAAAAAGTCGCCCTCTCGAGTGATATCGAGAAAATGTTTCGGCAAATTCTAGTTGCAGAGCCTGATACAGACTTTCAAAGAATATTTTGGAGGGCCAATGTGTCAGATCCACTCCGAGTGTATAAATTAAACACGGTTACTTATGGCACAGCCAGTGCACCATTTGTAGCCCTGCGTACTATACAACAATTACTGGCAGATGACGAAACCAATTTTTCGGTAGCTGTGCAGGCTGCCCGTAATAACCTGTATATGGACGATCTCCTTGGAGGGGCTGAAACAATCGAGGCCGCTCAAGCCTTGGTCACAGACCTTCAGGCTTTATTCAATGCTGGAGGCTTCAAGCTGCGAAAGTGGGCTTCAAACTATGTGGAAGCTCTAGTTTAGGTTCCGGAAACTTTAAAATCAACAAATCAGGAATTATCCTTAAACTCCGATCAATTCCAACGTATTTTAGGACTAAACTGGAATTTAACATCGGATACCCTACAGGTTGGAGTTAACACCGAAGAAAGCTTAACAACAAAAAGACAATTATTGTCCGTAATTGCACGCATCTTCGACCCTTTGGGTCTGTTATCCCCTGCCACTATCCTTTTAAAATTGCTCTTACAAGATGTTTGGAAGCAAAAACTTGGTTGGGATGATCCTTTACCACCAGACATTCAAAACAGGTGGAACGAATTTTATGAAAAAATTGCCTCCTTTAAGGCCATTTAAGTAACCAGATTTTTAGATTTGAAATCCGAATCGATTTAACAGATACAGGGATTTTGTGATGCGTCAACAAAGGCATATGCTGCCGTAATTTATATACGTCCAAGTCAGAACTTATCTTTAAAATTATTTGCAGCTAAAACCCGTGTAGCTCCTTTAAAACCCATTACCTTGCCTAGGTTGGAGCTATGCGCGGCTGTATTGTTATCGGAACTTTTGTCAGTCGTCCAGATCTCGCTAGATTCTCAGGTGGAGGAAATTCTCCTATGGACAGACTCCACAATCGCCCGTAGTTGGATCTTAAATCCACCTTTAAAGGGCAACACATACCTCCTACACCGAGTCAACAAAATCAAAGCATCACTTACCAAGCAAATACAACCCAGCGGACTGTGCAACTCTTGGGCTGTTACCATCAAATTACAAACATTTGACTTGTGGTGGTCTGGACCTGATTGACCAAAGATCCAGGTCTCAGATCACGATTCAGAAATGTCGACCTCAGTCAAATGTACAGTTGTGAAAACTCCAGGACTAATAGAGTCAAACCCAATGACTGACTCCATGATAGACGACTTGGTTTCAAAATTTTCTTCAAGTACAAAACTTTTCGAGTAATTGCATTTATGAAGCGGTTTATCAATAATAGTCGAAATCCTACAAAGTTGAATGGACCAGTCTCAGTACAAGAAATTTCAGAGGCTAAAAAAATTGTTATTAAATTTGTCCAACAAATGTCCTTTGCTTCAGAAATCGCCCTTTTGCAGCGCGGCCAACCCGTTGCAAACAACAGTAAGGTAAAGACACCAGTGCTCGTCACCCCTAAAATCTGCACCAGTAGTCGTCACCCTCTTAAAAGAAGTGTTAAAATAACTGTTTTATAACCTGAATGAATTTGAATCTACACGCATAAGATTCTCCAAAGCTTTCTGCTTCTCATGACATAAAAAGTTCGATTTCAACTATTGGGGAAGAGTAGCGAGAAGAAAATAAGGGAAATATACGTTAAATTACAATTGAATTGAGTCAACGTAAAGCAAATGATTAAGGGAATAGATATGCATTTCTTGATATATTTTGTTGTTTGCTGCATTTGGCATTGCTCATAAAGTATTGTATGTAATGCTTATGAAATGCAGAATACGATTTATCTGCAACTTTTTAAAATTTGACATAATATAAAGGTTTTTAAGGTATGGCGACTACTGGTGCATATTTTGCACGTTTTACCAGTGCTCGTCACCCCTGACGAACACTGGTGTTTTAACATTTTTAATAACTGGGTAACTTTTTTGATGAAAAATACTATATTTTCGTTTAGAATTATGATGGTATAATTTTTACTTTAATTTGACTATCGGCACCAGTAGTCGTCAGGGTTATTCGTAAATGTAAACAAATGTATTTTAACCTCAAGAACGTGAACTTTATTGCACTTGTAACTTTTGTATAGCTTGTTTAAATAAAGTCAGTCATGGTACCTTTAATTCACTATGACTGACTTTAAACCACCTAAAATTTTCCATATTGTTTTGCTGGAAAAATTAAACAATGGCACATAAACATATTTAGTTATAAAGAGCTTTTTCCAGTTTTTTGTTATTTATGTTAGAAAAACAGACATGATTATTCCATACATCTGTCTAATGTATTTTAAATTTTTATGATGTCATGCTTTTGCGAAGATGTATTTAAGTGATGTTTTTTTTATTTACCGTGATAATTTAATTTTAATTCATATATATTTCGAAAATGATAAAATACAAAGGCTTAATTTCATAGTTAGCATGACTGTGAGTCTGTTCAAAATTATGTTAAGGCTTTTTTGTTATGTTAGATGCAGGTGAATAAAAATTTAGATAGAAAATATTAAACATTAAAAACATTTCTTAAGCAAGTTTTCTGTTTATACATTGTATTAAGATAAACAAATAGTTAAAATGTTGATCAAAATTGCCCTGCTGAGTGTTGTTCTTAAATAATTAAAATTGTAAGATAATATTTGATAACATTAATTAACATTAACATTTTATAACAATATTATCCATAATATTTGATAACATTAGCTTGATGTGTAGAATAATACTAGCAAGCTTTGCCACCTTCGCTGGTCCCTATATTTAAATAAAATAGGAAAAAATCCCTATCATTATAAAAAAAAAAAAAAAAAAAAAAAAACCTTTGAAATCAGTCGAAACCGCAGTTAATGTTCCCGCTGGCTTATGTAATAGCTTTCCGTCCCGCAATATGATGATTGGCTTCTACTGCCTTCGGCATAGACTTGACCGCTTTTTATCCCCCCCTCTCCCACGGGTAAATTTAGAATTTTAACGAAATATTATCAAATTACATATTGCGTACTTTTAACCAATACCCACACATCAAAAATCGCCTTTCTGAGTTAATTTGGAGTAGAGCTAAGGTTAAAAACGTGTTTTTTGTCCGCCCGGTCGAGGGAAGAGGGGAAGGGTAATTTTGCGAAATCGCCTTATAATGCATGTAAAGTACACACACATACAACCAACTAACGCATAAAAAAAATCCCCTCCCGAAAATAATTTGCAGCAGAGTTGAGCTTGAAAACATATATATATATATATATATATATATATATATATTATTTTTTTTTTTTTGCCACCCTCACATAGATGAAAGATCTTCGCAAAATCTCTTTATACTAGGTGTTGGATGCATATGACCAACTCACACATCAGAAATCGCTTTTGTAAGATTATTTAGAGCAGAGTTATGCATAGAAATACGTTTTTGCTACCCTTTCTCAAAATTCGGTCGGAAAGAATTACGCAAAATACTTTTACAGTATTTTTGGGTACGAATAACCAATCAATGCATCAAAAAATTGCTTTCCTGATATAATTTGGAGAATAATTACTCTTGAAAACGTGTTTTTGCATCCACCCCATACTTAATGAGGAAGGAGAGGCGAAGGATTTCTCAAAATTCCTTTATAGTATTTGTTAGGTACGCATAATCAACCCATACGTTTAAAAAAAAAAATAACTGCAATACAAAAAGAATTTTTTATAAACCGTGTTTTAAAATTTTCTGTTGAATCATATAAATGCTATTGAAGGCAGCGATAACCCGAAACAATTGGCTAAAAGTAATTTAAAAATGCATCGTCACTGTGTTCTGAGCTATTCTGAAAATTTCAAAAGTCTAGGTAGTCGGGAAGATTGATGATCGGGACGAGTATATGATTGATGAATCATATAAACGCTACTGAAGGCAGCGAGGACCCGAAACAATTGCCTAAAAGTATTAAAAAATGCATTGTTATCGTGTTTTTGCTATTCTAAAATTTTCAAATGTTCTACTCGAGAAGTTAGTTAAATAAATTTTCTGTTGAATCATGTGAACGCTACCGAAGGCAGCGGGGACCCGAAACAGGTTGCTAAAAATATTTACAAAAATCATTGTCACCGTGTTTTGAGCTATTCTGAAAGTTTCAAATGTCTACGTAGTCGAGAAAAAAGTTAAATAAATTTTCTGTTGAACCATATAAACGCTGCCGAAGTTAGCAGTGACCCGAAACAATTGGCTAAAAATATTTTAAAAATCCATTGTTACCGTCTTCTGAGCTTTTCTGAAAGTTTCAAATCTCTAGCAAGTCGAGAAGTCAGTTAAAAATCGATTGCAAGATTTGTACTGATAACGCTGCCGAAGGCTGCAGGGACCCGGAGCAGTTGGCTAAAAGTATTTAAAAAATGCATTTTCATCATGTTCTGAATTCTTTTCTGAAAGTTTCAAATGTCTAGGTAGTCGGGAAGTTAGTTATAAATCAATTGTAAGATTTGTACTGGACAACAAACAAGAATACGCGTTAATAAAAATCAATCTTACTGCGATAATTTGGAACAAAGTCACTCTTAAAAACGAGATTATTACCCCCTCCACTCATACTTACCCTCTGCTTTAAGTAAAGATATTTTTGAGAACGAATAAAATTTTGAAAACTTTTCTTAAAAGCAAAGAATTTTCAAATTATTTCACATATAAATTTGTTTCATTCGCAATATTTTGAATTTTACCATTTAATGTTTTGTGTTTTAAACCTAAGAATGTATTTGAGTTCTAAATATGTTCCAAAGATATTCTGTTTCATTTAATTTTGCAAAAACGCAATTAAAATCAAATTATTGAGCAAATTGTTGCGCTTTATTTACATGACGACCACTGGTGAAACGCAGTTTTCAAGTGACGAACACTGGTGCATTTTTATAGGTTTAATTTTTATTTCTTAAAAAAATTTGGCTTAACGTATTGAAAAATTGAAAGTGTCTAACAACTACTAGAAGAATCAGTGTATAAAATAGACCAAAGTATAATATTGATACATAAATTCCACATAAATTCCACGCGAAAAAAAACAAACATTTAAAAAATAAGGCCTTAAGAGTGATGAGCACTGGTGTCGTTACCTTAAATTAAAACCTCTCAATGTTTTTATGGATTCCGAAAACCTATTGAGAGACCCTTCCCTATGACTCTACGCATCAGTTATTAATCCCTAAAAATCACCCTTTTACCTGTGTCGAACTAGTGTTAAGCCTAATTCGCCAGTCTTACTGGATTCCTGATGGTGAAATTTACTGTGAAGAAGGAACTTCGAAAATGTGTCACGTGTGCCAAAATCTAACCAACCCCATTCAGCAAATGATGGGTGACTTACCCAGTGCCAGAGTCAACCCTTGTCGACCAATCCAACATGTTGGCCTTGATTATGCAGGCCCTATTCAAACGAAGTGTGAACATAAACGAAAAAATATAAAATTTAAGTCCTATATTTGCCTATTTATTTGCATGTGTACCAAGGCAATTCATCTCGAATTAGTCACTAGTTTATCAACAGAACATTCTTTATATGCCCTACAAAGATTCGTAGGGCGTCGCGGCTATCCTACAGATATTTACTCCGATAGCGGACGCAACTTTGTTGGTGCCCATGCCCATTTAAAGAAACTCGTGACACTTTCAACAACCAACACTATTCAAGATTATGTCGCAACTAGACAAATTAATTGGCATTTTATGCCACCTTACGGGCCTAAGTTTGGCGGCCTATGGGAATCTTCCGTTAAATTGGCTAAACGTCATGTAATTAAAACTTGTAAAGGCAGTTGCCTGTCCTTTGAGGAATGTGATACTATTCTCACCAATATTGAGGCATATTTAAATTCACACCCCTTAGTCCCACTTTCCACCGAGCCCAATAATTTCCTGGTACTTACACCAGGACACTTCCTAATCGGGGCGCCGCTTCTTCAGCTTCCTGAACAATCTCATAATGTAACTAATAAAATTTGTACCAGTTTTTCTTCCAGATCGAAACTCCTTCAGCAGATCAAGAGGTCCTTTTGGAACACCTGGCAGAGATCATATCTTACCTCTCTGCAATCCAGAGCAAAGTGGAAAGGGGGTAACACACCTCTGCAACCTGGTCAGCTAGTCCTGTTGTTGGAACCCTCGATTCAGCCAGCACAGTGGACCCTTGCCCAAATTCTGGACGTCCATCCTGTTGATGATGGAATCATTAGAGTGGTAACTCTGAAAACGCCAGCTGGAATCATCAAGAGACCAGTGAATCGCATTGCCAGTCTGCCATGCTCAGCCCCCCCCCCCCCCCCCGGAGGATGTCGGGAAGGAGGGCAATGGAGGAAATGATGCGCAGAACTGACCACATTAGTGACGGCGCTGAGCAGATTATTGTCAGTCGCTCATTCGAATCGAGAGAGAGATGCGATGCATCTTAAACCGAGAAACCCAAACTAATTCTAAATAATAAAACTTATTCGTCCTTATTGAAGTAACATAACATAAGTTATGGATGTGACAATAAAATGTATGTAGTAAGCATATATTAGATTTCAGAGTCTCTATGTGTAGCCATAGTCGTTTAATCTCCGGGAAAGCAGGCAGAGGGTAAGTAAATTTAAACTTATTCATCAATTATTCTAATGTATGTTATTTTGATTTATATTCGAGTTGAATTTGAATCTAAAATAAAGCGTAAGAAAATCTTATCCGATATTCTGGTTTTAAAATAAACTAAATCGAAATTCATGAAAATGAAATTTAGTCGTATATTCTTCTTTTGGCTTCAAAGCCATTATATATAAAAATTAGTTTACTTTTAGTAGAAGTCACAAAGTAATACATTCTTTAAAAAAACGTAAACATTAATTTATTCTTTATATTTAAATATAAAATCATTATTTAATAACAGAGCTTAATATTAAATGAATTTATTGAGTACAATTACAATATTTTGCATTCTGTGATGTATTTTGCATTCTGCGAATGGCCTGTGTGTGTGTCTGTCTGTCTGTGACTGTTATCAGCATATCTCAAGAACAAAGAGTAGCAGAAGTTCCAATCTCGGTATTGTAAATGTATATCATATAGGGTTGCTACACTAAGATTTTCGTTGAGATGTAGCAAATGGTTCGTGTACAGGGACACTACAAATTATTCAGATACATTACCTCTATTTGGAAAATTGCAGGTAAGTAGAGTTTAACATCTATAGACTGCAATAAACCAAATGAGACAAATGTATATTTTTGTAATAGACATAGAGGTGCCTCGCCTCCCCCCTCGAGGGGAGTAAATTTTCATGATGGGTATCTTTCAAAAGAGCTTACCAATACTTTTAAAATGAATGGTTGAACCATCGATCTGCGATTATTTGAAATAAATTTAACAAAATAATAATAATAATAATAATAAAACTTTTTTTAATATAATATTGAGAACAAATTCAACGTTTTTTATTTTTATTTATTTATTTATTTTTTTTTTTATTTAGTGTTATACTACTCTTAGAATAACTTAAAAACGTATAATCGATAAGTTTGAGTGAATGATGCGTGTAGAAATTGTCTGTATAATATTAAGTAAACTTTTAATTTTAATAACAGAAATAAATTCTATATAAATGTTCGTGCATTATATGAAACGTGGGTTTGAGGGGTAGGAAGTATCGCATAGTAAATTTTAAAGTTGAAATTTTAGTGTATTAAGCAACGATGATCAATAATATAATATTATCCATTGTTTTTTTTTTCGACTTAAAAATATATAACTACATGCATATGGTTCTGTTGAAAGTCTTGGCCATACAGTCCCTGGTCATATTAAAGTGAATAGTAGATAGGTAAGGCATATTTTATGATTTTGTAATACTATATCTATAAGAATTGTTCCACTAATCACGGCTACATCATTATGCAAGACGGAGTATCGTGTCATACTGCCAAATCTGTGAAAAAATTTCTTACAGATAGCGAGTTTCTCCCAGGAAATTTCTCCCAATCATTATGGATTGGCCGGGTAACTCACATGACCTCCATTCTATTGAGAATTCATTGAAGCTACTCAGAAGACAGATATCAAAAGAAATAATTAATTAAAAAATTCTTTTTGAAATCCCAATATGTGTATGAAGAAATCACTAAACTGCTCTGATGGCATGCCACGACGAGTGAAGTCAGTAACCTGTGTGAAGGGGAAGGGTGGTTATTAAAAATAATAAACAAATAATTATTTATATTTACAAGTTACAGTTTTATTAAAAACGTATTTCAGGATACCTGATTGCGTAAAATAATTATTTAGATTTATATCGAATCATTAAGTATGCGAAAATATTACAAATATATAAAACGTATTACATGATATTTAATTTGCGTAAAATAATAATTTAGAGTTATATCGAATCATGAAGTATCCGAAATTATTACAAATATATAAAACGTATTACAAGATACTTAATATGCGTAAAAAAATTCATTCAGATTTATATCGAATTACTAAATATGCGAAAATATTACAAATATATGAAACGTATTACAAGATGCCAAATATGCGCATAATAATAATTTACAGTCATATCGAATCATACAGTTTCCAAAACCATTACAAATATATATGTATATATACTCAGAAATTCCCTGTGGCCACATCAACATAGCCAGTATTAAAAGATAAATATAATGCCACAGAAAAATGTATTAAAATATGATTCATACATATACATACTAATTCTATGATTTCTTTTTAATACCAAAAAAAAAAAAAAAAAAAAAGAGAGAGAGAGAAAGAGTAAATATTTTGTTTAATGTATTTATTTTTTGTAATATATTTAATTGTGTGTTATGTGTAGATTTTCAAAGAAATATTTAGAGTAATTTTTTTTCTCTCTCTCACATTTTTTTTAAAATTTATAAATAATTATCATCGTCTAATTTTTTTTTTTACATTTTTTAATGTACAGGGTATTCATAAAATTGAAAAAGATTGGATTTTTATTTTAATTTTGAAAATAATAAATTGTTATACAGAAGTAAGTTGAAAAGAAAAGAAAATGTATATTTTTCAAGGCAAATGAAATGTTCATGAAACTTACAAAAACAATCTCAGGTTTACAAATGAGTGAGGGAAGGTGCCAGATGTTGTTGAAAGTTTTAATGAGATATCTTGCTCTTGCTTTTCTCATACTGTCCACAAAATTAAGTTTTCAGATTTATTAATGACTTGAATTGGTACCACAAGAAATAAATGTACAAAACATTTTGCATACTTCTAAAATATTTTTGAATGAGAAAAATCTCTTCGATATTATTTTAAAAGAAAAATAAGTAATTTAAAAAAAGTTCTATAGTATTAGCATAATGACAATTTAGATAATATTACTTACAATGTCTATTTAAACTCGTTTAAAACTCTAATACAAAACGAGGTACCAGCCAAGACAAATTTATAAAATATAATAATTCTCGAAAAATAAAGGTAAAATCCTAGGTTTTCAGCAAAATGAAAGGAAATAAACCCTTTATTTTTTCCAAAAAAAAAAAATAAATAAATAAATAAATAAACAATTAACCACTTCACCGACCACTGTAGTGTGTGTAAGACTTTGTTTCCCCCGAGATATCTCGGGATGGCCGTTGTGGAAAGGAATGGAAAATAAATAATATTATAGTTTAAAAAAAATAAAGAACACGCTTTTATAGAAATTTGAACTAAAAAGCATAAAATATCTATCTTAGTATTAAAATGCAGGGTAAGAGAAAATCGTGTGAGTGACACACCATAATATTTACATACATTTAAATCTTTAATTAAAATAACTTAGAATTAAACAAAAACCATTTATTAAAAATCTCCCCTCATTGGGATCGAACGCTGTACCTTTAGGTTCGTAGCGCGGAGCTGTAGGTCAACGCCACATCGTTCACGTAGGGAAAGTATTTTTTTACAATATAATTTTTTGTTTTCTCCCAGAGCGGTTACAAACATACATTCATACAAACATTAATACAAACATACAATCATACATACAGGTGAAGCTAATAAAAGCGTGTTAATAAAAAGAAGACAAAAATCAGCTTGGATTGCTTTATATGACTAACAGATAGTATGCAAGTAAACATTATATGATATGTATTGTTTCCTTGTATAACGAATATAATAAAATTTGTTAACTTTAATGTGATTTAGAAGCATTATTTTGAGATGGGATATACCTTTTACTTTGAGAAGAACTGGATTTCTGCCCATTCTGTCTCTCATAACTTTTTCAATCTACACGATATTTCTTTAAGGCTTTCATATAAGTAGATAATTATTTCTAACTTTTCAATTTTTTAAACGAAATTTTTAAAACTTGCGCATGCGTAGTTTAAAATTATTTAGTAAAAATGCTCATATTTTGTAAGATATTTAACATTTTTGCATGTGATTAACGTATACTGTGTCTCATGTAGTATGCCAAGTTTCCTAGAAAATGGCTTTGCACTGAGTCTAATACCCTACGTATTATTTAAAAAGTGCTTTATTTTTCCAATTTTCTAAGGAAATCGTTTTATCTCCATGAATGTATGTGGCTGCTTCATACAAATTATACAGTTAATTGAAAATTTCTCATAATCACAAACTGTAACCCATACACTTTTCAAACATAACTTTTTGCAGGGTGATCCAAAATATTTTGATTTTTTGTTCAATATTTAACTGGGCCTCTTTTCCTTTTGCTGAAAATAGATAGGTGTAGCATGTTATTTAGGCTCCGAAAGTTTCAAAATAATCCCTGCATATTTTTTTCTAGATATTTGATAAAACGTCTAAATTTGAAAGTATCCAAATACTTATCGGTAGACAGTGTTGTTATAATTTAAATTTTTTCAGTTGAAAGTTTCAGTGTTGCGAAGACTCTTTGTATATTGTATGGTGTGTTTTCAAAATGATAACGATATACAGAGTCATATAGGAGCAATTCAGGGAATTACATTAAAAGGATAACGATAAAATACCAATTCTAAAGATGAATAGTTTCCCATATCTATGGCAATGTAAAATTTTTCTTTCTTGATTTTTCATTTTTTTTTTTTTTATTGTTTTTTACAGCTATGCAACAGAAAGAAATTCGAAGTGGTATATTATTTTTTATCTGTATTTTTTACTAATATTTATTTAAATAAACACACGCGTTTATAAAAACATGCTATTTATGTACAGTTTTATTATTTTCAAGTCAAATTCCAATGTATATATATATATATATATATATATATATATATTTGAGAAAATGGGATAGCTATTTGTATCAGGTGTTTTAAAACTTTAGATCAGTTTTGAAGTATATGTTGTACTTCTACGAAATGAAATGTCCAGACTATTTTTTTTTTCTAAAATGAGACATATTTCTGAAAAAAAGATTAAGTTGAAACTATTCATGTTTGTTACTTGTGCACTTCACAGGGGGAAAAGGTTATTTATTACAATGCATAATCTTCCGTAAAATTCTTTTGCAGTTTTTCATTGAAAGAAAACAAGCCATAATAAATAAATTAGATTGCCATAAAACAAATGAGAAAGAAGTTTTTCTATACTTATTTTTCAATGTTTATGTTTTTTTTTTTTTTTCGAGTGTGTGTGTGCAGTTTTTCTTTGTGCAGAAAAAATACTTTCTTTCGCATTATTTAAAGTTTCTCTTTTTTCTTATTTTTTTTTTAGAATTATAAACTTTTATATATGCAGTTGTTTATATATATACACACACATGTATAAGTTATATATATATATATGTATATATATATATATATATATATATATATATATATATATATATATATATATATATATATATATATATAAGGTTTAAACTAACTTTTGTTACATTCTCCTAACCTATTTATAAGAAAGGAATTCAAATTACATTATGCTAATTGAATTTTAGAAAATGCATTTTAATTAACATTTCTGTATAAATTAAAAAAAAAAAAAAGTTACTGTCACTGGCGTAATTTTGATGCATGTTGAAATTGACGCACTCGACTTCAGCTACAGTTTTGTCTCAATTTCAGACACTTTTCCTTTGCATTGTAGGTTTATACAGTTGTAATGGAGTTTTTTATTTAGTTGATCTATAAACGACAGCGCACATGTACAAAATAATTACAAACAACACTTCTTTTTTATACATTTTACAAAAAACATTCACATTTATATTTATATTATTTTGCTTTTTTATACAATGTTGTCAAGTTTTATAACTTATAGTAGAACATTGTTAACAAACAAAAGTTCCTATACACCACATTTTTGAAAAGTAATTTTATTTACTATGAAATAATAGATAAACAATAACAAAAGTATTCTTAAAAAATTGTATGAAATAAAGGCATATAGTATAAAAATGGCCCAAGATAAATTAAGAATTCGTGAACACTGTATTGTATATGTATTCCTGTGCACGTATACCATATTTTTAGAAATTAAAAATATGAACAATATTTAAAAAAAAAAAAAAAAAATATATATATATATAAAATAAGATTGAACTTACAATTGAGAAATTTTATTATTATTATTATTATTATTAATAGTTCTATTAAATTTATTAAATGTAACATTTATACATCATTAATAATTAAAGAAAATTTATTTGATTTCTATTACAATTTCGAATTGACAAATACATTTCTTTAGAAATTCCCTTAATCTATACAAAATATCTTTATATATTTGTATATCTTTTTAAGATTAATGTACTTTTACACTACATTTTTGGTTAACACTACACAAAAAATCCAAAATTGGATTTGTCATTTTAGACACAAAATCCTTTCAACCTAAGTGAACTAGAGCGTAAAGAAACGATTACGCAATCTGTCATATACAAGAGATTGAATTAAATAACATATAGCGACGTGTTCAATGTATATATTTCCAAACATGTTTTAAATGACGTAATCTTTTAAGATAAGAAAAGAAAAAAAGATTTTAAAAATATAGAAAAAATATATATATACTTAAGTTTATTTTAAAATCATATAATGGTTTAAAATTTTAGTTTAAATAAAATATTATTTAATAAAAACTGTCTGTCTGAATAAATTTAACTGATTCACACCAAGTATCGGGAAGCATCACGTATTTAGAATTAAATATATTTAAACGATAATGTATAATTTTCTTTGTAGATAAATATTATTTTTTGCAAATAAATGCTACTTAAACACACTTTCAATTTCAAATAGTAGGTTTTTAGTTATTTATGTTGAGAATATTTCTTCATGCTAACTTATACGTCTAAGAAGACGGTGTTTATTGCAAAAGAGTAAACTTTTTCTTTTTTTTTTTTTCGCGGGGAGAGGGGGGGGGGGATTTCTATTAAGACGCTATTACTATATTTTAATTAAAAGAGAGAAAAAAAACAAAAAAAACATGCATCTTTTAATAATTTCACAAAAGTAATGATTAATATACAGAAATTATAATTTTTTTATCATATTTCCGGAATCCATGTGGCAAAAAAAGATAAATATGAATATCAAAAGTTTAAAGAAAAATTATAGTATCTGTTTTATAAAAACAAGATTAAAAAAAAAAAAGAAAAAAAAAATAGTATGTAAAACAAGATATTTATATATATAAAGTAAAAAGAATTATTTATATATATATATATATATATATAATAAAAAATAAAAGTGTCAAGATACGATGTAATATAATACAATTCAACAGATACCAAAATGGCAATATTAAACATGTTGTTTATAACTAAAAGCTTAAGTAAATGCGGTTACTTTGCTGAAAATTGGGTAATTAAGTTTTAAATATATTACTAAATAAATGGTTTTATGATTAATTGTTTTTTTAATAATTTTTAATACATGAAGTATATATATATATATATATTGTAAAATGTATGAAAATTTATGTAACGTAATATATGCTTTATAAGGTGTACTAAAATTTTGTCACTAAAAATCTTTAAAAAAAAAAAAAAAAATTAAATAAATAAATAAATAAAAATCAAATAAGTGCGAGAGAGAAATTCAAAAGTTAAACTATAATTACATCATAAAAAAGTATTTCAGTGCACGAAATTCTAAAATTCTAAAATATATTATTTACTTATATAAATATAGATTTATAAGCTGCAATTATAGAATATAATTTTAAGTAAAGAAAATCAATTGAACAAGTCATTAGGACTCATTTATCATTTCCGTCTTCTCGTAATTATACTATTGCTGACAGTCAAACACATTATTTACAGCTCTCCTTCTAAAGAAAGAAAAAAATTCCTTCTTCGAATGGAAATCCTAAATTATTATGATTTAGTTATCTAGTTTGAAAATTTAAGTGCCAATATTTTAAAGATTTTTTTTACTAAATATAAAATACAAATTATTCGATTATATGATGCATTTGAAATTGTTTTGTAAGATAAATAATTCAATATATTTCTAATTAATTCATAAAAAGGTGTCATTGAACGTTTTATAATGCCTGTTAAGCATTTAATATTTATAAGTATAGATTTCTATGATGAATATATATACATACGTTGGTAACAAAAGTGCCCTAACCCAAGCAAAAATCCATATGTAAAAAAAGTGCACTTCATAAGGTTTTGTTAAATAAATCCTTGTCGAATCCTGTTTTTAGTCAGTGTAAGAATATGATTCGATAAGGATTTACTTAACAAAACCGTATGGAGTGTACTTTTTTTACATAAGAATTTTTGCTAGTTTTCGGACGCTTTTGTTACGTCTGTATATATATTAGGTCTTTGCATAAATTCGTGCGGATTTTTATTGTTTCATTTCATAAAAGTACATCAAATAAAATGACAATTTGTAATCAAAATACTCTCCATTACTTTCCACAACCTTTGCCCATTTTTCGGGTAACAAATGTATACCACGGCGATAGAAGCTCTCGTCTTTGGAGGCAATAAAATGATCCGCGTACGCACGAAATTTTGCAACGATACCGGCATATATATATATATATATATATATATATATATATATGCAGAGCGGCCAAAATTAAAGTTTTTAGGAAGCTTAAACAAGAATTGAGTGGAAGTATACCGAACAAATAAAAATTCCAAATGTATCAATTAGGGTAATATATAGGTTACTGTGTGTTAAAAAAAGGACAGAGTTAAAAGAAATGGAAAAATGGGGACAAATTAGCTTGGTGTCTCCAATTTCAAAGTAATAAATGGGGCAAAAGTAGTGAAAAAAAATGTACAGTCGTCAATTTTAAATAATAAATTGCGACAAAAGCTTTATTAAGAAAGTATCACCACATGTTTCATTAGTTGTAAATTTTGGAAATTTGTTTTCGAGGAATCCTTCATGTTCCATCTTCTGTAATCTTTGACGCTATTATTGCAATTAGATTGCAGTATAGAACTCTATAAGTAAAGTCACTTAATTAGAGACATCTTATATATATGTATATAAAAATAAGGTGTCCCTAATTATGTATATATATATATATATATATATATATATATATATATATATATATATATGAAAGGATAAAAATAATTAAGATTTTAAACTATTATTTTAAATTAATATTAAATGATAACTTAATATTCATAGTTCAGAAGAAGTCGACATCTGTATAAGTAATTTATCTGTTTGCTGTCACACCGTATCTAAGATGAATTATCTAGGATATATATGTATCTAGGTTTTCATTCATTAACGAGTTCAAATAGTTTATGCAGTCATTTATTCAAGGCACTTGGACATTTTACAGGTTATTCAAAGTCAGGAGGTTGAGGCATATTGACGTCTACCATCGGTGGCCGAGTCCAGCCGGTGCCGTTACTTTGGCGGTCGCTTATCGACACCGCAGCTCGTTTTCCTCTCTGTGGTCCGTTAATTTGACGTAGACTATTTAAGCAAAACAACACATAAAAAGGCGCCGATATTCGTGTACTCTCACTTAAATACTACTCATTTTGGCGCTAACCTAAACTCCTCCTATGAATTCTCATTGGACAGTTAGCTGAGTTAGTTTCCATCTATGCTTTACCATTGGACAACTTAGCTGAGGCCTAGATGTCTGGGGTTAAGTAATCTGATTTGTTTTACCACTAAAACTTAAGATTATGTAAGCCAAATTAGTTATTATTCTAAAAGTTGCTCCATCGCAAATCTGATTCCCATGTTATTACGTGCTCTGCTCTAAAACTAATTTACATCTGCTCTAGAATAGAATTCACGTTAAGAAATTTTAATGCAATGTTCTTAAACTTAAGAGTTATTTTGAGTTATTAATGTTAAATTATCCCTTAATATTAATTTAAAGTAATAATTTCAAACCTTAATTATTTTTATCCTTTCATAGATTGTCTTGCTTTAGTAATCTACGTCAAATTAACGACACCGAAGTGTGGGAAACGAGCTACGGTTCCGAAAAACGACCGCCAAAGAGACGGCACCGGCCGCACTCGGCCACCGTTAATAAACGTTATCGTGCTTGGACCTACTGACTTATAGGTATAAATATACATATACGCATAAATCATCATGATGAAAGCTACAAACCTGTTCCGGCCTCAATCCATCTTTTACGCGGTAGGTATCCATTCGTCCTAATTGTTCACTTCACTTATTTCTGTTCATTATAGTATGTATTATTGGTTTAAATGTATTTCCGCTCTGATGTCATCATTTATTATTTTATCTATTATAGAACACCCTTCGCAAACCTTAACCCTTTCACCTCTGATGATCACTTTCATCACTAATTTTGAGCGTCTAACCCTCGCTTCCCTGTAGAGGTATTGGTATTGTTTGAAAAGATGTAGACTGGTATTTTTGCTTGTATTTCTTAATTTTATTCTTATAGTCCTGTAGACGTAATGCAGTTTATTTTGCTTCTTCTGTATATAATTGGCGTAATTGTAACGTATCCCCCATTCTATATGAGTAAAATGAGATATTTATTCAATTGGTTTATTGTCTAGTATGGTCTTTGTTCTTATGAGTTATTTACCTTTAAAAACCATCACCTTCGTTTTCCTCTTTGAATTCTTTAAGTTATAATCGTTTCGAGGTCAGGGTAGAGTAAAAATTTCACGCTGCAAATTATTACCATCACCTTGAAACAAAAATACGATCTCTGCAAGTAGTATATTAAAAAAAAAAAAATCCAGGCGTATTCCTGTTGGTTCTGATGATTTAAACAATACAGATGATAAATAGATGTGGCGATAAGCTTCGAAATTGGTCTTTTTATATTTAAATAAAGTATTTTACTAACTGAAACTTAAATATTAAATTAAAAAATGACCAAGTTTCCAAGGTGAAAATAAAATGTCACATAATCTCGTTCCTGAATGATATCATTTAATTAACCTTTTTTCCCCCATGTTAATCTTGACTTTCTAATGTTACATAACATTTTTAATTTTTCTTCGCTTTCGTGGTATATAATGAAATTCGCATACACTTTTTCATCATGTAAACAAAATCCTATTATTGTGTATCTGATCTTTTCTGTACAAAATTGAATTTATTTCATTAAAAAAAAAAAAAAAAGGTTTTCCGATTCTGTAATCATTAAAGTAAATATCGGAAGAACCGAAACCAGCATTGTTTCTTTTTTTAAACAGAAAATCAATTTTAAACGTAGAAAAGTTTTTTATACTTAATAAACCTTACATAGGATTATATTTTCTATTAAGTCGGCAAACAAAGAAACCTGTTAATTTTATCTTTTCGAAAATAACATTCGTATATTTTTATTTTTCTGCTTTTGACAATGAGGTGTATTTAATTATATTTTATAATTACGAAGAAGTATGAAAAAGTACAGATATAATAAATAAACTTACATATTGCATTGTACTTTTTAACAATTTGTAAACAGATTACATTATAATATTTTTATTTCGCAACATTCTATTTAAATAAGATACTTCCTCTTTTCTAAAGTAAATATTTAACAGACATTTTACTGAGCGTCGATTTTAAAGAAAACCAAAAAATAAAATTTCTGTATATTTGTATATAAAAAATAATAATAAATAAATAAATAAATAAATAAATAAGAATGGTGAAATGATAAATTCTATTGCACTGAGAAAAGAAAGACGAGTTTTTTTTTTGTTGGAAAAACATGATTATTTACACAGATGTAATTACCTTTTCAAAACTTAATACACTGAGAAGAAAATTCTGTAATTGACATCTAGAATCTAGATTGTGGCTCTGGTAAAAATATCTACATGTGATCTTTAAAAATTCTTGTCCCCTTTTAAAGCGAGTTCTAAAAACCTCTATTAGATTTACAGAACGTTTGTCTATATTATAGAGGTCAAACTTATTTAAAAATCTTAGTAAATAAACGCGAACACAAGAGGCATATTTAGCAGCTATAATCTTGGTTTATGACACACTTCTAGAAAATCAAGCTTTAATTTCTCGGAATACAAAGGGTTCAAAATAGTCAGAATAGTTTACCATCTATAAATATATAGACTAGAAATCCTCGATCATTTCATCTCTTCAGCTGATTGGAGTGACTTATACGCATAGCTCAGAAATATATATTTATAGTTTAGGGATTTAGAAAATTGCCATTTATTCGTTCTAGATGAAGGCGGTATACTCTTTCTCAGTGTGATAAAATTGCGCATTATGCCGAATATGCATAATATACTATACGTAACATGAGTGATTTAATTCGTATTGCATGCATTAATAAATACTATAAGCATTGATATAATTGTGTACGTTCGAATTTAATCATTGTATTCATTTAAGGTTTTCAACTGATTTATACGTTTCTAGATTTCCTGAGTTTTTAAATTTATTTTTTGAATCTAGTTATTTTTAAAATCTTCAAGGGTCAGGGACAAAGGTACGTGACTGCATGGAATTTTCTCCATTTATAATCCCTATTTTAAATTTCAGGTCGGATCTGATTTGTATAGTGTTTTATAGTAATCATTTATCACGTGGTACACAGGAAATAGCAAAAACTGTCGTCGATCCGTACGTCTAAGCCCAATACTTTCATAGACTGCAGTTTGACTACAAATACATTGGCTATTTGAAGTAACCGTGACCAATGCAAATTATCTTGCTCTGTATAATAGCGTGAGTAAATAACAGGGTGAGGGAATCATGAATTGGATTATCAGCCAATTAGAAAATAACATAAATAATAAACATCAACACAAATAAAAAGAAAATATTAAGATAATAAATATTTTTGAACTCGCTGATGGAATTGTCTAAGAATATGAACGACTAAGGATAACACAACAACGCTCACAGAAATAATAGGAATATATATAATTTTTTTCATTTGTTTAGGAAACTATTCATGTGACTATCATTATCATTATTTTTTATTTTATTATTTTTTTTACGGTTAATATATTTCATTTAAAAAATAACATAAATGATAGTTTCTGTTTTACAATGTTTTAACCTTAATTATTTTTGTGTGCATATTCGACAGGTTTAGTATTTTTCACTATACTTGTGATTACGCAATTTTTTCACTTTTTTATTTTATTTTATTTATTTATTTTTGTAATTTTATTCTCATGCAAAATTTATGTGATCGCAATATGTGATATATATATATATATATATATATATATATATTAATATATCCGAACACCTCAAAATGTTTATTTTCAAGGTATAATTTTTTTTCTTTAAATTTGAACCCCCTTAGAGAATCGACGTAATTTTTGCTGTTTGAGACAAATAACGCACTACCTAAAGTTAGTTGCAATAAATAAATAAAAAATAAAATAAAATAAAATCATGATACTTAAAAATAATGACAGACCTCGTATTAACATCTGAGTCAGTTTTTAATTAATCCATAAATAATTTTATTAACATGCATGTTTCATACCCGTAATTCCAAACTTATTATAAGCAGCTATGATTATTTTTTCAAATATTTCATTAAGTATAAAATGTTTTGGCTTATAATAGGGAGAGATAATTGGCGCAGAATTCATACTAAAAGAAATCAAATAATTGCTTTCTTCTTAAAACAACTATTTTAAAAGTAGAGAACGAATACTTTAAAAAAAATGCTTGTATGATTTTTCTATCAGTTTTCCAGCCCTGCTTACAATACTTCATACTATAATAATTTTAACGTGTTGCTTAAAAAAAAAAAAAAAAACTTCAGTTTGTTTGTAAATGATGAAAAAAGATTTACCTTTACTCAACAGTATTCACATTAGTTTATTCTTGTGAAAATGTTTTAGAATAATCATATTATACCTTTCTTCATTTTTTTTAACATTCAAAAGAGTAACAATATTTTCGTACAACTTGAATGCATCTTCTTCTAAAAATCCATCGAAAAAAAAGAAAAAGCGTAGAAATCTGATTAAATGTAAGAAAAATAATTTCAGTTAAAGAAATTCGTAAATCGTGTACGGATTTTGAGAGGTTGTTGACAAAACACTTGTTATGGAATGGGGGGAGGGGGTCGATATAGATGTATCACCAAAAAAGTGTTGTGAAGAAAATAAACCATGTAGTTACGGACTTCAGAATTTCTTTCATTTGAAAAACCGTGATAACTCATTTTTATATGTCGTACCCCACAAAGACAAGATAATTAAATATGTCAAAGATTTTTGCTTTTAAACATTTCCTAATTCAAATATTTTAAGTTTTCTTAAGTTTAAATAGATTTTTACTTTTCTAAATGGGTAGTGTTTGGCATGTGCGTGCGTGTTAGTCTAAAGTTTAATATCACCCTAATGATAAATGATATATCTACTAAACTTCATATTTCATATAGGCTTGGTGTCGAAATCAATGTGGTGAAAATAGAAATAAGAAATTAGAAAAAGAAAAAGATATAGTGTGGAGAAAATCTGCATCTCAAATACACATTTAAAATTTTTATTTAGATTTGCTGTATAAAAATATTTTCTATTTTTTTCTATTTATGTATTTGTTGGGTATTATAGAAAAATGTATATACATATTAATAAATGTGTAAATTACCCATCTCGGAAATTAGTATTTGAAAAAAGAAAGATCCAACTACTATTTTTGTAATCTACAGTATTTAGACATATTTTTTGTTCCTATTTCTTGTTCCTTCGTAGGACTTAGTATTTTTATGATGACTATTTATGCCAATTTTATTGTTCCGACAAAGCTATTCTCCCTTAAAAGTCCGAATTTTATGTTTCCTTGTTCTACATTTGTGTCAAAACAGGTATACATATTAAGAACACTGAGGTATTCGTAATTACTAGGCAAATAGATAAATAGAAGTTTCAATAAATAGTTCAAGATAAATAGTTTCAATTCTTAATTGCAGCGAAATAAAAATCCACCAATGAAAAAATATTGATCGTAACTGAAATGCTATTTGGTACATCAGGATCATTGAAAACATATATAGAAATGAATGATGGAGGAGAAAGTGTCTGCATTATAATGTTTGGGCAAGAATTTATTGTATATTGAATTATTACGCATTATTACAAAAGTTCATTAAATAAACTGTTAATTTTAGTGAAAATATCTGTGACTGACTGCTTTTTTAATACTGTCCTTATAAATAACTATTCAAATTTGCTGAACAAGTTCTTCTGCCATTCATCCTTCTGAAAAAAGAAAGATAATACCAATTTTGAAATACTTTTCCATAAATATCTATCTATCTATATATCTATATCTATATGTATATCTATATCAATATATATATATATATATATATATATATTCCGTTAATGTCCTTTCAAAGAAGTATCATGCAATGAAGTTTTCTACTTAGATATATAACATCATTTAATTATAAAAAAAAAAAAAAAAAGTTATGTTTATTTTCTATTACTACACACACACACACACACACACACACACACACACACACACACACACACATATATATATATATCTTCACTTTTAAAGTATATCATAAGAATAAGTATAAAGTATATCATTTATACTTCGTTTTACTGCGGAGAAAAGCACATTTTTGTTTATCTGTTCTTTTTGTCACACAAATTAATTTATTTTACTGAGAAAAAAAAAAAAAAAATCCCAATTCTTTAATCACAAAGATAAATATCGGGAGAACTGAAAGTAACTGGCAATGTTTCTTTTCAAATTGAAAACAAACTTTAGACATTGGAAAGTCTTTTATTTTTAATAAGCCTTATACAAGATTAAATTTTCTATTATACCAGCAAATAAAGGAAACATATTTTCTTTTATCTTTTGAAAAATATTACTTTTCTTAAACACTTATTTTGTGACAATGCGGAGTAATATAATATTTCTTGTAATCACTAACAAACATAAAAATACACATGTATGAAGATTTTTTTATTTTATTTATTCCATTGTAATTCTTAAACACTTTTAAAAGTAGGTTTTTTGCACGAATAATAAAATTCATTTATGTTCTCCTTGCAGTATTAAAGCAAATATTTAAAAAGAAAAAGTTTCCGGAGCTGATTTGGTATCGGTCGCCCTAGGTGGATATATGTAGAAATAAATTAAGAAATGAATGAAATGAAATGAAATAAAACGTCAGACACAGAGGCCTTCATCAGGGAGCCCCCCCCCCCCGCCATGTAGGGGAAAAGAGAAGTTTCTGAAAGGTAAATAGCAATTAGCTAATAATTATCTTTAGTCCCCAACTTCTCACCAAAAAAGAAAACCACCATTAACTGAATAGAAATCTGACATATATAATGTAAAAAAACGGACATATGTAATGTAAAAAAAAAAAAAAAAAAAAAAAAAAAAATGCGCATTGGTTTGTAATTTCCCTGTTGGTTTTTGAAACCTTTAAACTTTTATTTTAATTTTATACCCTATACATATTCGTTTGAAAAGTTCCATATATATATATACATATATATATATATATATATATATATATATATATATATAAGATAAAATTTAAATATAGGAGGGAGTAAAACCTGAATTATTAAATAAATATAAGTAGAACAAAGTTTTTATAAACCAATGCGCAAAAGCAGCAAAAGGAAATATAAGACTATAATAAATAAACAAAAAATTCAAAACCAGATGAAAATTTAATCCCAAAACACATGAGGGGGAGCTTCCCCATGTAGGGAAAGGAAAATGAGAAGTTTCTGACGAAACGCTGGTATTAACCACAAAATACGTTTCTAGCCCCCAACTTCTCACAGATGGATTTACGACCGTACAGCAAACGAATTTCAATTAATACATAGCATAAAAAGCAAATTAAATTCAGAAATAAAGCACAAAATATATTACATCAAATATAAAATATAAAATTAAAATATAAAATTCAAGAAATATAATACATCAAATATAAAGTACAAGAAATTAAATAAAATAAGAATATATAAATACATACGTGAACAAACCGAAATAGTCAGAAAATGGAAAAATGAAAACCACCCCCTCTTTTTATAAACATAGAACCTTTTCAGCTAGTAGGGCCACTTACCAGCACTTAAATGTTGCCCAAAACGGAACATCAAACCTTAAGTGGGATTGACATCTTCGAAAATGTTTTGTTTAACGGTGTTATTTTTTTTTTTTTACAAATTCTCGGTATCCCGATGGGAACAAGTTACTCGAGCGCCTTCGCCAATATTTTTTTGTTTATGTTTGAAAGAAAATTCAAAGATATTAAGTTTTATAGATACATCGATAACGTAATTACAATAAACTGTTAAGATTTTGCGAAATATGCAGCTGAAATTTATCCCTCTGATCTTGTTTTAAACCGTACTGACTCTGAAGACCAAACTTCTTTTCTGGATTTAAAAATTAAAAAAATAGATAATGACTGGTTAATTGGGATTTATGATAAAAGACAAGATTTTAACTTTAAAGTTTGTAACTTAACAAATTGTTTCTCCTGTATTAGTTATAAAGTTTTAAAAAATATTATGTTCACCCAAATAAATAGAATTAAAATGATTTGCAATAACAATTTAGACCTGAATCTGGCTATGAAAAATCTCAAAAATATACTAACTGTTAACCGCTATCCTGTTATTTTAATCAATAAACATTTCAGTATTATTGATGACAATCCCACTTAAGGTTTGATGTTCCGTTTTGGGCGACATTTAAGTGCTGGTAAGTGGCCCTACTAGCTGAAAAGGTTCTATGTTTATAAAAAGGGGGGAGGTTTTCATTTTTCCATTTTCTGACTATTTCGGTTTGTTCACGTATGTATTTATATATTCTTATTTTATTTAATTTCTTGTACTTTATATTTGACGTATTATATTTCTTGAATTTTATATTTTATATTTCATGTAATATATTTTGTGCTTTATTTCTGAATTTAATTTGCTTTTTATGCTATGTATTAATTGAAACTCGTTTGCTGTACGGTCGTAAATCCATCTCTGAGAAGTTGGGGGCTAGAAACGTATTTTGTGGTTAATACCAGCGTTTCGTCAGAAACTTCTCATTTTCCTTTTCCTACATGGGGGAGCTCCCCTGATGAAGGCCCTCATGTGTTTTGGGATTAAATTTTCATCTGGTTTTGAATTTTTTGATTATATATATATATATATGTCGCCAAATTATGTGGAGAACCTGTTTAATTTCTTGCAGAAATCATGGTTATTTTAATAAGGCGTATTAAGAGAGCAATCAAGAATATGAAACAATATTTCGTACTATATATACCATGAAAATGTAAATCTAGTGTGAATATTTATGTATTACATTTTGATCTCCAAATCCAGAAATCACTAAGAAAGACAGATATCAAATCTATACCAAGTTTTCATAAAACGTCTAGTAATGTCTTACCAAATTGCGGAGGATGTTCACTGTTCGATGAAGACCTAGTAATGGGCCATTTGTATACAGTTGTGAAAAAAATTATGAAGATGGATCATTAAAAAAGCAGCGTTTGTAGCGATCGATCTAAAAACAAATCTGCAAAAAACGAAAAAAGAAAAAATGTTTTTAATTTTGAGCGGACTTGAAAATGAATATTTGTGATGTATATATTATTTTTCGAAATAGTTTATTTTACACATTTGGGCGAAATTTACATTTTCATTTATGCGAATTTTTATAATATTTTAGCTGTTTGAATAATAGTTGATTTTTGGAGTCGTTTATTATTACTATTATTATTATTTTATTTATTTATTTACGTTATATGAAACTTTTTTTTTTACTCATATAATGAAATTCATATAAATTATTGTTACAGTATTAAAGTAAGTATTTACAAAAAATAAATAGTTAAATAAAGTTAACAGTTAAGAAGGCAAATTTGTCAATGTTTTGTTTAATGGAAAGAAAGTAAATGGAATCAGTAAACTTGCACATTTTACTAAGTACTTATAAAATACGGTGCTTAAAATATGGATTCAATATTTTTTACTGTACCGTTCTGTTACAGATAATGGGTATATTGTATTTGGTCAAAATTTTGATGTTCAGTTTACCGTAAGATTGCATTTAATCTGTCAATGACACTTATATTTTTAAAATAAACATATATATATATTTCCCCCTTAATTGTCGGGTATATGACCTTTAAATCATCTTTATTGATGTTAAATTAAAGTCGTTAAATAGTATGAGCTTTTTGAAAATATTAAATTTGTGTAATATAGAAATATTTTATCCAATGAAAGAAATTTGAACAAGTAAAGGTACTAATTCTGTTTATTAGAATTTCTTTATAATGGTATTTGTTAAATTATTAGTGTATAACATATTTAAATTTAATGTGTTTTGTTATTATGCTAAAATTGCGGTATTTAGTTCCTCTGAATTAACAGAATTTCGGAGAATTCTAGATTTATTTTGCAAATAATATTTGCATTACTTTTTTTAATAGTAAAATACTTCGTTTTCTTAGTTAACTCTCAAAACTGGTGTCATGCCTACTGGAAGAATTAATTAAAAAAATTACACATATTAAATGGAATTTATACATGTTTTGAAGCGATTTAATAAGTTGAAAGAAAAAAAAAAGGTTTATATATGTATATATATATATCACGCAAATCAACGTGAAACATTTTAAACTGGTACAAGAAACCAATGTTAAGTTTGTGGCATTTGTGTAAAAAAAAATTTATGCAAAAAAAAAAAAAAAAAAAAAAAAAAAAAGCTGTTTTTTTTTATGTATTTGGCTGTAGTTAACTTTTATAAAGAAATTTAAAACACATTCCGTTATTCAGATTCCTTTATGTTTGTTTGACGTGATGTGAAGATAATAATAAATACTCGTTCTTTCATTCACAAACCAAAACTATATTAAACATACAATACACAAATGTAAATATGCGTGGAAAACATGAGGTGCGATAAATCATTGCGAATA
Source organism: Salticus scenicus (assembly GCA_963930645.1). Taxonomy (NCBI): domain Eukaryota; kingdom Metazoa; phylum Arthropoda; class Arachnida; order Araneae; family Salticidae; genus Salticus; species Salticus scenicus. The sequence goes on from OZ005656.1 coordinate 238,235,528, forward strand.
AATAATAAACAATATAATGTGAAGTAACAATGCGAAAATAATACGAAAGATAATAATGTGAAAGATAGCATGCAAGCTACCGTGCGGATGAAAAATAATAAACTGTTCTTTTTTGTTTCTGTTCGAGTAGAGTTGAGATGTTCGTACCTGTTGAACAGAAAAAAGTAAAGATGAGATGAAAACAGTTAAATCGAAAGTGTCATTGAGTGCGGAGTTCGATTATGGTAGGAATCGAATATGACTGGATAGTGGGAATCGAACAATGTTAATAAAAACGTTGTTAAATTTCAAATAGTTTTTCCAATATTGATCATTTATCTTGACATTTTGCCACTATCATCTTGCCATGATAATGAACAAGAATATAATTTATAAATACGATCATTTGGAAATATAGACTGGGGCGAGCGAAGGCTAAATAGTTACAAAATGTATGCAAGATGTATTAAATAAATATATATATATATATATTTTGTTTTGTCTAAATGTTTTCCGTTGTATATCTAAATGCTTTTTTATTTTATATACTTGAATCCTTCATTTATATATCTAATCTCTCCCTTTATATACATTTATATATCAAATGCCTTTATTTATATAAGTAAATGCTTTCCTTTGTTATAATATTTTTTTTTTCTTTTATTTGTTACAGTTGTATAGATCCTACTGAAATTATATACTTTTTGAATATCCCTTTATTTATTTAATTTCACTTAATTAAAAATTAAATCAAATGCAATGTCATTTATTTTATACACATTAAAATTTAATCTCTTCATGTAAGTAAAATTCGCTATTGTGAATCATTATCACTTATTTAATAAAAATGTGATTTTCTGCCGCTTTAATCTCTGAGATAAATATAAAGAAATCGGATACGAAAGATATTGTTTCTTTCAAAATGGCAAGTTAAATCGAAAAATCTTTTATACTAGATTAAATTTCCTATTGTAACCGTGTATACTGAAGACTTTATTTCTTGCATTTTTAAAAGAAAATTTATTTGTGGTTCCACAAAGGCATTGAAAAGTAACTTTGATTACTAAACAGTGATATAATGATTTTGTTTTAGTACTTAACACTTTTTCATTATTATTACTATTATCATTATTATTAGGCAAATGTATTTCAAAAGAATACAAAATCAAAGCAATAATTTCGGTAATATGGGGATTTACAGTAAATTAAACAATACCTTGTAAATATTATTTCCTATGTCTTCTGGATTCCAGTTGCTTGCATGATTACAGAAAGTCAAACAGAAGAATAAAACACCAGTAATTTTTGTTGCATTTCTGAAGACAGTCAGGATCCGAATCGAAAATTCTAATAAATACAGTTTATTATTTAATTTATTACTTACTGAAATTCCTGTGGATTCTTTTGAATTTTTTAATGCTGAAATCAAATTTTATGTTAATGTTAGAAAACAGTTTATTAGGTATATAAAATGTATAAATTAAAGAACAAATTCATTTAAATAAAGAAAGGTAATTTGCGTAATTGTACTTGAATAAATAACATAAATGTTTTTGAATGAAATTAAATATATATTTTCTTTAATATTTTTTGCCAAAATACGACGATATATTTGTAAAAATACTTCTTTCAACTAATTATTATTTTTTCATATTTTTTTTTTCATATTTGGGAAACATTTATTGCAATACAAAAATTGTGAAGCTGTTGAATTTAAATGCGTTTATGGGGGGGGGGGGCTGTATTTTGCAAGTGTGCTAATTTTATACTATTAAAGTTTGGGCGTGATAATTAATAGATTTAAAACAAAACTTTCTTTAAAACTAAATACATATAAATTTATTTAAACGGAATTTGTTTTAATTACTCCTTTTTTTTCATGATGTGATTCTTTTAGAACAAAAAAAAAAAAAAAAAAAAAAAAAAAAAAAATTAGAGAAATTATGCAAAATATTTTTCTTGTTTTTATTTTAAATACATTTCTACGAATATATATATATATATATATATATATATATATATATATATATATAAATTGCCAATCTCCGAAATTTATAAATTTATCAGTATCTTATTATTTTAACATGCTATTTACCCCTTTTTATAGTCAAATATTTTATTAATGTGTCTTGATATATAACATATACTTTTATGTGTAAAACAAATATACAGGTAAATAAATGTATCAAATATTTTTAGCATTTTATCACTATTTTAATTTAAATGGTGGAAATTTCCAAAGTAAAATGCCTGGACATTTTTCTATAAAAGTTTTCCAAACAAAAAGAAAAGAAATGTCGAACAGTTCATGTTTATTGCTCGTATATTTTAGTGCCAAAAAAGCCTATTTATTTGAATGTAGACTCTTGCGTGAAATTGCTTTGCAGCTTTTTATTGAAAGGAAAAAGACCAAAACATGTAATATAAAAGTCTGGAAGATACATTTCTTTTCTTTTTTATTCTTAAGATAATAAGTAAAGTTTCTTATTTCGCACACATTTATTATTTTGTAGAATATTTAATTTATAGATCCGTTTTATTTTCAATCTAAGAAAAATATTTCAAAGTAAATGTTTTTTTATTCTTTTTAATATTTATTTAATACTAATTCACTTTACAAATAAGCATTTGAAAGTACACTGAGAGAATGTTTTTTTTTTTTTTTTTTTCAGAATATGTACGCATTTTAATTAATGATTTGATGAATTATAATTAAAATATGAAAAAGTATTTTATGTTATATACTCGTATTTACCAATTTTATATAATTTTCTGCATGCATAACATTTTGAGCTGAATTGTATTTAGTGCTTATATGCTATCGTACTTTAACAAATTTGTGTCCATAGGGCATAACGATAAAGAACTCATCGCTGTGTTCCTGTTTAAATAAATAAATAATTAAATAAAACTATGCGTGCTAAATTTACAGAAATCTATGCGGCTCGAGTCACGGTGAACTATAATATGTCTATATTTTTTTGCTCATCTGAATAAGGCGTTTGACGCTGTCACACGTTTAAAAATGTGGTCCCACAAGCTATAAAGATAAAGAATTCTTCTTTTCGTCTTTATAAAAATGAATAAATAAATAAAATCTGTAAGTATTAGATTCACCAAAACCCATAGTGTCCATGTTATGGTGACCTGCAAAATATGTGTCAACATTCAGCTTATTTGAATAAAGCGTTTAGATGCTATCGTGTTCACACTAATCGAATTCACTCTAATCGTGTTCACACACACACAAACTCAAGCATATACATGCATAATCATAAAAATAGTAAAAATGAACTCAAGGGGGTACCTCGAAATGTATAGAAACATCAAAATCTCAAAGATGTATTTTTGATATGATTACAATGCTTTTCTTACATATGTATGATCAGAAAGTAGAAATCCGTGTTTAAAAAGACATTACTTCATTAAATTTATAAATAATGGAAACTAAATAATATTTAAACACGATGATTAAATTTGATTCATAATTTAGACTGCAGTTGAAATACATTTACGTTTCATTATATCGAATTTATGTACTAGATTTTTTTTCTTTTTTTATAATGGAATATATTAAATTAAGTGTATACTTTCGAAAGAAAAAAAAAATCTATACATACACATTTGAGTACAA